>CAIGQW010033265.1:211319-225749 GCA_903798125.1 Danio choprae
GGGTTCCAAAAACGAAGATAGGGAATGAGATTTAGGCAGGATATTTATAGTAGCTTTGGAATGATCTGATAGGCTAGCTAATGATTAGTAATAAGGATCAGCTGTAGTCGATCATATCACGTGCTCCTCTCGAAATTAGTTTGTGAAACTTCACTAAGAAAATATGATAAAGCCAACAAAAAAAGTCATGTATGAGATTTGTACAGTGCATTTAACATGAAATAGAAACAATTACAGAAATATAACCGAACCAACTAGAGTGGCGCCAAGGCAAAGAACTAAACAAAACCAACAGCCACATAAACTAGAACACAAGATCCCCTCTAAACTTACTAAAAAAAATAAAAATGTGAAAAATAACCTAAATCTTCAGCGTTTTCGACGCCAGTAAAGCACACTCCCTAAAATAATAAACAAAAATACAAAAAGCGCTGCTCACCCACTTACCTAATGTTTCTGAACACTCATAGCCACGTGCAAAATGTATGTCACGCGACCTGTTAACCTATTCCCTTTAACCATATTAGATTTACAGATATTTGGATTAGTTCAGAGACAACCAGAATAAACAAAGCATAATACATCAACAGAATCGAGCATACACAACACAAACCCACTCACACAGCACAGAACAAACAAGCTGTGCGGGTCAAAAAGTCTGCAGATCGAAGCCTGATTGGTCCATGAGGGAATGCCCTAATTTTGTTTACATATTGTTTGCAAAGAAAGAAATCAATGCACATTCAACAGTCTGAACAGTAAGAGATTTATTAGAATATGACTCCAATTACACTTGATTCACACAATGCGCTTTGAACCTGAAATTATTTACATGGTTCGACAGCGTTGCTACTACACACAGATCCTGTGTCCAAGGCCAGATCAGCAAACATTCAGCCAAACAGAGAAGAAGAAAAATCACATTCATATTACTCCTCAGGTCAATTAAAGAGAGAGTTCACCCCAAACGGACATTATTTACTCACATCATGTGTTTAGAAACCCATATGCTGTTATAAGTTTATTAAACAATGCAATGGAATTTGATCATTTTACATATACAGTTAAAGTCAGAATTATTCGCCCTACTGAATTATTAGCTTTTCTGTATATTTTGCCCCCAATTTCTGTTTAACGGAGAGAAGATTTCTTCAACACATTTCTAAACATAATAGTTTTAATAACTCATTTCTAATAACTGATTTATTTTATCTTTGCCATGATGACAGCACATAATATTTGACTAGATATTTTCAAGATACTAGTATTCAGCTTAAAGTGACATTTAAAGGCTTAACTGGGTTAATTAGGCAAGTTGGGGTAATTAGGCAAGTCATTGTGTAACAGTGGTTTGTTCTGTAGACAAAAAAAAACATATTCATTCATTCATTTTCATTTCGGCTTAGTCCCTTTATTAATCTGGGGTCGCCACAGCGGAATGAACCGCCAACTTATCCAGCATATGTTTTATGCAGCGGATGCCCTTCCAGCTGCAACCCATCTCTGGGAAACATCCATACACACCCATTCACACTCATACACTACGGACAATTTAGTCTACCCAATTCTCCTGTACCGCATGTCTTTGGACTTGTGGGGGAAACCGGAGCACCCGGAGGAAACCCACACCAACACAGGGAGAACATGCAAACTCCACACAGAAACGCCAACTGATCCAGCCGAGGCTCGAACCAGCGACCTTCTTGCTGTGAGGCGAACGTGCTACCCACTGCGCCACTGTGAGGCCCAAAACATATTGTTTAAGGGAGGTAATAATATTGACCTTAAAATGGTTTTAAAAAATTAATAACTGCTTTTATTCTAGGCGAAATAAAACAAATAAGACTTTCCCCAGAAGAAAAAATATTATAGGAAATACTGTGAAAAATTCCTTGCTCTGTTAAACATCCTTTGGGAAATATTTGAAAAAGAAATCAAATTCACAAGAGGGCGAATAATGCTCAATGGTCAGTATTATTAATTTGACATTATGAAAACTTGGTAACTTGATGAATTTTTTATTGTTGACAAAAGCACAAAATGCTTAAATATGTAAATGTAAAGCATCATATAACTTCAGATTTGTACCGCTGTATTGTGAAATCATCATATGGGTTTAGATTGGCATGAGATGAGCAAATAAATGACAAAAAGCATCATCACCCCATAAATCTCTGAATGTAACATTGCAAGACTACAGCGGTAAATGTGATATGTATTTGGGTGTGTATTTCAGAAGTCTGTTCATAGTTAAAAACAATGCTGTTGGAGCAACTTGGAGAAGAAATGAATCAAAATGTCATCATTATGTGCAAATGAACTTTCTTTTAGCATGTGTTCACACTTGTAGGTTTTCATTCATTCATTCATTTTCCTTCGGCTTAGTCACTTGTTTATCAGGGGTTGCCACAGTGGAATGAACCGCCAACTATTCCGGCATATGTTTTACGCAGTGGATGCCCTTCCAGTCGCAACCCAGTATGGGAAACACCCATACACTCTCACATTTACACACACACTAATACACTACGGCCAATTTAGTTTATTAAATTCACCTACAGCACATGTCTTTAGACTGTGGGGAAAACCGGAGCACTCGGAGGAAACCCACCCCAACATGGGGATAACATGCAAACTCCACACAGAAATGGCCCAGCCGGGATTTAAACCAGCAACCTTCTTGCTGTGATGCTGAATTAAAACAAACCAATTAAATTTAGTAATGTTCAACTTAATTTGTTTGTTTAAGTTCAGCCCATATAAATTGTTTGCATCCACTTGCCTTAAAAATCTTTTTGTAAATCCAATGAATAATGTTTTTTTTTGTGTAGTCACAATGTCACAGATGTTAGAAACGTGTCTCTTGTCTGCAGATCTTCATTTGTGAGAAATTACGGATGGAGTTTTGACTCTTTTTAAGTTCTACATAAGTTCGCAGCTAATAAAAGATCCCAGCGTACCTTGTACAAGTACCTTGCAGTCATAATGAGATCAAAAAACATGTCAAAATTGCAAAACCTTGACATCTATTTGACATCCACCCGCTGATTTCCCTTTGTACCAAAATAACATTACAAAAAAAGTATTATAATATAAGAAAAGTTTTATTTCTCTGAAAGCTTCAAATGCTAATTACAAAATTACAATGGATTTTGGATCCCTGCACTGCATATAAACTGTCAAAGATGTTATTGATATAAAAATAAATAAATAAATAAATAAATAAATAAATAAATAAATAAATCAAACATCGATTACAGGACAGATAAATTTTGTAATCATTTTTTGATGCCAATGTTAGATGTCAATTTGATGTTGTTTTGACATCAAGTTAGCCAACTGACATCAAATCAATTTGCATTATTGACATGGTTTTTGATGTTTGTTTGTTTTTTTTGGTGTCATTTTGCCATCTAGGTGCCTGCCGGGATCCCGTCACCCATATGTATATCTAGAGCATTCAGTCAAGCATACAGTGTTAGGTTTGGTTGCCACCTATACATTATAACACTATAAAATAATACATTATATACATTATAAAAGCCATTTTTAGTGGCTTTTAAATAAAATAAATAAAATAAACTACATGAAAACCAAAATCCAAGTGTGAACACCATTAAAAGCAACACAGTCTCATTGGAAACCTATATTTGGAGCTTATATTTTTCTCAAAAACATAATTCAACATATGTTTGACTGCAGTTTCTTTAAAATGAATGCTACGGGGCAGTGCGACGCCAACAACTTTTGTTCCTTTTCACACTAATGATATTTACAGGGAGATATTATTGATGAAATTGTGTGCATGTCTTTGCACAATACCAAATAAATACCACAAAACAACTTAACGCTGGCTATGATTTGTCGAATACATTCATGTCACCTTTCTATCTCCATATAGATAACCTTTCTGGAGTGGTCAGTTTGCTCCGTAGCTCACATTGTATGGTGATTTACTGCAGAGTGCTCGGGTTCGAGAGAAATTTCCAATTAGCCTGGGCTGATTAAAAGTGAAGTGTGTAGTTTCTGGTCATTCCAAATGGCCCAAACATGTTTCCTAAATACACCTACAGCCCCTTGTGCACTTTTGGGGGCTAATAAATCTACAAATTGTTGACTAGTTAATATAGCATAAAGTATATAAACATTTATTTTTTTTAATTACACACTTGACCTTTAAATTTGATTAAAATATTCTGCTGTGACACTGCACAACATTGGGATTATAGGGCCCATCGATTTAGGCAGGCCCTGTCCACATGAACACAGGTATTTTCAAAATTGCTTTTTTTCTACGTGGTTTGCTGTTCGTCCACACGAAAACAGAGTATTAGGTGACTGAAAACTCCAGCCAGGGCGAAGATTTTCCAAAACTCTAGGTACAGTGTGGTCATGTAGACACTACAACTGGAGTTTTTTTTACTATGAAATCAGTATGCCTGCTGTTTTCTCCTTTCTGATTGGCCTACACGGCTGGCTTCACACCAAACGCAGAAGACATTGCATATTCCACACCGTTCACATCATGACCCTCTGTTCTTACGTTTGCATTGACTTATATGCAATTTACTTGCGCAAATACTTAATTTCGCATTTGGTATGAACCCAGCATGAAAGGCTTTGATCGCCACCTATTGGTTGCACGTGCCATTAACATGCTTCACAGTGCCTTTTTGCGTGGACAGATACTTTTTTTAATGCAAAGGCAGGGAAACCTCTGTTTATAAAAATACCTGTGTATGTGTGGACATGACCGTAAGACACTTATCATTATTACAATATTTCTGGCTTTTATGACTCCTGCTGCACACTATTCCCATGACATTCACACACACTTATGATAAAAAAAAAACCTGCAAATATATATATATATTTTTTACTTGGGCATTGTTCCAAAACTTAGTGAACTCTTTACATACAGTTGAAGTCAGAATTATTACTTTTGAATATTTTTTCCCCAATTTTTGTTTAACGGAAAGAACATTTTTCAACACATTTCCAAGCATAATAGTTTTAATAACTCATTTCTAAAAACTGTTTTTTTTATCTTTGCCATGATGACAGTACAGAATATTTGACTAGATATTTTCAAGATACTAGTATTCAGCTGTGATATTTAAATGCTTAACTAGGTTAATTAGGCAAGTAGTTAAGGCTGATTTATACTTCTGCATCAAGCACATGCGTTTGATCCGGCGCAGCCTTTGTGTGGTCGCAGAACCCTCGTCATGGCCGATGCGCACCTCTCAAAAAGTGTAACTACACGTCGCAACAACATGTAGCGCAAGCTCTGTGATTGGTCGGCTTGCTAGCGGTAATGAGTGTGGGCGGTGATGAGAGCTGCGAGCCCGATGGAGCGAGTGTTTACAAGTGTGGAGTCCCATGAAGGAGCTCCAGATGGAAACTTTTGTTTTGTTTTTACCTTATGATTAAAGTTGTTGCACGTCCGCTGGTTTCCGCCTATGAATGAGCGAGTTTTAGCTACTTGTACATTAAGGTAGCGTTCAGAAAAAACAAAACACTCGCAAAGAAACTCGACACAGAGAAACATTAAATCCTACTGCCAGCTAGTGCTTCAGAAGTGTTATTGCAGAGCAACACAAACAGCACGCAGAAGTATAAATGCATGACTACGCGCAAGGCAGGCATCGTGGGTCACAGTAATCACTTGACGCAGACGTATAAATTAGCCTTTAGGCAAATCATTGTATAACAGTGGTTTGTTCTCTAGACAATAAAAATATATATATTGCTTAAGGGGGCTAATAATATTGACCATAAAATTATTTTTTTAAAATTAAAAACTGCTTTTACTCTGGCTAAAATAAAACAAATAAGACTTTCTCTTATTATAGGAAATACTATGAAAAAATTCCTTTCTCTGTTAAACATCATACGGTAAATAATTGAAAATAAAAAATTCACAGGAGGGCTAATAATTTTGGCTTCAACTGTACTGTACTGTACTGTACTGTACAGGCAGCTTATGGCAAACTCCACTGGACTGACTGAATGAGTGATGCTCACAGTTGCTGCCTATTTAGAGCACTCCAAGTCAGTCACTTAATTCAATTAGGATGCTGCCTATGTAGGCGGCAGACATGCAAGGCAGCTCATTAGTTTTGTAACAGCGTCTGAGTGTAATAGCTGAAATATTGTTTCTGACTAACAGGCGGTTTTCACTCACGGGCCCACAGCTTGACTTCTCAGAAGTATCACTTATACTACGGGTGCCAGAAGTGAACATCATTAAGGGAAGTTCACAGCTTTTCCTTGTCAGGTCCAATTTTTCAGATGTTCAAAACACTGGTATGGAGAACAAGTGCAAGAAAAATAAACATTCGACCTTCAGAGAGGAAAAAACTGAGCTAGTGATTTGGCAATTCAAGTATATTATGATTTGTTATGATATAACAAGGCAAAGCATGATCACAATCAAAGACAAAGCAGCTATGTACTATGTATAATATAGTCAAGTTTTGAAGAGCTGTATTGGCATTAGTAAGCAACCGATCTGAAGAAAATAAAGTCACGTGTCACGATTCAAACAATTTGATTAAACAACAGTAATAGAGTCATTTTACTGTCCCCAAAAACCATTTATACAATCAAAACCCCTCAAATTAAGAAATAATGCATTAAAAAAACTGCAATTCTGTCATTATTTACTTGCCCTCATGTTTTTTCTCAAATCTATATGATTTTGATGTATCATTTTTAAAGAATTATATATTTTTATCTTCACAATAGCATATGAATATGAGATCTCCAGTTATTTTTTATGAATGCATATATATATATTCTGGTTCTTGAATCTGATTGGCTGATAGCTGTGCGATATTCTGCAATAACAGCACTTGTACAGCCTCTTCACCCTTGTAGTGCATTACTCCGCCCACATACAGTTACAAGCCGAGAAATACAGTCACTACAGTTTGACAAATATCGCAGCTGCTGGAAAACACAATGTACTTTTGAGGCATTTTTAGGTGAGAATGTAGTTATTTAGATTGCAACTATGCAGTTTAATTATAAGGAAAGTGCCTATTTTAAAATATTTATAATTTCGGTGTCGGTGGCCATCAGCATGCAGAGCAAAGAAATTGATGGTTGACCACCTAATAAGTCCATAAAAGTACAGCTGATCAAATCATTATGAAACAGGTAAGTCACTTTATAAGTTGATCTCTCTTTTGTATGTTGTAGTGTTGTATTTATACCATAGTAATTTGGTAGTGTTTTCTTTGCTTTTTCGGGGTTAATTATTGTGATCTGCAACAGAGAAATACTGGGAAATCTCTGTAGACTGATGGCATTTCATGCCGTTCAGCCTTATAATCTTAAAATGTGAGCAAAATCACCTGTTTTGTCATCACTTTAGACATTATGTAAGAGAATCATTCATACACTAGCTCTAAAGTGACGTTTGTGAATGAGCAACGGTTTCTGCTATTCTGACGGTCAGCTGCAGATGTGAATGAATGGCGGAAGAAAGTAGTTCCTCTTACAAAAGGGTTTTTTGAGACTCTCTGTGTTTGATTTTCATTTTTATATACACGATTATTCCGTCAAACTGTTGTATAAACTCAATATTACACTCGTTGCAGTGTGATGGCTGTATATCAGCACTGCTGGGGCACTAAGGCAGTCGGCCTGCAGCCTTGAGCCAACGCACACCTCTCACCAGTGCCGATATACAGCCATGTCGCACTGCTACGTACTTTTTAACAGTGTTATTTATAGTACGGTAGCAGAAAACGTAATTAATAATACCAAAAAGAAAATAAAAATCATACATTTGAGGGACAACATGAGAGTGAACGTATAATAAAAACAGAATTAACATTTTTGGGTAAAACATTCCTTTAAGTTCACTGAATGCACACATGATGTCACACATTGCGCTATATCTGAATATATATATATACATATATGTATATATTCCTTATAAAAAGGCATTGCACGAGCCCAAACGTTCCAGCGATTTCTAAAGATAAATCCAACTCATCTTTAAAACATTCTGTCGGCGTATTCATCAAAAAAATAACTCTTGGTAAAATTCTCATAATTATAGTAAAGTAAAAAATATAATGCGCTTAAACATAAAGCTTTACTTTCAGTTTCTATTGTAATACCAGGAAGAGAGAAAAAAAACATACATAAAGATATCAGTATATTATATTCCGGACTATAAAACAAGGGTGCATCTTTGAGCCTACAAGTAAGGCCATCTACTACATCATTTATTCAAGTTATAAATACTACTGTAAATAAAATTAAAAAACACATCAAAATTGCAATCCTTAACTCTTTGTTGTGATATATTTCGATCGACATTCCAGGAAAGACTAAGGCCAGTGGCTGAAACCTAAGCAAATCTCCACAAATGTTTTTTTTTTTTTTTTTTACAGTGTCTGTAAATACATTGATACGGACACCATCCGACAGGCGAAAAATAAATAAAGATAGAAACCTCAAGACTTCATGGTGCAAATGGGCACTACGATGACCAGTATCACAGTGCAGGCGGCCGCGAAAATCAGCGCGCCAATTTTACACGCCTTGGCTCTGCGAAACTCCGCCTCCTTGCGTTTGAGTAGCGAATCATAGCCCGGCGTGTAGATGTCCTCCATCCAATACTCCAGATTGTTGGGGTTAAGTGATTCCTGGACCTAGAGGAGAACAGAAATAAGTGATAAAGCAACAATAACATATCCTGATAAGGGTATATATCACGATACAGTACCATTTCTGTAAATTCAATCAATTAATAGTTTATATACAGTTGAAGTCAGAATTATTAGCCCTTCTGTATATTAATTCCCCAATTTCTGTTTAGATTTTTTCAACACTTTTCTAATCATAATAGTTTTAATAACTAACGTCTAATAACTGATTTCTTTTATCTTTACCATTGTCAGTGTTCGTCCACGTGTCATTTGTTTTGTCATGTGATTCCTTTGTCTTTCTCCCGCCACCGTCATTGTTCATCTGTTGCACCTGTACTCTTCCCTCTTGTGTCATTAACGTAATCATCCTTTCCTCTATTTCTACCCTTTCGTCTGTGTCCTTCGTGGTCTGGTATTTTGATTCGTATGGTTGTCTCGTCCTGTCGTCCTTATCCCGTCTGCATGTTACCCGTAAGTCTTGTATTAATAAATCCGTTTATTATTTAAGTCCGTGTACCGTCTCCTCATGTTATCGTCTCCTGTCCACCAGATGTTACAACCATGATGACAGCATATAATATTTGACTAGATATTTTAAAAGATACTAGTATTCAGCTTAAAGTGACATTTAAAGGCTTAAATAGGTTAATTAGGCAACTAAGGGTAATTAGGCCACTAAGGGTAATTAGGCAAATCATTGTATAATGATGGTTTGTTCTGTAGACAATTGAAAAAAAAAAACATATTGCTTAAGGGGGCTAATAATATTGATTACCCTAAAAAGGTTTTAAAAATTTTTAAAACTGGTTTTATTTTAGCCAAAATAAAACAAACAAGACTTTCTCCAGAAGAAAAAATATTATAGGAAATACTGTGAAAAATTCCTTGCTCTGTTAAACATCTTTTGGGAAATATTTGAAAAAGAAAAGAAACAATCACAGGACGGCTACTAATTTTGACTTCAACTGTACATTGAACATGGAATAGTCTTTTTGGTAACACTTTCTATGAAGCTTGTGCTTATAATGAGTTAAACTCTGTTTATAATTATTCATAATCGATCATAACAATTCTATAAACGTATCTATAAAGACAAAACAAATCGTATACTGTATTATAATGACATTTATGGCTAGATTTATAATAGTGTTATAAATACTTATTAGTGATGCATTTCATTTTTTAGTGCACATGTCTGTAACACATTATACATGATTTATAAGTGTGAATTAGTCGGTCATGATTGTATTAATAAAGATGCGGTTCTGTTAAATAAATCAATGGTTTCATATTGTTGATAAGAGCCCTATATGTATAAATACTTATTGTGAGTCATAATACAGTTAACAAACTTCATAACTGCATCACATAGAGTAACAAGCAGAGGAACAAAATCACTACAGTTTGACAAGATGGCGACAGAGACTGCATAATAAGTCCTTAGAGGAGAAAAACTCTTTCTACAGCAGAACAAATCATTAAAGAACAGGTAAGTGACATTCTAAGTCGATCTCTCTGTTTTGTATGTTGTAGTGCTGTATTTATACTACAGTAATCTGGTAGTGTTTGCTTTGCTTTGGCTTTTTTGGGGTTAATTATTGTGATCTCCCGATTGCAACAGAGAAATACTGGGAAATCTCTGTAGACTGATGGCATTTCATGCCGTTCAGCCTTATACTCTTAAAATGTGAGCAAAATCAAAAGTTTTGTCATCACTTTAGATATTACGCTAGATAATCATTCATACACTAGCTCTAAAGTGACGTTGGTGAATGAGCAATGGTTTCTGCTGTTCTGACGGTCAGCTGCAGATGTGAATGAATGGCGGATGAAAGCAGTTCCTCACACAAAAGGATTTTTGAGACTCCCTTTTGAGGATTTTGAGATTTTCTTTTTTATATACACGATTATGCCGTCGAACTGTTGTATAAACACAATATCACATGAGTAGCAGTGCGATATGGCTGTATATCGTCACTGGTGGGACACTAAGGCACAAAACAAAACAGATTTATTAAACGAATATAGTTATTAAAATAATATTTTAGTCATCGAACATCTTTAGAAATAGAACGAGAATACATTTAAATTCATGCAAATATTACAATAAAAATGACAAACTACAAAATTTAAACAAAATGTTATAAATATTTTGCTTTTCTCTTTTAAATTTTTTTTATTTAATATTTTTCCCTAACATATAAATATGGGTGTACTAATTTTGGACCTTTATCATACATTATTTTGTTAGATTAGCTCCAGATTTGGCTTCAGTACTGACTAATCTAATGTATATGCACAAATATAATATTGTAAAGCATCCTATAGAAAATATTCATTTAAATGAGAGCTTTGTGAGGGGATTTAGTATATATATATATATATATATATATATATATATATATATATATATATCGTCATATTGCTCAGTTCTAGCGGTTCTAGCGGTTCCTGCGACCAAAGAAAGAGTGTGATTGTGCTGAAACGAAGGCTGTGGAAGATGAATGGAGCTCCTGTCCAGGCGGCACGCAAACTGCAGACAGATTACTGAAGCAACACATTCTGTCGAGATGGAATTTTTCATCATATTGCCATTTTAATTGAATACATAGTGAGCGAGCGAGCGGGGGGGAAATAAGAAAGCAGGGAGCATGAGAGAAAGAGAGAGAGAGAGGGAGATGTTCAGGTATGACAGCATGGAAGATGAAAACCATCAGACCCAAATAGCCAGAGCAGCTGAAAGGGACAACTTTTTTCTGATAAAACATGAAAAGTGGTGCTGGGTGGTTTCCGGTAAGATGCGACGGAGCTACTAAGTTGTTGTGATTCATTTTTAGTAGGGATGCACAATATTTATTGGACAGTTATGGGTAAAATTGATTTTGTTTTGATAAATAAATGAAAGGGCGACACGGTGGCTCAGTGGTTAGCACTGTCACCTCACAGCAAGAAGGTTGCTGGTTCGAGTCCCAGCTGGGTCAGTTGGCATTTCTGTGTGGAGTTTGCATGTTCTCCTTGTGTTGGCGTGGGTTTCCTCCGGGTGCTCTGGTTTCCCCCAAAGGCCAAAGACATGCGCTATAAATTGAATTGAATAAACTAAATTGGCCATAGTGTATGTGTGTGGATGAGTGTGTATGGATGTTTCCCAGTACTGGGTTGCAGCTGGAAGAGCATCCGCTGTGTAAAACATATGCTGGATAAGTTGGTGGTTCATTCCGCAATGGCGACCCCTGATGAATAAAATGGGACTAAGCCGAAGAAAAATTAATGAATGAATGAAATAAATGAAATCCGATAACAATAAACGATAAAGTGTGCTTGCTGTTGTATCTGAAATTCATCCACTTTCCAGGTCCAAGTGACTGCATGCTTTAAACTTTTTGAAGGTTGATAAATGACAATGCATTTTATTTATGCATTTGAAAGTATGTGACTTTGTTTATTTATCTTCCTCATTGTCATGCTGCATGCAGTAGAAATTGAATAAATGTATTTTTTTGCATTGCATAAAATACATGAATATAAATATATTGAATATATATTAAAATTAGGCTGCACGGTGGCGCAGTGGGTAGCACGATCACTTCACAGCAAGAAGGTCGCTGGTTCGAGCCTCGGCTGGGCCAGTTGGCATTTCTGTGTGGAGTTTGCATGTTCTCCCTGTGTTTGCGTGGGTTTCCTCCGGGTGCTCCGGTTTCCCCCACAAGTCCAAAGACATGTGGTATAGGTGAATTGGGTAAGCAAAATAGTCCATAGTGTATGTGTGTGAATGAGTGTGTATGGATGTTTCCCAGTGATGGGTTGCAGCTGGAAGGGCATCCGCTGTGTAAAACATATGCTGGATAAGTTGGCGGTTCATTCCGCTGTGGCGACCGCAGATTAATAAAGGGAATAAGCCAAAATGAAAATGAATGAATTAATTAATAAAATTAAAATATTTTAATAAGTAGTAGTAAGTAAATTTTTTTTACATAGATGTTGATTAATATGACATGTATTTGTCTGTTAATTAATTAAATCCAAAAACAAATCAAATCAAATGTAGTATAACATGCTACAGTTGCTCCTTATTTAGGCTTCTAACCAAAGGCTACAAGAATATGATACAACAATCTTTAAGACTAATGTTTACTATAGATTAGCTGGAGCTGCTAAAATATCACTTTAGATTTTTTATTCTCCTGCATGCACAAACTGCTGATTATATAAACATGCATCCATGACGAAATCGGCCACGAGAAGGACTTAACTATCGGTAATCGGCAAAAAACAATTCATATCATATATCAATAGTTTTTAGTGTGTAACAATTCGGCCAAAGTGAGTTGAAGGTACTGTAAATAGGATGTTGAACTGCAATTGAAATATAAATGTAACATAGGGATGTTACGAGATCTCGCGAGACTAAATCGTGATGCGATTTCTCATCGAGGTGAAAAGTTGTCTCTTGAGTTGCGGTGTTATGATGGAGCTGAGGGTGAAATTAGCACTTAAGATTGGAGGCAGGATTGGATTTGAATCCAATGGGTCTGCATACCCATAATGTTGTGTAATATTGCGCTCATATAAATATAAGTAAGCATTACCGTAAACAATGTATTTTGTGACACCACGATATAAGCGATAAAGCATAATATGAAATGACCGACAATAGAGGTTTTATGTTTGTCCATGCAAAATATATACAGTGCTCAACATAAAGGGGTGCACCCCAATGCTACAACTGCTGCTACACAAATTAACCGGTTCGTACCCATGCAATGGAATAGCACTTTATATATGCTGAAAGTCATAATGGTCGTAAACAGAAATGAAATTAAGATTTGGAGTATTGCCATTTTAGTCGCATCATTGAAGTGCAGTACAGACATGTAAACGCCGTAATCAAACTATTACCGTCGTCTAGGACTTTTAGCAGGATAAGCCATACACACACTGCTGTTTGACACTACTCACTTGGTAGGTCCAGAGAATAAAGAACCAGACACACACACACACACACACACACACACACACACACACACCTCCTCCGAGTGCGCACCCTCACAGTGAACTCCTGGAGACTCAACACACCAGTCGTCATCATCAACATTGAAAACACGTTTATGCTGTCCGGAAAAAAAAAAAAAAGTTGGAAGTTGTCTTTTCATTCGGCATGCAGTATTAAACTCTCTCCTATCAGTCCTTACTTCACACTGAGAGTTTGTAACAAGGGCATGAAATGTTGATAAATGAAAATGATGAACAATTAAAAATGAAATACCAAAAATAACAGGATTGCATACATATATATATATATATATTGTCACGGTCACAGAAGGCAGAGACGAAAGGGTACGTTAACAAGGTGTTTATTAAAACACAAGGTGGGTCTTCGCACCGTAGTGCTAGTAGATATATCAAAGTACACAGTCACTGAATGTAAAGTCACTTCCCTTGAAGGCGAGCAAACAGGTAACAGATGTTAGCGTCGATGATTGGAAGGTTCGTGGATGACTTGGCAGAAGATCAGGATGAGCACAAGGAGAGTACAACCATGCAAAGATGATTCCAGCCGACGAGTGAACAGGAAGGGTGAGTATAAGTAGTGTGGTGGTGATGGCTGGAGCAGGTGAGTGTGGTTAGTGCACAGGTGTGTGTGATTAGTAATCTGGTGATTGTGTGCGGTGTGTAGTGGATGGAGAGTGTGAATGGTGATTGGGGCTGATGGAACGTGCAGAGGGTGTGACATATATATATATATATATATATATATATATAT
>CAIGQW010033265.1:284280-300224 GCA_903798125.1 Danio choprae
ACACACACACACACACACACACACACACACACACACACACAAGCTCATTACAGCATCAAGTCGTTCATCTAACAAGGAGAAAAAAAAAAGTCGATAAGAGACGATATCAGAACAAATAATGAAAACCTACTTATGTATATATTATACTTTTGTACATATGTATATATAATGATATTTACAGCAGCTTATATAGAGATGTACATTCATACATGTAGATTTCCAGGATTTGTAATAATAGCAACACTGAAATATCAGGTAATGACTTTCCGGTACATCAATATTATACAATTAATATCATAATTTAGTATTAATAGGAATCAAATATTACAAATAATCACCACAGTAGTAACAACATGGCATTGTTATTTTAGTATCAACAAATAATGTATTTTTTATTAATAATGTGCATTTAATTTATAATCTAAAATTCCCTCTTTTTTTAAAAGTGCTGTTCAATGGAGGGATTTTTAAACACATTTTTAAACAAAATAGTATTCATTCCGGCTTAGTCCCTTTATTAATCTGGGGTCGCCACAGCGGAATGAACCGCCAACTTATCCAGCATATGTTTTACGCAGCGGATGCCCTTCCAGCTGCAACCCATCTCTGGGAAACATCCATACACACCCATTCACACTCATACACTACGGACAATTTAGCTTACCCAATTCAACTGTACCGCATGTCTTTGGACTTGTGGGGGAAACCGGAGCACCCGGAGTAAACCCACGCAAACACAGGGAGAACATGCAAACTCCACACAGAAACGCCAACTGACCCAGCCGAGGCTCGAACCAGCGACCTTCTTGCTGTGAGGCGAACGTGCTATACACTGCGCCACCGTGAGGCCCTACAAAATAGTATTATTAGTATTATTAAAAATTAGTATTATTTTGTCTTTGCCATGATGACAGTACATAATATTTTACTACAACCACAAATCAGAAAACGTTGGGGCAGTATGGAAAACGCAAATAAAAAAAGAAAGTAGTGCTTTCCAAATTTACTTTGACTCGTATTTCATTGTAGACAGTATGAACACAAAATATTTCATGTTTTGTCTGGTCATTTTATTTGTAAATATACATCCTTTCCTGTCATTCAGACTTGCAACACATTCCAAAAAAGTTGGGACAGGAGCAGTTTAGGGCTAGGATTCAGGCAAATTGGTTAAATGATGATGTGGTTTGAAACAGGTGATGTCAACAGGTGATTGCAATTATGATTTGGTACAAAAGCAGCATCCAAGAAAGGTCTAGTCCTTTAGCCGAGGGTCACCAGTTTGCCAACAAATACGTGAGAAAATGATTGAAATGTTTAAAAATGTTCCTCAAAGACAGATAGGAAGACATTTGGATATTTCACCTTCAACAGTGCATAACATTATTAAAAGATTCAAGGAATCTGGAGGAATTTCAGTGCTTAAAGAAGGGCCAAGCCTAAGCTGAACAACTATGATCTCCGATCCCTCAGGCGGCACTGCACCAAGAATCATCATTCATCTATAACCGATATCACCACATGGGCTCAGGACTACTTTTGTCAAGTACCACATGTATAGTTACATCCACAAATGCCAGTGAAAACTGTACTGTGCCAAATGGAAGCCCTATGTTAACAGTGTCTAGAAGTGCCGTTGACTTCTCTGGGCTCAGAGGCATCTGAGATGGACCATCACACAGTGGAAACGTGTACTGTGGTCAGATGAATCAGTATTTTAGGTATTTTTTGGGAGAAATGGACACCGTGTGCTCTGGACCAAAGAAGAAAAAGATCATCTAGACTATTTCCAGCAAGTCCAAAAGCCAGGGCCTGTCATGGTATGGGGTTGTGCTATTGGGTTGTTTTTGCAAGATACAAGGATTCTGCTTTAAGTGCAATTTGTGTAGCCAATCTATGTGTAGCCAAAAATAATAATTCTTAAGGAGGCTAATAATACTGACCTTTAAAATACAGTATATATTCCTTTAAAAATGTACAAACTGGCTTTTATTCCAACCCCCCCTTAATTTAATAAATTAATAATTAATTTATTTTGATGATATTCTATTCTTATATTCTCTATTCTTGTATTATATTATTTTATAATCCCTGTATTACAAAAACATGTTTGTGTTTGACCACTTTAATATATACATTATACGAAAATATATATTTGCCACAACTTCACTCTGTTTCACTGCTGTTCCAAATAATTCTCTTGTATTCTGAATGCATTTGCTTTTAAAACACTTTCTCCACCATTCACAAAACCATTGAGACCTTTCTGTGGTTCTCCTGGTGTTTAAAAGAAAATCATGAAACAGTTTTAATGAAACCTACACTTTGGTCTCTCCGGTAGACAGAAGGAGATGGGCAAACAAGCTAGAATAACTAAATAAAAAAGTGATATAAAAAAAAAAAGATTAAACTTTCTGTGGAGCAACACCCACTGAGGAGTCCGAACTCGAGAAACACAAAACCCACAGAGGAGGTGGGAGATCAAGCACGGAAAAATTATATTACCATACACATGGAGATTTGAGAGAAAGAATAACTTCAAGGTTACACAGCCACCGCTGAGTCCTGAAAAACAGATAACAAAACCACAGAAAACAACCAGCTACTCTAGGCCTTACTGACTGTATGTGTGTGTGTGTTTTGACTCATGGAGAAAGAGTGGGCAGAGCCTGGAGAAATCATCCAATCAGATGGGCGCAGTCTCTCTTGCCAAAAAAAAACAAAAATGGTGCACAGATTGTCCATTTTTCCCATATCGTGACAAATTCAATTGAAACAGTTTCTGAAATGAGAAAAAAAAAAGTACAGCATGTTTTTATTTTTTTATCCTTAGGGAACCAATTGGATTGTCCCTACCTAAAGGACTGATAGCAAAGGCAAGGATGAAACAGGACACACTTATAGCCGCGCTGTCAGTGTTCGTCCGCGTCATCATGTGTTATTGTCACGTGCTTTCTTTGTCTTTCTCCCCTCATTGTTAATCTGTTCCACCTGTGTTCATCCCTTGTGTCTCTTTAGCGTAATCATCCCTCTTCTATTTATACCCTTTCGTCTGTGTCCATTGTTGTCCGGTATTCTGATTCGTCTGATTCGTGTGGTTCTGTTCCTGTGTCGTCCTGTCTTCCCGCATCCAATATCTGTTCCCCGTAAGTGTTCAATAAACCCGTTTTGTAATGTACATCGTTATCAGTCTCGTTGTGTCACCATCTGCCAGCCAGGCGTTACACGCGCCCTAAAAGACTGATAGCCCCACCCTAAATAACTGATAGCCCTGCCCTAAATGACTAATAGCCTTACCTAAAGGACTGATAGCCCCACCTTAAATAACTAATGGCCCTACCTAAAGGACTGAAAGCAAAGGCAGAGTTGAAACAAGAAACACTTATAGCTTCACCCAAGGACTGATAGTCCCGCCCTTAACGATTGATAGCTCTGCCCTAAATGGCTGATAGCTCTGCCCTAAATGACTAATAGCCCTAACCTAAAGAATTTATAGCTCCACCCATGACTGATAGCCCCGCCCTAAATGACTAATAGCCCTATATAAATGACTGATAGCCCCGCCCTACACGACTGATAGCCCCACCCTAAAAGATTGATAGCCTCACCCTAAAGCACTAATAGCCCTACCTAAAGGACTGATAGCCCCGCCCTAAAGGACTAATAGCCCTACCTAAAGGACTGATAGCCCCGCCCTAAAGGACTAATAGCCCTACCTAAAGGACTGATAGCCCCGCTCTAAAGGACTTATATCGCTACATAAACAACTGATAGCCCTGTCCTCAAGTAATTCCAAGTGACCAGAAGTGAAGTAAAATTGTTGCAGGGGGAGAGGGAAGGATATGGAATTTGATTAATTATTATGATGGCAAATGAATTTCAACAAAATATTGAAGTGCACAGATGCATTGTTTACAACAAGCACTACTATACACATAAAAAAAATAAGAAGAGTACATTTTGATTTCATGCTGATTTCCATGTTATTTGCATAAGTTGTAAGAAAATGCAGCCATTTTCTTAACTTGTTAACGTTGTGAAGATTTTCAACACGTATACTGTTTTCTTTCATTGCAGCTTGTTAAGCTCTCTCGGCCACCGTCATTTTATTAACAGAACATTTTCCTTTGGGTGAGGATGTTTGAGTTTTACACAAATTGTTCTTGTGCAAGTAAAAAATCTTCCACAAAAATTGTAAAGATTTGCAACACTGATTTATAATAATTAAGTGAAAGATCTGAAGGATCATGTTACACTAAAGACTGGTGAAACATTCATCCGTCGTCATAATTCAAAATTCGCATGAATAATTGTATAATTAGTAAAACACTTATTAAAACTAGTGCCGAGCAAAGATTAAACATGACATAATATATGCGTGTATTATATATATTTAATATGTATATGTGATACACACACACACACACACACACACACACACACACACACACACACACACACACACACACATAGATAGAATCAATCATACATTCATTCATTTTCTTTTCGGCTTAATCCCTTTATTAATCAGGGGTCGCCACAGCGGAATGAACCGCCAACTTATCCAGCATATGTTTTACGCAGCGGATGCACTTCCAGCTGCAACCTATCACTGGGAAACACCCATAGATGCTCATTCACACACATACACTACAGACAATTTAGCTTACCCAATTCACCTATAGCGCATGTCTTTGGACTTGTGGAGGAAACCGGAGCACCCGGAGGAATGCCAACTGACCCAGCCGAGGCTCAAACCAGCAACCTTCTTGCTGTGAGGCGACAGCACTACCCACTGCGCCGCCCTAGATAGAAACAACAAAACAATTTTGTTACATATATAATTAAATTTATATATAATTTGTATCATATACATGTATATTTTATATCTAAATATAAATATAAAACACAAAATTGTCTCAAATATATGCATGTCTGTGTGGATTTATATATACATAATAAATACACACACTTAAATATATGTTAAAACGAACCTTTATTTTGGAATGCGATTAATCACAATTAATTTTTGCCCAGCACTATTTAATTAAAATTATTTTATATGTCATAGTATTTCACATTTGTACAGTTTATACTGTTTTTTTAAACACATAACTCCAGCCTTGGTGAGCATAGCAGATGTTAAAAGTTCTGAATGAAGAGCTTGTGTATATATTTTGGTATAAACTTCATCAAAGCTATTATAAGATAGCGCTGCAAGTTCTTAAAGGTCACTGCAAATATAGCAGCGTGATTCAGTCGTGAGTCAAGCCTCGCTGAGATGAATAGTCTATGAATGTTATCAGAATAAGAGCAGCAGAAACACTGTGTCCCTGCTTAAACCTTCACATGCTGCTCTGTTCAGGTCAGCGACGCCTGAAGCCAAACATCTTCACATTCACTTCACTCCACAAGAGAAAAGTAACAGAGAAGAGTACAGTATATGGGATATCTGACTAGATAATTCACAGATGCTCTGAAAGTTAAAGCAAATTCAAGTGCATACTTTTACAAAAAAAGTAAATACTCTCTAAAGTGAAGTAAACATTCAAGTTTAAGTTTACTTTATTTATATAGCATTAGCAGTTTCCCATATTTCATGATTTTCATGAGAAAAAAAATGTAGAGCGGTGCATGTTTTTATTTTTTTGAACCAGTTGGATCATTAACAAAATGGAGGAGAATGTCTGTTTGTACTCATTTGTGGAAGATTACTGTCCATCGCAATCACCATTGGATGTTTTCAGATACTCGATAATGACAAGAACGAGGAGCTACATTTTACAGATGAAATCGTATTAGATTCGTTCGAACCACTGCCTCCCGCAAAGGCAGAAATGAAACAAGAGACACTTAAAGCCACGCCCTAAAGAACTAATAGTCCCGCCCTAAACGACTGATAGCTCTGCTCTAAATGACTGATAGCCCTAACCTAAAGGATTTATAGCCCCACCCTACACAACAGATAGTCTCGCCCTAAATGACTAATAGCCCTAACCTAAAGGACTGATAGCCCCACCCTACATGACTGATAGCCCCACCCTCAAGGACTGATAGCCCCAACCTAAATGAATGATAGCTCGTCCCTAAATGACTAATAGCCTTACCTAAAGGACTGATAGCCCCGCCTTAACTAATGTCCCTACCTAAAGGACTGATAGCAAAGTCAGAGATGAAACAGGACACACTTCTAGCCCCACCATAAAGGACGGATAGCAACGCTCTAAGGAACTAATAGCCCGCCTTAAACAACTGACAGCTCTGCTCTAAATGACTGATAACCCTAACCTAATGGATTTATAGCCCCACCCCACACGACTGATAGCCCTGCCCTAAAAAAATTATAGCCTCACCCTAAATGATTAACAGCTCTAACCTAATGGATTTATAGCCTCGCCCTCAAGGACTGATAGCCCCACCCTAAATAACTGATAGCCCTGCCTTAAATGACTAGTAGCCTTACTTAAAGGACTGATAGCCCCGCCTTAAATAACTAATGGCCCTACCTAAAGGACTGATAGCAAAGGCAGAGATGAAACAAGACACACTTATAGCTCCACCCTAAAGGTATGTATTTATATAGCATTAGCAGTTTTCCATATTTCATGATTCATGTTTATATTTTTCCCTGTTTATGTATGCTTTTGGGATCTTGATCTTTCTTCCAACAACTCTTAACTTTGAAAAGATGGAATAAGTGGCTTTAATGAACATTTTTAATAGTTTAAAGTGATATATTGTCTGTGTTGGTGTTGTATATTACGCTACAAAAACCTTGTAATAAACTACCAGTACAGTACAGACTTATTTCTCTATATAATGTATTATACATTATATTATTTCAAACTAAAATGTCACTAAAAGTCACTTTGTTAAACTGTAGAGCTGAATTTTCAACATCAAAAGTCGACAGAGCAGAGATCGACATCCCATAATGCATTTCACAACCGTAAATAAACGGAAAACACAGAAACTGTTAACTAACAGATACTTTTTATAGTGTAGTTTAAAACAGCCACAAGACTGAGCAACATTTGACAAGTAGAAATGATTGTCTTGTTTTCAGACAAATAAGCAAAATAATCAGCTAGTGGGGTAAGTAAAATAATCTTGTTTTTGGTTTGAAATAAGATTATTTTCCTTACCCCACTGGCAGATTATTTAGCTTGTTTTAAGTAAAACCTCAGTTGATTTTGACTTCTTATTCCTGAAAGCAAGACAACACGTGAAGCTTATTTATGAACTAATTTCGAGAGGATCACGTGCTTATGATTGCTGCTGCTGGTCCCGCATTATCCAATTCATGATTCACCAATCAGACGATTCCTAAGCCACTATAAATACCCTAAGTTTCATATCACAGCCATCTTCGTTTTGAAGAATCCCCCCTTCCACCCCTACTCCTCCTTTCCTAGATGGGTGGCACGGTGGCCCAGTGGTTAGCACTGTTGCCTCACAGCAAGAACGTCACTGGTTCTAGTCCTTACCAAGCCAGTCGACGTTTCTGTGTGGAGTTTACACGTTCTCCCCGTGCTCACGTGGGTTTCCACCGGGTTCCCCGATTTCCTCCCACCGTCCAAAAACATGGAACTTAAGTTAATTGACTAATCCAAATCGGCATCATAGACATGCTCCTAGTAAGTAGTCATCTCAAGAGCAATCACTATCTGTTCATTAGCTACTACAGCAGGGGAGTTCTCGAGATCTACCTGAGCTTAAACTCCCCTCTCGCCTTGAAAACGGGAGGGAACCTCGGGCTCGAGGATCTATGAGCTCAGGGCTCTCTCCCGGGACAGCATGCCAAACAAGCCTTATAACCAATCATCAGCTAAGTGTGAACTCTTGAATGTTTATTTGTCTAGAAAATGCTTCTTGATATTACAACTTCTTGATATTTGGACTAGAAACAAGACAAAAACTAAGTAAGGAAAGCCTTTTTTTGCAGTGCAATACAACCTAATAAAAACAAGAGATACAAAAAGAGAGATATAAAAAAAGATGAAAATAAAAACACAGACAAGACTTCAAACACAAGCTAAATAAAATTCTTAACAGGCCAATGTAAACAAATGGGTTTTTAAAAGTAAAGTAAATGTGAAGTAAATCACAGTGCAATTTGCTGGACTTACTCTCTGTTAGCTGTTTGTTTGTTATCATTGTTGCATTTGCTCGCATTCGTTTAGTCTGAAAATAAATGAATCATCAAATAGACAAGAATGAATGGCTACACACGTGAAGCCTGTAAAATACTTGATGACCGGTCTATTTTTGGACTATGTTTGTGGACAGCGCAAGTTTTTAGACTTGTTTTAGCCAAGACATCTATGTTTGGACGTCTATTAGACATCTTTTTAACATACAAAAAGGTTTGCTGTTAAAAGTCATCATTAGCAAATGAATTCAATGTCAAACAAAGAGAGTAAACCAATGCAACTGAATTTATTGATTTCTATTGCACGCTCTGAATGAATTAGAAGTAAATTTGCTTGTTTTTTCTGTCGACTTTACATAGGAATCAATGCAGTGACTACATATAGCCAGTTAAATGTGACCCAATTTGGATTTTTCTGCTCATATGTGACACAGATCGGATCTGTTTTATGACCGTGTAAACATGAAAAAACGCATGCATTCAGATATTCAGAGATCGGTTTCAGGCCTCCTTCATATGTGGAAATAAATCATATATAAATGATATGTGACAATGCGACTATCATGTAAACAGGCAGATCGGATTTATTGAGGCATTCCGTTTGTACGTCATTAAACTTGCGACAATGTGGTACTTCTCCGCGGTTTAATGACGTAGAAGGAAGAGCGTGTGTGGAGACACCGACACTGTAAACAACAACAACAACAACAACAACAACAACAACAGAGGAAACATGGAGGAGGAAAGTGGTCAGTCGCAACAATTTGCTCCCACCAGACCTGAGATCTCTTTTGTACCCACAAATTCCTCTGAATGGTGGAGGACACTATATATAGCCTGAATCATAGGCGCAAGCTGCGATGACGACCCTTTCCCTCCTCCTCCACATTAAAATCATTTTAAAGTTGGGCGAACTTTGCATATTTCGCAGAGCTAAAAGCAAGACAATTTCTTCCATCGTGTCTAGTGTGTCGCAGATGCTAAAACCCGCCGATGTCGTAAATTGTATAGCAAGTGTAAACGCATGAATCGGATATGGGTCACAACTAAAAGCACGTGTAAACGGACAGGCAAAAAAAAATCAGATATAGGCAACAAATCGGAATTGGGCATCAAGACCTGACAGTGTAAATGGGGTCTATGTGACTACCAGAATCCTGACCAGAACCAGAAAATCAGAGCACATCACACCTGTCCTCAGGTCTTTACACTGTCTCCCAGTTACATTCAGAATAGATTTTAAAATATTACTAGTCTATAAATCACTAAATTTTTACCTCAATACATTACAGATATGCTCACTGAATACAAACCTAACCGATCACTCAGATCTTTAGGATCATATAAACTAGAAATTCCATGAGTTCAGTCAAAGCAGGGTGAATCCGGCTTTAGCTACTGCGCCCCCCTGCTGGAATCAGCTTCCAGAAATGATCAGATGTGCTCCAACATTAGGCACATTCAAATCCAGACTGAAAACACCTCTGTTTAGCTGTGCCTTTACTGAATGAGCACTGTGCTACGTCCGACAGATCGCACTATTATGTCTTTCTTTTCTTTTTCATTCTTTTATAACCTGTTTTAACACATTTTAATCTGTTTTTATCTGTTTTCATATTATTTGTTTTTATTTTTTATACTTCTCTCTTTTATTCTTGTTTATGTAAAGCACTTTAAATTGCCACTGTGTATGAAATGTGCTATATAAATAAACTTGACTTGACTAAAAGCGCAAAAATCAGACAAACTTCTCATATGAAAGAAAATCAAACTGTCATAACTCTATGAAGCTCTGACAGAGGATGATTCATAAAGTATTGACTTTAATACGATCATGTGAGCATCTAGAGGCAGAGATGGAGAACGAGAGGTGCTGTCGCTCTGACATTTGTCAGTTTATTCAGGCAGAATTTAATCTGGACGTCTGACCTATAGAAAGTGCCCGTCACAGAGGTCAACGGTAGTATAGAACTGGAAAAGATACTGAAAGAGTCTTTGAGGCAATGCACTAATTCATCAAGAACATGCATAGCATTTTATATTTATGCAAACTTTACATTTATTCTGTAGCTGAGAGGGGTCAAACGCACACATGCAAATAAAAACATCATCAATTTTACAAAACAGGCACACAAATTCTTACAACACATGCAAGTACCGAAATGCACTGCAAATAGTGCAGGCCAACGAAAATATATCAGGGGACCCGAAAAAAGGATGAACCATTAATTATCATTAATTAATTTGGCCGGATTATTCGGGTTTATGCAAACAGCAAGAAACCATATGAAGTTATAATTAATTAAAAAAACATAGCTCTTAGATTTCCGACAACACTGAAGACTCTAAACAGGAAGCAACAAATTCTGTTACTTTTTGGGGACCCCCAACACATCTCTGTTGTGGTTGGAACTATTTACATTTTCTTCCTCAGTTTTACAAAACATGTGCACGCAAATTCTCACAACACATGCAAGTACAGAAAATAGTGCAGACCAATGGAAATATATTGGGGCACCCAAAAAAGATGAACCATTAATTGTGCAATTCGTCAGATTATTCGGGCTAAAAAAAATACATTTATTTCTTTGTCTCTTATTTATAAGAGGTTGCCACAGCAGAATGAACTGCCAACTATTCCAGCATATGTTTTTTACGCAGCGGATGCCCTTCCATCCGCAATCCAGTACTGGGAAAAACCAATACACTCTCACATACACTCATACATAACGGCCAATGTTTTGTTTACCCAATTCACCTATGGAGCATGTCTTTGGACAGTGGAGGCAACCGGAGCACCAAGAGAAAACCCACACCAACACGGGGAGAACATGCAAAAAGACCTTGCTGTGAAGTGACAGTTCTAACCACTGAGCCACTGTGCCACCTAAAAAATACAAACAGCAAGAAATATGAAGTTAAATAAACAAATAAACATCATCACTGAGGACTCTAAACAGGAAGCAGCAATTTTCATCACTTTTTGGGAAGCCCCGACACGTTTCTGTTGTGGTTTGCACTATTTGCAGTGCATTTCTGTATTTGCATGTGTTGTGAGAACTTATGTGTGTTGTCAGATTATGCTTTCTCAGTTTGTTAGTGTTTTTTATTTGCATGTGTGTTCTTAAACTTGAGTGTTTGTCACCTCATTTACCAACACAGGCTCATTCTGAAAACGTACCTCTGAATACATTTCTGGAGGTCGCGAATTATGTGGCCAGAGGTACGTATGGCTGCATTTCATTTTTTAAACAAATGCTACGAGGTGGTATGACGCTGTTCCTTTTGGCGTTTACCAGCTGACCGCTTATCTCTGTATGGACGGCTTTCCCGCTGTAACCAGTTTGTCCCGCTAGCTCGCCATGTACATCAGCGGACTGGAGACGCAGAGAGGAGTTCACCACGATGATGGGGTTCAGGTCCGGTGAAGAACGGTTCCAGAAAGCAGGTAAGACAAACCAGAATCCAAAAAATAATATAAACAAGTAAATAACAGGGTGAGAATGTGGTAAAATCTGAAAACGTGGTAAAAGTCAGAAGAGTGCTTTTCTTTTTTCCTGGATTGCTTTTGAAAATTGTTGGTTGGGTTTAGGGAAGCAGGTGGGCGGGCCAATCAATAAAATTGGTTGAGTTTAGGAAAGGAGGAGGGTGGGTCAGTCGATCGGTCAGTCAGACGTTCAGTCAGCCAAACAGTCAGTCAACAGCGGCCTCTGGTGGGTTCACGTGAGAACGGCAGGCGCGAATGGCACTCGCAAGAGAAATTTGTGATCTCAAAAAGCATACAGTGGCCTCTCGTGGATTCGAGAAAACAAAAACTGCAAAAAACATACCTCCCCGGACGTATTTTGCGGTCTCCAGAAATGTATCCACAGAAACGTTTTCAGAATGAGCCTGGGTTACCATTTACACTACGAGCGACACACAGCTACCGTTGATTTCAAATAAGAGCAAGCGACTTCAAGCGACCGATGTGGGCATGTCAAACGACACGGCAAAGTTGAGAATCCTATAACTTTACGCAAATGAAAAGCAACTTTTGTGAGCCAATAAGAGCATCAGTAGAGCTCACGTGATCCTCTTTCAGCTCCTGGATCAGTTGGTTGTATCTCCGCGCTGTAGACCTACGGTACATAAACCAATGTTTTTCCAATGATAAAAGGCTGCGATGATCAACACAATTTTATCCTGCAATTTTATATTAAGCATTTTACGTACTGAATCCATGAATATTTAGTGTTTTACATCCACAATGTTTATTTTCAGCAGCACTTAAACTCATTCGCTCACTGAATATCATCATACACAAAAAGGTGCACTGTAAAAAATATCTGTTAATGAACAGTTTCCGTATCATGTGATTTGTGAGTGTGTTCGGTTTATTTACGGTTGTGAATTGCATTATGGGATGTCGATCTCTGCTCTGTCCACTTTTGATGTTGAAAATTCAGCTCTACAGTTTAACAAAGTGACTTTTATGGACATTTTAGTGGTTTGAAATGGTATAATGTATAAGAAATAATATATCGAGAAATAAATCTGTAAAATGTGCTGGCAGTTTATTACAAGGTTTTTGTAGTGTAATATGCAACACCAACACAGACAATATATTACTTTAAACTATTAAAAAGGTTCATAAAAGTCACTTCAAGGTTAAATGTTGTTGGAAGAAAGATCAAGGTCCCATAATGCAATTCAAAAGCATAAATAAATGGGCAAGAATAAAAATAAAATAAATAACTGCTAATTTAAGGATATGTTGCAGTGTAAAACTTCAACACCCAGAGCATCAGGCAGCTACAAAGTCTCTTCTAGTATGAAGGAGGCTTGAGCTTTCATAATACGAGTTTGTTTTTTTACACAAACACATATTGAAGACATGCATTTCATCAGTTCATTACAGGGGAACTCTTGACCTTGATATTGCGAGGGCATTTCTATAGTGTTTGAGCTACAGCAAACACATTTGGCTTTATCCAAAGAAAAAGTACACAATAGGTTAAGTACATATACAAATTTCTTTCTCCCATTAGCTAGGAATCAAACCCTTGATCTTAATAGTTGCTGTAGCGCCAGCTGTTTATTAAATGTATAAACCCACACATTTACTTGACATTTCGTGGCTTCAGAAACATGTTCAGAAACAGTAATTGCCGCTAAAAGGGAACAGGAGAGAGGTTTGATTAACATTCTGGCAAGAGTCTCTCAGCATTATGAACAAACATTAATAGAACATTAACTCAAGGTTATCTGATCTTTAATAATGCTCACACGAAACCTTATATATGGTCATAGATTAAAAATATAGCTAATAAATGTACATATTTGCAATTCAAATGGTATACATACACACACTGAACTACTGAAACGTATTTAATACTTTATATAAAGGCTTTTTTGGTGATGGCAGCTTAAAGACGCCTCTCATAAGTCACATGCATTGCTCAGGTGTGAGTTTTTCCACAGACTTCAACAGAGTGTCAAAATCTTGATGGTTCTGTGGGTCTCGTCTATCAAATCTGATCTTTAATTTGTATTCTATATTGGATTCAGGTCAGGTGATTGGCTGGGCCATTCTACAGCTTGATTTTCTTTCTCTAAAAAGCATTTGAGAGTTTCCTCTGCTGTGTTTTGAATCATTGTCTTGCTGAAATGTCCACCCTGGTTTCATCTTCATCCTCCTGCTAATGTAGATGTTGGACTGAAGCAGCTAATATTAATTTACACTGAGGAAGGGCAGAGGGTTGCTAAGTAACTACTGAGAGATTTCAGCTGCTGTCTGGACTTTCACTGCCTTACTACACCTCCCTTTCTTCATCTGTTCAATACATTTTCCCTGTGTCACTTCATTTTATTACACAGAACTTAATTTGTAAACTAATTAGATTTGCTTTCTTTGCATATATGGGTTTCTTTGGTTGTTACCAACCACTGGGGAAATGTTTAATTCAATTCAAATTTATTTATATGGCACTTTTTACAATGTAGTTTTAGCGGATGCCCTTCCAGCTGCCACCCATCACTGGGAAACATCCACACACACTCATTCACACACATACACTATGGACAATTTAGCTTACCAGAATCACCTGTACCGCATGTCTTTAGACTTGTGGGGGAAACCGGAGCACCCGGAGGAAACCCACGCAAACACGGGGAGAACATGCAAACTCCACACAGAAATTATATATATATAAAAAGATCATTATTTTAGCTCTCACATTTAATGTTTAAAATATATTGAAAAAAATTCTAAACCTTATTTATAAATGCATATTATTAAAATATTGAATTTGATTCAAGAAAACACCATAGACTAAATATGCAAATTTATATCAGATAAGATTTAGAACAAAATTGTGAAAAGTGAGAAGTTCAGAGTAACTGGAGGCCTGAGAAATGTTTTGCTCACAGTAGATCCTGCTAAAGCTGATGGGGTTTTTAATAAGATCCTCAAGCTTGCATAAAACATGCATAAAACATGACAAAACAAACGAAGGCTTGCAAAGCAAAACCTCAGTGCACTTGAGCGAGCGCAATAGAGATGTGTATCAGTCATACTTATGTATATTTTATCAGCCATTTGTATGTGCGATGCTTTCCAGTAACAACAGTTTCCACAGCCCTCAAGATCACCCCGACGAAGATCTGCAGAACCCCATTTATTTAACAGCAGAACTGCTCAAATCATTTCTGCATTGCTACAAACAGCTGTCGTAAAGCACAAAGGCGTTTATTTAACAGGGCAATGTTGTAATATAAGAACATGGCCAGAAGCTGCTGTGCTAGAAACTTCAGCCGTTAAATATTAAAGAGATACGACGATTATATTATGTACATCTTTTCTCTATTGACCTCATGAGTGTCCATAAATGTGTCCCGCTGGTGAAAAATACAGCTTGAGGAGGAATGCTTATTTTCATTGAGTCCGAGAGCAAGGTCTTGTATTAACAACTGTAGGAAGCCAAATTATCATATGCATTTGTTTATGTGGTCTTTTTTTACCATATAGATTCCAAAGGCAGATGCTGATAAGATCAGGGACTGGTGTGCGGACTTTGGGGGGGGTTTACGATGTGGTCACATGTTGATTGGTCAGTTTGTAGGTCTCAGTATTTGGGCTTTGGTCAAGAAAGATACAATACAAGTGGTAAACTTTGCTCTTCCTCTTTTCCTGCTCTGCTCCGGAGTCTATCTTCTCAGACTCTACTGCTATCAGGCTATCTTCCGGGCCTAATTTCCTTGTCTCTCTGTCCCTCCCAGTCTCTCCCTCAGGTAACTTTATTTTACATTTAAGCTGGGTATAATTAATATCATAAGGTTATCATTTCATGTTTTAT
Organism: Danio choprae; assembly: GCA_903798125.1. NCBI lineage: Eukaryota > Metazoa > Chordata > Actinopteri > Cypriniformes > Danionidae > Danio > Danio choprae. Next base: position 299,770 of record CAIGQW010033265.1, read on the forward strand.
CATTTTATACAGTTATTTTGTAACTAATTCAGTTTTCACCATAGATAATTATTGTCATTAAATCATTTCATTTTCAAGTATTTGTGAATTACTTTTGATTTAACATCAACACTTAATTGCTCCATATTGCAATACAATACAAACACATCATAACAACACTCTCCCACATTTTTAGCGGTTATTACTGCCCTTATTTCCGTTTTTTTGGTATAAGATTGCAGAGGGAAGGTTTGACTAGAAATGTACAGTTTTTCACCATCATACTGAACTTAAATCATTCGGCAGAACTACAGTTTTAACCGCTGTATTTAAAAACCCATTCTTACACAACTATTGTCACAAACGCTCACTCCACACAAAGACACGGGATTTATCAAAATACTCACTCACTCACTCACTCACTCACTCACTCACTCACTCACTCACTCACTCACTCACTCACTCACTCACTCACT
>CAIGQW010033265.1:344709-361678 GCA_903798125.1 Danio choprae
GTGTTATTAGCAGGCATTAACAATTGCTAGCATGTTTTTAGCATGGATTCAATTCTACATTATTTTTGGAATTCTTGGAATTAGCATGTTGTCCCTAACATGCTGGTATCATAGATTAGCATCAGCAAGAACTAGCATAGTTCTTCAGTGAAATGTGCGTGTTTAAATCTGAATATTCACTGAGGGACATTGCCATTGGCTTACCCAGTCTGGGAGAGGTGATGGTGTTGATGTTCCCTCTGGCGTTACAGGTGCTCTGATGACACTGTCTGTACGTCGCCGGCTTCAGCACTGCTGGACAGTCGCTGCCATGGCGACCGCTCACTCTGTGCATGCATTGGACCACTCTGGACTGCAAGCCCCGCCCACAGGATGACGAACACTGCAATCAACCAATCAAAGAATCACAACATATTCTAATAATACTATTATAATGTTTTTAGTCAGTGTGATTGATATTGAAGTTGGGATGACTCGAATCGTTTATTTGATTCAACAAAGAATGAAGACAGCAAGGTTTTTTTTACAGTGTACATTGTATTTTTGTATATTGTTAAAAAATATACTCATGCAACATGGTTTTGTGGTCCAGTAAGTTTACATTGAAAGTCTATATTGAAGAGGCTGAAGATCTGAGTGTCTAGTCTTTGTATTGTTTGCTGTTCGTGTCCACGCTGAAAGACATTTTCCTCTTTTGAATCCAGAAACAATGAGAATTCATCAGTTTGGCCTACTTTACACTACCTGACAAAAGTCTTGTCGTCGATCACAGTTGTAAGAGTAACAAATAATAACTTGACTTCTAGTTTTTCATTTGGAAAAGTGGCAGATTTTTCCTATGAATCATCTGTTGAACTGCATCCCAATCATCACAAATACTGCAGAAGACCTATTGGAACCCGCATAGACCCAGGATTCTCACAGAAATCAGTCAAGTTTGGTGAAGGAAAAATCATGGTTTGGGGTTACATTCAGTATGGGGGCGTGCGAGAGATCTGCAGAGTGGATGGCAACATCAACAGCCTGAGGTATGTGCTGCCCATTACATTACAAACCACAGGAGAGGTCAAATTCTTCAGCAGGATAGCGCTCCTTCTCATACTTTAGCCTTCACATCAAAGTTCCTGAAAGCAAAGAAGGTCTGCTCCAGGATTGGCCAGCCCATTCACCAGACATGAACATTATTGAGCATGTCTGGGGTAAGATGAAGGAGGAGGCATTGAAGATGAATCCAAAGGATCTTGATGAGCTCTGGGAGTCCTGCAAGAACGCTTTCTTTGCCATTCCAGATGACTTTATTAATAAGTTGTTCGAGTCATTGCAGAGATGTATGGATGCAGTCCTCATAGCTCAATGGAGTCATACACAATATTCTTTCTTTTTGCACTGCTCCATGACTTTATATTCTATACTGTACATTATTTCTGTTAAGTGACAAGACTAGCAAGTATAAGCAAAGACAGACCTTACTGTCCAAATTAAATAGTTAAAAATCAAGGCATGATCATATTTTATTTTGGTAAAATAAGTGTAATCTAGAGGCCTTTGCCTTTTATATAAGCCGCTTCTGATACCAAATGATCAACTAGAAGTCAAGTTATCAATCGTTGTTCCTAAAACTTGGATAGACGACAAGACTCTTGTCAGGTAGTGTACATCTTTCAAAGGCTTCAGCTTCACAGTTTTGGCTCACGAGGAGTTGATAATCAAGCAAACCACATCCTGTACAGTGTTGAAAGAGTCTATTTTACAGGCCTCCACATTATTGATGATCTCCATACTCGTTATACACTGTTCAGTAGGCAATTATAAATGTACTGTGATTGATTGAGCCTCATTAAAAGACAACAAATGAAGATGTGGAGCAGTCAATAAACATACACCTCTGACTCCGGCACAAATGTCAAGTCAATATCGAAGAAATATTACATTTTGGAAACAACTCAAGCTCTGCCGACAGCTTCTATCATTCAGTTTATCCCCCCCCCCCAAAAAAAAAGCATGGAATATTATTAATACGCATGTCTGTCAAAGGAACACAGACAAAGAGGATTAAGATGCAAACACTCAAAATACATTTAAGAAATAAGCAGCAAGTAATCAACACACACACCTATATACTAATATGGTGTTGATGAGACTGAACAATGAACTGAAGAAACACAGGGGTTAAATACATGGTGAATAATAGACTAAAGACAAACAGCTATTGTGTGTGCATTTTGGAGTATTGCATAAAAAATGTTGGATGGATGTCAAGATGTGCATGAATTTGGAATATATGTAAGAAAATTTTTGTATCTGATAAAAAAATAAAATGCATGGCTAATTTCTTACGGCCTATTTTTGTCTCGTCTATTCAAGCCTGTCAGAAAAGAATGCAAAAATAAAACTATTCAAATTCAACTGAAGCTAATATTACATTACATTATAATACTAATACTAACATTATGCTGAAAAATAAACTACGAAACATTTCCTTGACAAATAACTGATTGATAGATAGATGGATAGATGAATGGATTGATAAATCGACATATATATATAGATGGATTTATAGACAGACAGACAGACAGACAGACAGACCTTACAACAAAATTTTATACAATCTCTTAATCTGAAACCAAAGTTAACATGAAAACTAAAGTAAATAAATGAAACTATTTCAAAAGTAACTAAAAACAACATTGAAAACCAAAAAATAAGAAAATAAATAAATAAAACAATTTCAAACGCAATTAAAAAAACAACACTGAAAAAATGAAGTAAATAAATAAATAAAACTATTTTAAAAATCATAAAAAAAAACAATATTGAAAACCAGGGCCTCACAGTGGCGCAGTGGGTAGCACGTTCGCCTCACAGCAAGAACGTCGCTGGTTTGAGCCTCGGCTGGGTCAGTTGACGTTTCTGTGTGGAGTTTGCATGTTCTCCCTGTGTTGGCGTGGGTTTCCTCCGGGTGCTCCGGTTTCCCCCACAAGTCCAAAGACATGCGGTACAGGTGAATTGGGTAAGCTAAATTGTCCGTAGTGTATGAGTGTGAATGGGTGTGTATGGATGTTTCCCAGAGATGGGTTGCAGCTGGAAGGGCAACCGCTGCGTAAAACATTTGCTGGATAAGTTGGTGGTTCATTCCGCTGTGGCGACCCCAGATTAATAAAGGGACTAAGCCGAAATGAAAATGAATGTATTGAAAACCAAAAAATAAAAATAAAATAAACAAATAAATAAAACTATTTTAAAAGTCATTAAGAAACAACATTGAAAACGAAAAAAAATAAGAAAATCAATAAATAAAATGATTGTATATATAATAAATAAAATTATAAATATATTTTAAATAAATGTATTTATATATTATAAATAAAATTATTATATATATAAATATAAATTCATTCATTCATTTTCTTTTTGGCTTAGTCCCTTTATTAATCAGGGGTCGCCACAGCGGAATGAACTGCCAACTTATCCAGTATATGCTTTACACAGCGGATGCCCTTCCAGCCGCAACCCATCACTGTGAAACACCCATACACACTCATTCACACACATACAATATGGACAATTTAGCTTACCCAATTCACCTATAGCACGTCTTTGGACTTGTCGGGGAAACTGAAGCACCTGGAGGAAACCCACGCCAACACGGGGAGAACATGCAAACTCGAACCAGCGACCTTCTTGCTGTGATGCGACAGCACTACCCACTTCGCTACCGTGCTGCCCTATATAAAACTATTTCAAAAGTAATTAAAAAACAACATTGAAAACCAAAATAAGAAAATAAATAAATAAAACTATTTCACAAATAATTAAAAACAAAACTGAAAACCAAGAGACAAAATAAATAAATAAATAAAACTATTTTATAAGTAATTAAAAAACAACATTGAAAACAAATAACATAAAAATAGAAAAGTAAATAAATAAATAAATATTGTCATTAATAATGTTAATTATTAATGAAAAAGCTACTTTGAAAAATAATAAATGAAACACTAAAACTCAAACACATATTTAAAAGGTTGTGTTTTTTCAAACAGGTAATATCTACAGTTAATAGACTTGATAGATGAAAGCACTGTTACAGTCACCAGCAATCTAGCAATCTACACACACACCACATTTACGAACTACAACTCCCAGCATGCACCTCGCACACACCGGTTCCTGTTTCACATTGATTACACACACACAGCCGGAGAATCATGATGAAATGATTACATGGACTTTAAAAACAGCACAGACACACACATCAGTACTGAGTCTTGTTTTACTGTTAGTGGACATTACGATGCGTTTGCCTTGCCTTGCCGTGTTTGACTCCTTGCTTCGTTCCTTTGTTTACGTAGTTTGCCGCCTGGACCGATCTCTTTGCCTGTGACCCGACCAGTCTTTTGCTTCACCCATATGTACCCGTTTGCTCCTGTTATTGACCTTTGCCTGTACGACTTCTCTTTAATAAAACTGCACATGGACCCCCAACTCCGTTGTCAGCGTTGCTCCTTGACAAGCACACTCAAATAAATAATATAAAACATATCCACAACGATCATGCGTAAATCTGCCTGAATTACTGTACTTATTTAATGTGTATAATAATGTGTCATTCTGCTTCCTGTGAGACAAGCCATAATGTCAGCGTATCGTCATGCAAAAAACCCAAAGGAAGCTTTATTTCTCCAATAGCGCAATGGCTAAATTAAATTAGCAGATCTCTGTGGCCATCTAATACATGTTAATAGGACAAAAATCAGTTCATCGCTGGCTGAGCAGAGAGCAGACAGCATGATAAAATCATAAACATAAAACATATACTGACCTGATTATGACACTGATATCATCTCACTGACATCGTCAGCAGAGACTGATTAAAAGTACTGTATAAATGCAGTCAAAACATAACCAGACGGCCAATTACATTGCTGCACTTTTAGCCTGGCCTATAGTAACATGCATACAGATCTATATCAAAGGGTTTTATATCTTTGTTCTATTATGAGCCTTTTGAATGCTTGCTTCTTATTGGCTGATGAACATTCTAAAGTAAAGTAGTTTCATACAGGTTTTAACCTGATTTTTTCCTCACTACACCGAATGAAAATAACGCACAACTAATGCATACTGGTGTAACTTTGTGACATTCTGAAATTATTGCTTGCACATACAATAGTGTTGAAACGTTTGGGTGTCAATACGATTAAAATTGCACCAGTTTTGCACATTTGCACCAGACACTTTCTTTCAATCACTCCATATCTCTATAACAACATTGTGCATTTCTGAGTGTGCCTCACACAGGTGAGTGGGCTTGGCAAACCACCTGTAGAAACACTCTTCTCTACATATGCACCGCACACTTTACTTAAACTCCATCTTACAAGGACTCAATAAGAAAAATAATGTTTACGTGTGAATGTACCACACAATTATGTTCAACCCAGACTCATTCAGATTACGTACCCCTGTATACATTTCTGGAGAGAGCAAAATAAGTCCCAGGAGGTACGTTTTTTTACAGTTTTTGTCTTCGCGAATCTACTACAGGCCGCTGTGTACGCTTTTTCAGATCTCAAATTTCTCTCGCGAGTGCCATTCATGCCTGCTGTTCTCGTGTATATCCACCAGAGGCCGCTGTCGACTGACTAACTGACTGACTGACCAACTTGTTTTCCTCAAGCTTAAATACCTCTTTTGCACAATATCTTGCACAATATTGTTCTGTCTCATGTAAAAGTACTTGTATAGACCGTCTTAGGTTATGTGTACAGTTTACAGTATATGTACAGTGAGTGGCGACATGGTGGCTCAGTGGTTAGCACTGTCACCTCACAGCAATAAGGTCGCTGGTTCGAGTCCTGGCTGGGTCAGTTGGCGTTTCTGTGTGAAGTTTGCATGTTCTAAATTAAATTGGCCGTAGTGTATGAGTGTGAATGAGTGTGTGTGGGTGTTTACCAGCAGGAAGGACATCCGATGTGTAAAACATATGCTGGATAAGTTGGCGGTTCATTCTGCTGTGGCGACCCCTGGTGAATAAAGGGACTAAGCCGAAGGAAAATGAATGAATGAATGAATAGTTAGACTACTGCTCCGGTATGTTATTTATGTATAGGTTTATAATAGCTCTTATGTAAGTGCAGTGTTGTGTTCATATTTATGATTATGTAATGAAAAGACAATTAAGCTCAACTTGTCTTTCCTTGAAATGAAATCTTCTTAAAAACATTGTACCTCATGTTCGTGAATGATTTTACAAAAAAAAGCATACAAAATATAGTGAAACATGGATTATTATTCAAAATAACTGTATTTTTAATCCTTTTAGTACTCTAAAAAAATCAAATGAACAAATGAAATTCAGAAAATTTGACCTAGAAACTAGAAATTCATTCATTTCATTTATTCATTTTCTTTTCGGCTTAGTCCCTTTATTAATCTGGGGTCGCCACAGCGGAATGAACTGCCAACTTATCCAGCACATGTCTCACGCAGCGGATGCCCTTCCAGCTGCAACCCATCACTGGGAAACATCCACACACACCCATTCACACACATACACTACGGACAATTTAGCTTACCCAATTCACCTATAACACGTCTTTGGACTTGTGGGGGAAACTGAAGCACCTGGAGGAAACCCACACAGAAATGGGGAGAACATGCAAACTCCACACAGAAAAGCCAACTGACCCAGCTGAGGCTCGAACCAGCGACCTTCTTGCTGTGAGGCGATCGTGCTACTCACTGCACCCCCGTGCAGCCCGAATCTAGAAACATATATATTATTTATTGATTTACATTTTTTTTTAATTATGCAAGGTATTATTGATCACAGTCCTCTGAATTATGCAAGGAATAACTGACAACGAGCCATTGAATTATTAGAAAAATAATTCACCTCAGGTGTGCATTACTTTTGTAATAATTCAACGGTTCTTCATCAATTATAAATAAAGTATAAATATAAATATAATAAAGTCACTGTTCAGATGTTGTATTTTAGATATTTGTAATGTTTTGTCCTCAAACTGCTCCTGTGTGTAGCACTAGTTTCTTACACATCTAATCTAAATCTGTCTCTTCTGTTTTAAAATGATTTTTGAATGTTCCCAGCAGGCACACAATGTCATAAGACGTTAATATTAGGTTAGATTTAGGTTGTGATGTCAGGTGGCCAAAATTCAATGTTGTGTTGGAAAGAGACCAACAAAATCCAACGTTGAGCCAACATCTTAAACCAACATCACATTGACGTCAAATACTGACATTTATTCAACCAACATCCAACATCTGATAGACTCATAGTGGTAACGTCCACAAAACGTCAAGCTGTAACATCATTAGACATTGATATTTGGTTGTTTTTAGGTTGTCTAATGTCTGTCCGATGTTGGACACTGACATCAGTCTGACATCACCACCCAAAATGCAACGTCCCCATCACGTTGGGGTACAACGTCAATCTGACGTCATGTTGACATCCTTTGCCTGCTGGGTTGTATTTGTGAAATAACTATAATAATTCAGCATAGTGTTAAGGAACTATAATGTGCTCAAAACCTGCCGGAACTACTTTTGCATTTGCATGTGCATTTCTATAAAAATAGCTGAGTGTTCATAAGCCAATCAGAATCAAGCATTCAACAGTATAACATTCATATCTTCATTTAAAGTCGGCATGAACCGGAAGCTGCAACCTTTTTTTGGGGGGGGGGTTGTATTGTGACGCAGTTCCTTGAGAAATAGAATATTAAATGAGAAAACAGTGGGCGTGGCTTGTTTTTTCTACTGTGAGCTGATTGGATAAAGTAAAGTAGGCATTTCATTCAGAAAGATCTGGAAAAGGGTTTGGGGAGAGTTATGACAACGTAACAGACCCCTCCTCCTCACCATTTCTGTTTGTTGTCAACACTGACAGCTGGAGGGGCGTGGTTAAGTCTGTTAGCCACGCCCAATACCTCAGACAGATGTCATCTGAGAGTTTCACTGGAAACAAACAGTGCATTTTCAGATTTTAATTTTAGGGGCAAACATTTTTTTTCTTAAGGACATGCACAGATGAATTGTTCACCACAAAACTAGCAATGTGAGCTAACCAATATGTTTAGTTTTGATTTCATGTGTACTTCAAAGCCCTAGCATCTTAACTTAAGCTTTGGTAAACTTTTTCATTTCTTCACAGAAATGAATGTGGGAGCTCAGGGATAAATCGGTGGAGCCCCTGTTGAAGGACCCCTGGGCTGGAGAAAAAGGGGCCTCTCTGTTGTCATGGTGACCATCCAAACAAACCGAAGTTGTTTTGCAAAGTGGCAAAAGGTGCAGGAAAGCAATACACTTCCCTGCTTTAGAGGAGCCCAAACTCCTTTCAGCGGCGCACGGTATTTCACATTTACAAGAGACGACGGGCTATTGAAAGCGAAATGAGCGTGGCAGGTTTGCATTGATCTCAGCTCTGCCTGTCGCCAGACTCCAGTAAATAAGAGCAGTCGGGGAAAAGTGTGAGTGCGGAGATTTTATAACAGCACATGGATGTGAAAGAGAGAGAGAGACATCACAATCCAACCCAAAACATCTAATCCACTGATCAAAGACACACTAAATCACAATTAAATGTCTACATCAGGGATGGGAAATTCATCTTTCAAAGGGGTCACATTAGACACTGGGGTGGTTTTAGAGGGCTGGAAAATTACAGTAAATATGAATGTAAAAAAAACACAGTATGTAAAACATTATACATTTCCTTCGGCTTAGTCCCTTACATATCAGGGGTCAAAACACCGGAATGAACCGCCAACTATTCTGGCATAGGTTTTACGTAGCGGATGCCCTTCCAGCTGTAACCCAGTACTGGGAAACCATACACTCTCTCATTCACACACTACGGCCAATTTTAGTTTATCCGGAGCACCACGAGGAAACCCACGCAAACACAGGGCGAACGTGCAAACTCCACACAGAAATGCCAACTGACCAGCGACCTTCTTGTTGTGAGGCGACAGTGATAACCACTGAGCCACTGTGCCGCCCCTGAAACATTATGAGACAATAAAATGACGAGCACATAATTATATTACTGTTTAATAAACATTCATAAATGATAAAAAAAAACTTTACACAATAAGTTCTTGTATTTTGAAGACCAGTTATCAACACAATATCAACTTCACATGAAAAAGCGTTGTTTGTTTGATTGTTTCACCTTAATTCTTACATTTTGTGAGCATGTTGTACTGTGTGTGTGTGTCACTTCCTATTTGCGCACACAAGCCACATCTCCATCTGAAATAATGAACTTGAGATTGCAAAAGAAGCAATATGCGAATGGCCCCTTACATTGATTCGCTATATCAGACCTGCGCATTGCACTTCTGAATTTAAATTAACCAAATATTAAGATTTTGAGCTGCTGAGTGTGGTCCGGGGGCTGTAAAAATCCCAGGTCTGGTCTACATTATAACGTAAACACTATACACTATACACTAGAAGTGTACACTAGAACCTAGAAGACATGCAATTTGTTCATGTATGTGAAAACGTAATATTCTGTAGTGCATTTAGTTATTGGTTAAGACAAGTTATCATACAGTAGACATCTAAGCAGTCTAATAAAATGCCCAGGACTGATCTACATTATATCAGAAGTGGCTTATATGAAAGGCAAAGGCCTCTAGATTACGCTTATTTTACCAAAATAAAATATGATCAAGTCTTGATTTTTAATAATTTAATTAGGACAGTAAGGTCTGACTTTGCTTAGATAAAAGTCTTGTCACTTAACAGAAATAATGTACAGTATAGAATATAAAGTCATAGTGCAGTGGGAAAAGAATGAATATTGTGTATGACTCCCATGAGCTTGGAGGACTGCATCCATACATCTCTGCAATCACTCGAGTAACTTATTAATAAAGTCATCTGGAATGGCAAAGAAAGCGTTCTTGCAGGACTCCCAGAGCTCATCAAGATTCTTTGGATTCATCTTCAATGCCTCCTCCTTCATCTTACCCCAGACATGCTCAATAATGTTCATGTCTGGTGAATGGGCTGGCCAATCCTGGAGCACCTTGACCTACTTTGCTTTTAGGAACTTTGATGTGGAGGCTGATGTATGAAAAGGAGTGCTATCCTGCTGAAGAATTTGACCTCTCCTGTGGTTTGTAATGTAATGGGCAGCACAAATGTCTTGATACCTCAGGTTGTTGATGTTGCCATCCACTTTGCAGATCTCTAGCACACCCCCATACTGAATGTAACACCAAACTTGACTGATTTCTGTGAGGATCTTGGGTCCATGCGAGTTCCAAAAGGTCTTTCGCAGTATTTGTGATGATTGGGATGCAGTTTAACAGATGATTCATGGGAAAAATCTACCTTCTGCCACTTTTCCAAATGATCAACTAGAAGTCAAGTTATTATTTGTTGCTCTTACAACTGGTATCGACGACAAGACATTTGTCAGGTAGTGTAAAATCAGTAAAAATCAAGCTGTGTCGATATGTTAATGCTCGGGTTATGTACTTTGAACCCTGATTATGAAGCTCAATTGAGTGTCCAGCAGATGGCACTGCAAACCAATTTCATGCAGCACTGATAGAAGACATGCAATTTGTGCATGTGTTTGAAAACGTAATATTCTGTAGTGCATTCTGTAGTGTTATTTTTTAAGGCTGTTTAGTGATTTCAGTGATTATTTAGTAGACATCTAAACAGTCTAAACAGTTTCTCGGTCATTGGGTATAAAGATTTAGTGTCTTCTTTGACATGTTTGTTGCATTTATAGTATTTACAGTCTGTCTGATGTGATTTTTCTACGCGCAGTTTGATTAGACGGGAATCACAGGACTGATTATTCTACTCAGCCAATCACCGTAGACAAGAAAAAAAATACAGACATGAAGTAAACAACTCAAACCTCCCCATGGGGGAAAAAAATGGCATTAAATATACCCTCAACTAGACTTAACTTGACTAGGTTCTTAGCAAGACACACAGGGATTTGATGACATCCAATGACTGTTGTAGATAAGACCTCAAACAACAGCAAATGAAATCAGAAAAATCAACAACGGACCAGTACAAGATAGATCACACTAGGAGAATAAATGGGGAAGACAAACCAATGAACAGACAGGGGGACAGGTGAAAATAATAATTACAAATAGGATAACAAGGTGGGTGGGACAAGACGATAGACAAAAGAACACATGGTACAAAACACAGAACACAAGCCGTGTGCTCACATACAAACAGGACAAGAACATGCAGCCAATGAGAGAACTCATTGACCGCATGCTCACATGAAACAAGACACTAAAGCACGTGGTTATGATGTAAACATGAAACCACGTGCTACACAACACAAACACAACAGAACGCAAGACACGAGCACACGATAAATAAAGATACTTATTGTGTGCTCACATATGCGACGTGAATGTTCCCTCCCAGCTCCATCCGAAACCAACTAGACTGAGACGCTGAGAATGAACATCACGCCCCAGACAATACAAACACAAACACCAGGACAAGAGCGCGCATCCAGACCACGTCCGGACCTCACGCGCCCGCATCAACCAGGACGGCGCTCATACAATGACGAGAAAACTCAAGCCAAACACAACATATAACACATGACATGACTAGTGACTAGACTCTGCCACCAAAACAAGAATTAACAGGGTTGGAGTGGCAGAATCCTGACAGATTGCAGGCTGAAGTAAAAAGCGCAGTAAAAGTGCTGATACTGTACTATAAATAAACTCACGTTTTTTAACTAATTACTGTAAACTACACTGTTAAACATAGCCGTACATTAGCAGTTTTCCGTATTTTGTGATTCAGGTTTTTTATTTTTCCCATTTTTTATGCTTTTGAATGGCATTATGGGGCCTTGATCTTTCTTCCAACAACTCTTAACCTTGAGAAGTTCAAAAATGTGACTTTTATTAACATTTTTAATAAGTTTGCAGTGATATATTGTCTGGGTTGTGTATATTACGCTACAAAAACCTTGTAATAAACTGCCAGCACGTTTTCTGTTATTTTACAGACCTATTTCTCTATATATTATTTATTATACATTATATTATATGTCATTATATGTCGACAGAGCAGAGATCAACATCCCATAATGCAATTCACAACCGTAAATAAACAGAAAACACTTGTGAATCTCAAAATATGAAAACAGTTTTTTTTTTACAGTGTACAATTCCTGAGAAAATCAACTCAATTATATTAATTTGAGTATTTGTGATTTGTTACACCAATTCTTCACTTCACTAACCAATATCTTGCCTATGGGTGATGACACTGGCCAAGAAAAGTCATTTCACAAATTCTTACAATTAGACGAAAGACTATGAAGAGATGTTTTCCCATCTGGAATAAACATTTTAACGTTCCCTCAGTTCTATTATCTGGATGTCCATTAGAGACATGCTGAAAACACGAAGCGGAGAGATATCAACACGAGCACTCGAAACACAGACAAATCCGAGCGCCTCAATCTCTCGTCCCATTCAGAGATAAAATATGTAATTGTGTCATTTTGGGCCAAAACACACAATGTGCTCCACATAATTGAAAAGGGATGACATTCAGAGCCGGAAAAAAAGAGAACAGCCGCCAAAACACGGAGAAAAAGACAGATCCAGCTCTCAATAGGCCGTTTTTATTCATCCGAGGCCTTTCAGTCAGTCAACTGAATGAATGTTCACACTTACGTGTTAATCAGTGCAAATCTGTCATAGTCTGACAGAGAACATTACTGTAAAAATGATCTGTCAGTATCGCTGTTTTATGAAATCAGGGCATACTAGGCCAACAAATTACAGGTGTAACTGGATTAAACTGGGTTAAATTGGGATTGAACTGGGTCTTAATTAACTAAATGAAACTAAAACCATTCATTCATTCATTTTCCTTCGGCTTAGTCCCTTTATTCATATTATCACACTCCCATAGTCCCATTATATATATATATATATCAAATAGGATGGTGCGGTGGCGCAGTGGGGAGCGATGTCACCTCACATCAAGAAGGTCGCTGGTGTATGCATGTGAATGAGTGTGCATGGATGTTTCCCAGTGATGGGTTGCAGCTGGAAGGTCATCCGCTGCGTAAAACATATGTGGCGACCACTGATTAATAAAGGGACTAAGGCGAAAAGAAAATGAATGAACGAATGAATATATCAAATAAATATATAAAGTTAAAGAATCCAAAACAAAACAAACAAAAACAATGAAATTAGAAATAGCTTTGGTTGCTGAATCCAAAAAAAAATAGTTTTAAACACATGTAACTCAATTTATTACAAAATAAAACTGAAAATGTACAACATGAGCAATAATAACAAATTCCTTACACTAAGATTCAAATAAAAACAGAAAAAACTAAGCAAAAATATTAATAAATACTACAAGCATTTAGGAGTTTGCATGTTCTCCCCGTGTTTGCATGGGTTTCCTCCGGGTGCTCCGGGTTTCCACCACAAGTCCAAAGACATGCATTCATTCATTCATTTTCTTTTCGGCTTAGTCCATTTATTACTCTGGGGTCGCCACAGCGGAATGAACTGCCAACTTATCCAGCATATGTTTTACGCAGCGGATGCCCTTCCAGCTGCAACCCATCACTGGGAAACATCCACACACACACTCATTCACACACATACACTATGGACAATTTAGCTTACCCAATTCACCTATACCGCATGTCTTTAGACTGTGGGGGAAACCGGAGCACCCGGAGGAAACCCACACGAACACAGAAATGCCAACTGACCCAGCCGAGGCTCGAACCAGCGACCTTCTTGCTATGAGGCGATTGTGCTACCCACTGTGCCCCCCCAAAGACATGCAATATAGGTGAATTCATTCATTCATTTTCATTTCGACTTAGTCCCTTTATTAATCTGGGGTCGCCACAGCGGAATGAACCGACAACTTATCCAGCATATGTTTTACGCAGAGGATGCCCTTCCAGCTGCAACCCATCTCTGGGAAACATCCATACACACCCATTCATTCTCATACACTACGGACAATTTAGTCTACCCAATTCACCTGTACCGCATGTCTTTGGACTTGTGGGGGAAACTGGAGCACCCGGAGGAAACCCACGCCAACACAGGGAGAACATGCAAACTCCACACAGAAACGCCAACTGACCCAGCCGAGGCTCAAACCAGCGCCCTTCTTGCTGAGAGGCGAACGTGCTACCCACTGCGCCACTGTGTGGCCCTATAGGTGAATTGGGTAAGCTAAATTGTCCATAGTGTATGAGTGTGAATGAGTGTGTGTGGATGTTTCCCAGTGATGGGTTGCAGCTGGAAGGGCATCCGCTGCGTAAAACATGTGCTGGATAAGTTGGCGGTTCATTCCGCTGTGGCAACCCCAGATTAATAAAGTAACTAAGCCGAAAAGAAAATGAATGAATAAAAGTATTTAAATAATTGCATTCTTAAAATGATCAAAAATAGCATCCATAAACTACAATAACTGAAATATAATTTATTAGACATTAAATTTGAAAAGGCCTCACGGTGGCGCAGTGGGTAGCACGTTTGCCTCACAGCAAGAAGGTCGCTGGTTCGAGCCTCGGCTGGGTCAGTTGGCGTTTCTGTGTGGAGTTTGCATGTTCTCCCTGTGTTGGCGTGGGTTTCCTCCGGGTGCTCCGGTTTCCCCCACAAGTCCAAAGACATGCGCTACAGGTGAATTGGGTAAGCTAAATTGTCCGTAGTGTATGAGTGTGAATGGGTGTGTATGGATGTTTCCCAGAGATGGGTTGCAGCTGGAAGGGCATCCGCTGTGTAAAACATATGCTGGATAAGTTGGCGGTTCATTCCGCTGTAGGGACCCCAGATTAATAAAGGGACTAAGCCGAAATGAAAATGAATGAATGAATAAATAAATATGAAAAAAGAAAACTGTTTTTAATTGATTTTTCTTTAAATACAACTGAATAAAATGATTACACAAGCGATAACAATCTACTTACACTAAAATTAAAACAAAAAATGAATAAAAGCTACTTAAAAATATGAATAAATACTAAAAGTATTCAAATAATTGCATTCTTAAAACCAAAATGATCTAAAATAGCTTCCATGAACTACATTAAAGCTGAAATATAATATAAATATTAGACAATAAATCTGAAAACAAGAAAACTGCTTATTATTGTTTAACTGCAATTTTTTTAATGGAAAAAAAACTTGTAAATCTATTAAAAACTATTAAAAATGATCAAAGTATTATCTAGTAAATGCACACTAAGCGTAGTTTCTGTGTGGACAGCTCCTCTTTTCACTGCAGACAGAAATGTGACGCAGGTCTGTAGAGGGAACATCTGCTCTTTACATAAATACACGACACGCGCAGAAATATCCCACACGTTCTGCACCAACATCTCACTAATGGGACAATCGATTTTCCTCTCATTTCACACCCCAAAATGCTATGGCCGACTTCACAAACAAACGTTGCAGAGCCTTGTACAGTGAAGCCTCTGGACGCTTATAAAACACCGCAGTAAACAACACAAAAATCTATTTCTAGGAATTGATACACTGCAAAAGACACCTTTACTGCAGGGAAAACCTTAAAAGTGACATATTTCTTTTTGATATTTGTTGGCGGATTGGTGCAGCGGCAGCAGTAATGCGGTTGATGTATCGATCCGTTCTGGTAAAGAAGGAGCTGAGCTGAAAGGCAAAGCTCTCGGTTTACCGGTAAACCTACGTTCCTACTCTCACCTATGGTCATGAGCTTTGGGTCGTGACCAAAAAGACAAGATCTCGGATACAAGCGGCCGAAATGAGTTTCCTTCGCAGGGTGGCAGGGTGCACCCTTATAGACAGGATGAGGATCTCTTTCACCCGGGAGGAGCTCGGAGTAGAGCCGCTGCTCCTCCACATCGAGAGAAGTCAGCTGAGGTGTCTCGGGCATCTGTTTCGGATGCCTCCTTGACGCCTACCTAGGGAGGGGTTCCAGGCATGTCCCACTGAGAGGAGGCCTCGGGGGGCCTCGGGCCTCCCAGGACATGCTGGAGGGACAATGTCTCTCAGCTTTCCTGGGAATGCCTCAGGATCCCCCTGGAGGAGCTGTAGGAAGTGTCTGGGGAGAGGGAAGTCTGGGTTTCTCTCCTAAGACTGCTGCCCCCGCGACCCGGCCCGGAAAAGCAGTTGAAAATGAATGAATGAATGAATATTTGGTGGCGGTTTATCAGAAAGTGATGATTTTGTTCTCTGTGGTGGCTCATCCCACTTTGCTAATTTAGTTTTATTAACAAAAACTAGTTCGAGGACTGCTATGTAATGTTTAATCATTATTAGTAATACTAATAAAGCAGCTCATTTGCATTTAAAGTGACACACACAAAAAAAACAAAAACAATGCAGTTTTGCTCACCAACACAGGAGCAAATAAGCTATAGTAAAAGATGTGTGATGTATTTTACGATGAAACTTTGCAGTCATGCATTGGATGCCAGAGGTTTATATTTCACCTTATGAAAAGGGAAATAATTAATGCGCATGAAAATTTAACCCTTATTTATTTATCCTCAAGTGGTTCCAGACTTCAAGTTTCTTTGTTCTGTTGAACACAAAAGAAAATATTTTGATGAAAGCTGAAAACCGGTAACCACTGACTTCCATAGTAGAAAAAACAAATACTATGGATGACAATGGTTACAGGTTTCCAACATTTTTCAAAGTATCTTCTTTTGTGTTTTTAACAGAAGAAAGAAACAAGTAGGGCAGCCCGGTGGCGCAGTGGGTAGGCACAATCGCCTCACAGCAAGAAGGTCACTGGTTCGAGCCCCGGCTGGGTCAGTTGGCATTTCTGTGTGGAGTTTGCATGTTCTCCCCGTGTTTGCGTGGGTTTCCTCCGGGTGCTCCGGCTTTCCCCACAGTCCAAAAACATGCGGTATAGGTGAATTGGGTAAGCTAAAATTGTC
>CAIGQW010033265.1:381678-392561 GCA_903798125.1 Danio choprae
ATTTGTGATGATTGGGATGCAGTTCAACAGATGATTCATCAGAAAAATCTACCTTCTGCCACTTTTTTTTAAATGATCAACTGGAAGTCAAGTTATTATTTGTTGCTCTTACAACTGGAATCCACGACAAGACTTTGGTCAGGTAGTGTACATAAAAAAAATGTAGTGTATATAAAAAAACTTTAACACACAGTAGCAGCATGCAAATTTAAACGGGGTCTTGTAGAAGACTAGTGGCAAGTTATCAACATTAACATTTGTTTAGAAGTTGCATATGAAATCCAGTTTCCCTTCTAAAATCCGAGAGAGCTCATTAGTTTAGCACTTTTATTCGGTCTCCTGAATACAGTACAGCCCCTTAACGATGGTTTCCAGAGCAACACACTTTTACCCCAGAAGCGTACAGCGCAGAGAGTCCTCAGTGTCTGTAAATTGGCCTCTTCTGAAGGAAACGCTCTCGGAAGAGACAAACCTTCGACGTGCATTGCTGAAGGCTTGCATGTTCTGTCTAATGTTGGGTAGAAATAAAATTTGATCTTCTCATTCTTATAAAATGACTAGCTATTAATTTACTTGTGCCCTAGAAACATACATACACACACTGTTCAGTCATCAATTAGTGAGTTCCTGGGAAAATACCTTTCCAAGTGAACAATCCCTTGGGAATCTAAGAAGAATTTGCTAATCAGGAGCCCAAGATGAGATCTAGTTATTCGCTTTGAGGATTTGCTGAATTTTCAGCACCATTACTCCAGCCTTCAGTGTCACATGATCCACCAGAAATTAATCTAATATGATTTATTACCTTTCGAGAAACATTTATTATTGTCAGTGTTGCACATTTGTGTTGCATCATATTTTTGTGAAAAATTACTTTTTTTTAGTATTCTTTGAGAAAGAAAATCTTCTGAACATTATAAACGCATTTACTTCCTATAAAATGCAGTTACTTCCTATAAAAAGTCACTAACTCCAGGCATTCACATACTAGGAGAGATTTCCAGCATTAATGAGCATAAAATAAATGAAATCCATACATATTAGAGACTAATTGCTATTTAAATTAATACCATGGGTCTGTCAGGGTTCTGTTGTGTTCCATGTGCTTTTGTTGATGTCATGTGATTCCTTTGTTCTGTTTTCCCGCCGTTTTCAATGTTTATTAGTTTCACCTGTGTTCACCCCTGTGTATCATCTGTCCCATTATCCCTCATGTATTTATACCCCTTTGTTTGGTTCAGTCCTTGTCTGGTACTGTAGTGTCTATGCCTGGTGTATTGTCCATGCTGTCGTCACCCCATGTCCTCCCTGAGTTTCCTGTTTCTTCCTGTGTTTGTAGTAAGTGTTTGTTAATAAATTCGTGTTTCATTTCATCCCGTGTTCTCGAGCCTTCATGTCCCTCAACCCGAGCGTGACAAGGTCCCAATAATGTGTTTGATATTAAATATCATATTACTGAACATATACCACTTCTTGAGCATGCATATTGCTTTAAATGTTTGTCAGTGTTCGTCCGCGTCATCCTTTGTTTATGTCATGTGCTTTCTTTGTCCTTCTCCCGCCACCGTCATTGTTAATCTGTTCCACCTGCGTTCATCCCTTCTGTGTCATCTGTGTAATCACTCTACCCTCCATATATACCCTTTCGTCTGTGTCCATTGTTGTCCGGTATTTTGAATCGTGTGGGTCTCGTCCTGTCTTCCCGTATCCAGTGTGTGTTACCCGTAAGTGTTAATAAACCCGTTTTTGTAATGTTTCTCCGTCTCCCTCTCGTCTTGTTATCCTCCGCCCTCCGGGCGTTACAATGTTTATATTTTAAATCACACTATTGTATATTGAACAATTCACTACTCATGCCACAGATTATTTTAACTGGACTAGTCATTAGCAGTTTTTATTGATAGTTTAAATTTATTTTTTATATATATTTTATGCCTGTTTTCATATTTGTTTAAGTTAAACTGTTATTTGTTTTTATTTAAACAAAAAAATATATACGCATTTTATATTTTACCTTGTATTATTATTCTTTAAAAGTTAACTGAAATAAATATATATATACATATGCAATTTCATATATATTTTTTAACTGTTTATGTTAGAAAACTATCCGCACACGCACGCGCACGCACACGCACACGCACACGCACACACACACACACACACACACACACACACACAGGGAAAGCACAGGATAAACAACAGAATAAATGCAAATCAACCAAGACACAGGTGTACATAATCAATGAGTAACCACGCTAATTGGGGATCAGCGATGATCATGGGGATCAATAATAATAATAATAATAATAATAATTGTCCCTATGAAGTAAAAATTAACTGGTATTGCTATGAATGTGTGGACACACACACGTTTGGTTTTGTGAATTGTGGGTGCATTACATAGGTTTTTATTGTTTTTCTACCGTACAAACTGTATTATCTATTGCCATAACCCCACCCTACCCCTAAGTGGTCAGTTTTACTTTCTGAAAAAATCTCATTATGTGTGATTTATAAGCTTTTGGAAAAATGAGAACATCAGCAATGTACTCATAATTCACTACATTCTTGTAATACCTGTGTCATACCTATGTCATTATACAGATTTGTGTACACACACACACACACACACACACACCGGGAAAGCGCCGGAAAAACAACAGAATAAATGCAAACCAACCAAGACACAGGTGTACATAATCAGTAACCATGGAAACCAAACTAGAAACTACTTAATAAATCCATTTTAAAAAGCATACAACACATATTTAAAAACAATAACCAAAAACAATGCTGTTAACTGTACATGTATCAGAGGGTATTGCCTATGTTAGGTCATACAGATCATCTCCAGAGGCATTATTGCATGTTCTTGTTGGAAACAACAACCTCCTAAATAATATCTTAGCTATGTTAATGTACAACAGACATGTGCTGGCACCATTAAACAGATATATTTGGCAGCTCTTAACTGGCTTAAAGGAGCAGCGCTGACCACAAAACAACCTCTACTTCATAGACGTGTCTAAAATTCTCCAAAAACAGACACTGCAAATCTTTCATCAGCTTTTTCAAGCCAGAATCTGCTTTACAGTTTGTTTCGAAAACATGAAGCCGTTCTATTCGACACAGATAACCCAGAGCATCACACAATATTCAGAAGCAATATCACATGACAATTGCTTTAGAAATAAATCTAACTCATCTGTTATTATGTGCAAATATACATGCTGATGCAACACTTCTGGCACACAATGACACGTCTCTCTCCCAGCCCTCGGGAAATAATAATACCCACATAAAAAGAAACAAGCAGATCGGCATTTAAATTCAAGCTATTTTTAGGTGAGACTGCACGGTGGTCTGTGGCAGATAAGTGTTCATCTGGTATCAGATTTGTGAATTAAAACCAGCAAAACTGTCACGCTCAGACAGGCTTAGGAAACGAGGCTTCATTGTCGTCTATCAGGTAATTTTATGCACGCAGAAGACATGTTCTGTCTAAATGAATAACAGTTACGCCACGTATCAAGATTTTCACTGATACCGAAGCTTTCTGCAAGTTTTGTGAGTCAGTTAGTGCTGATATTATTTGTCTGCAATCTCCTTCATTCTCTTTTGAGTCTTATTACTATTATTATTATTATTATTATTATTCATTCATTCATTTTCTTTTCGGCTTAGTCCCTTTATTAATCTGGGGTCGCCACAGCGGAATGAACCGCCAACTTATCCAGCATATGTTTTACACAGCGGATGCCCTTCCAGCTGCAACCCATCACTGGGAAACATCCACACACACCCATTCACACTCATACACTAAGGACAATTTAGCTTACCCAATTCACCTATACTGCATGTCTTTGGACTTGTGGGGGAAACCGGAGCACCCGGAGGAAACCCACGCCAACACGGGGAGAACATGCAAACTCCACACAGAAACACCAACTGACCCAGCCGGGGCTCGAACCAGCGACCTTCTTGCTGTGAGGCGATTGTGCTATCAACTGCGCCACCGTACTGCCCATTTTCTTTTCGGCTTAGTCCCTTTATTAATCTGGGGTCATTATTATTATTATTATTATTATTATTATTGGGGGATTTAAACAGCTACACTCAAAACATGACTTTTGGTGCTTGTTCAAACAACGTATTTAAAATGAGTTCAAACAACACAGGTGTTTTTTGAGACAACTTAATTGATCTCTAAACGCAGGGCTCCTGGTAGTACCTAGAATAGCAAAGTCGAGTAAAGGAGGTCGAGCCTTCTCATTTATGGCTCCTAAACTCTGGAATAGCCTTCCTGATAATGTCCGAGGCTCAGACACACTCTCTCAATTTAAAACTAGATTAAAGACTTTTCTTTTTAGTAAAGCATACACTCAATGCATCGCATAACGGTATGGTGTATTAGTGTACTACTGTCTTAATACACCAGCCATTGTGTTAAAAACTCTCATATGCTTTACATTGTTGTTATATAACTGCTATCTTCATCCATAACAATCCTTTTCTTTCTGGTTTAAATACACTATGAACAGCAGCTACGCTAAATATTTTCTTTATTTTCTACTTCCACCTGGGGATACTCATCCCGAGGTCCCTACAGATTTGCAGCGCCATCGATGCGATCCTAGACCTCTGAAGAGATGATCCGAAGGTATCCTGGACCAGGCCGTATCCCGAGCTGATACCGTGGTGGCCATGGAGGAATGGAGCGCATGAGACTGATTCCTGAAAGGCTTCAGCGATGAACAAGTTTACGTTTGATCCTGTGGGCCAGCCTACCCTCCCGCTGGTGCCCTACCCACACCTGCAGCTTACACGATGGATGTCAGCTTCTCCAGCCCGGCGACTAGACTGCAGCTCCACATAGGAAGTTTGGCCAGAGGAAATGACCATGCCTAACATAGCCTGCTTTCTCTCGAGGTTTTTTTTTCCCTTCACTTCGTCAATTGGTGAAGTTTTTTTTTTCCTCCACTGTTGCCCCTGGCCTGCTTGGATTTGTGGAGCTGCGCTTCGGTGGATTTGCTCTTCAGTGTTTGAACTTTCACCAGTGGAACTTAAGCCACACTGAACTGAACTAAACTGAACTGAACTGAACTAAACTCAAAAATGTGGACTTTAATTGAACTTGTTAAGCTGCTTTGACATAATCTACATTGTAAAAAGCGCTATATAAATAAACTTGAATTGAATTGAAATTGTTTCATGTTCAATCCACTTAAATTTGTGAAAACGATTAAGTTAACCTAATCGATTTGTGTTAGGGGAAACATGAAGGAACTGTGTGGAAGCCAGCATTTTTTTGTGTAATCTTTCACATATTAATACTTTAATTGCTTATATTTAAAGACATTCGTGTGCTGCTGCGCATCCCTGTGTGCATAATAAGCAATAAGCATAAAATGCATAAAATGTGTATGCTCATTTTACAACCATAACAGTCAGATGGTGTCACAAAAACACAGCTGGATGGCAGGAGTTTATCAACAGACTGGAAATGGAAACTAATCAGCCATTACATGCTTCAATTGAACTGGTGAGGTAATTTCAAACATATCCAATTAGCGACAAACTTTGTTTTGGAGGTCATTTGAAGAAATATATCAAATTAGTTCGCTAGAAATAACCTTCTTTTCAAGGGTTCACACTTAGCTGATGATTGATAATAAAATGTATTTGGCATGCTGTCGCAGGAGAGAGCCCTGAGCTTAGAATATCCTCGAGCCCAGGGCTCCCTCCCGTTTGAAGGGCGAGAGGGGAGTTTGAGCTCCGGTAAGTCTCGAGAACTCCCCTGCTGTGAACGTGCTTGAGATATATCTTAAGATGTTATTTTTGAGAAGTCAATTTTACTTATGGTGAATGTCTTTGGACGGTGGGAAGAAAACCGAGAAGCCCGGGGAAAACCCACACGAGCACGGGGAGAACATGCAAACTCTGCACAGAAACGCCGACCGGTCCTGTGAGGGGCAAAACCGGTGGTGTTCTTGCTGTGAGGCAACAGTGCTAACCATTGGACCGCCGTGCCGCCCAGTCAGGAGAAAGGAAGGAGTATGGGTGGAAGGGGGGATTCTTCAAGACGAAGCTGACTGGAGTGAAAAACTCTGGTTATTTGTAGTATGTCAGTATTCGTCTGATTGGTGCAATAAACGGAGCTGATGCGGTGCCAGCCGTGTTCAATCCTAAGCACGTGATCCTCTCGAAATTAGTTTATAAATAAACCACACAAAGAAAGTGGCTAGTAAACACCTTTAACTCACATTTGTTTTTGGGAAGGATGTAATAAGTGGGTGTGGCTCAGTGTGAAAGAAGGCGGGGCTTCTTTCACATTGAACTCTTTTTTGGTTTACTTCTTCTGCGCAGTCCGTCAACATCAGATACGTTAAAATGTAACATAAAATGTTCGCAACACATTCTGTTTAATCATTTATACAATTTGTGTAAATTACAGTGTTTACTGTAATATGAAGTGTATTTTACTGTAGGTCAGTTATGCGGTATGTTACTGTATTTTCAAGTAGCAGTGTGAAAATTACTGCATGTTTTACAGTAAAGATATACATACAATTCTGTAAATACATATACATCAAGGTAAATGGTGCTGGAATTTGGTACCAAACGGTTCTGAAATTTTTAAAACGTTTATTTCCCACCAACATTTGAGTGCTGTTGAGCGCGTTCTTAAACAACGCTGATTTGCCATTGTGTTCACGTGTTCAACAGAAATGACTGTGATTGGCTGTGAAGGGGGGTAGCACGGTGGCGCAGTGGGTAGCACAATCGCCTCACAACAAGAAGGTTGCTGGTTCGAGCCCCGGCTGGGTCAGCTGGCATTTCTGTGTGGAGTTTGCATGTTCTCCCGGTGTTTGCTTGGGTTTCCTCCGGGTGCACCGGTTTCCCCCACAAGTCCAAAGACATGCGCTATAGGTGAATTGGGTAAGCTAAATTGTCTGTGGTGTATGTGTGTATGTGTGTGAATGAGTGTGTATGGATGTTTCTCAGTGATGGCTTGCAGCTGGAAGGGCATCCGCTGCGTAAAATCATATGCTGGATAAGTTGGCGGTTCCGCTGTGGCGACCCCAGATTAATAAAGGGACTAAGCCAAAAAGAAAATGAATAAATGAATGAATGGCTGTGAAGGTCATCAGTTCACCGAGCTCACTGCTGTTTACTGAGTGTAATCACAGATACAGGGACACTGGAGCGTTTTAAGGTACGTCGATCAGCTGGTTTGTCTATACGCTGACATACGAGCAATCCGCTGATGAATCACGGCTTTAAAATGCTCCAGTGTCCCTGTATCAGCGCTGTTTATGAACGCACTAGACAGCGCTCAAATGTTCACGGGAAATGGACGTTTTTAAAATTTCAGTATCGATTGGTACAGCTTCTAGTATCGTGACAACCCTAATGTGGATACAGTATTTTGTCTGTAATTGATTTACAGTAAGTTACTGGTGAACCGCTGCCAGTAAGTTACTGTAGATTCTACAGGAAACTGTTAACAGTGTATATTAGGTTAAGGTTGCTGACTTGTTGCCTCACTGCCCTATAGGAGGCAGCTCAACTCACAAAACTGACTTCAGACAGATTTCTGAAACAAAATAATGATTTAATTATTTACTAAAAACAGTGAGAAAGAAACAGAGAGAATGTTGGTGAGACCTAAGGGAATTTATGTTTACAACAACCGTAACTTCTTGCTAGAAATGCCACCAAAAATGGAAAATGTTGCTCAAAAATGTACATGTACACACAAATCTTTATTTCTTTATTTTTAGCTCAGCTGTCATGAGGATTGTGGGATATCAAAGGCAGTGAAGGACACATTTATGCTGCCTTCAAAATTCAATCAGAAGAAAGAACCTTCCGAGACAGGAAGTAAGGCAAAATTTGAGTTCGGGCCTACTTTTGATGCCTTGGGATGCTCTATCATTGTAAGTTTGGCCCACAGCCAAAGTTCGTCAAGGTGAACTTTCTGAAAAAGTTTGCTTCAGCTGGTAAACACCTTCAAACTACCACCGGTCAGAGAAAATTGATGTAATTCGTGAGAGTGGCTCTGAAGCTCTACCTTTCTTTGCAAGGAATCTTCTCTGGTTCATTTCTTGTTTTAAAATGAGCATAAACACACTGAAAAGCTGATTTAAAGGGATAGTTCATCCAAAAATGACATTTCTGTCTTCATTTACTCAGCCTTTACTTGTCACAAACCTGAATGAGTTTCCTTTTCTTTCTGTTGCACACAAAAAAGATATTTTGTGAAGCCTGTAACCATTGACTTCCATAGTATTTTTCTTTCCTATTATGGAAGTCAACGGTTACAGGTTTCTCAAAATACCTTAACAGAAAGAAAATGAAACTCATGAAGTATGGAGTCACCTAAAGGTGAGTAAATGGTTAGTACATTTACATTTTTGGGTGAACTATCTAACTACTAACATCTTAACCCTTGTGTATTGTTCAAACTGACTACCCTTTCGTTATGTTGGGGGTTGGTTTTGCCCCATTGACTTCCATTATAGTGACATTCTTTGATTGCAAAGCCATGACACCATATAATCATGCATTCTTGATTGCTGCTGGTTTTCAAATGTGTCATTTTTACTGTTGATCATCAGTTGGCAGCATTAACCCTTTAGATAGGCCTGTGCAGAAACGTTTCTGGTTTTTATATCGAGTTCCATCGAGTAAAACAGCAGATTATAGTGTGTGCAGAAATACACTTACTATGTTTACTATGTTCTGAGAGTTGAGCTGCTTATTTTAATTTTCTCAGACATATCAAGAATGCATGGTATTATGGCTTTGCAATCAAAAAATGTCATTATAGTGGAAGTCAATGGGGGCAAAAACAGCCCCCAACTTAATGAAAGGGTAATCCATTTGCCCAGAGTGTATTGTTGAATATTTGAATCTTTTCAAAGCATTTTCCCAAAATATGTGTCAAAATAAGATTTGTCACCAAAAATCATTCCATTTGCGGAAACACAGAGAAAGTTGTGGCCAAATTAAGACTCAAAATCACCCCAGAGTGTATGGAAACATCCCCAACAGCACACAAGGGTTAATATACTTTTTAAA
Organism: Danio choprae; assembly: GCA_903798125.1. Lineage (NCBI taxonomy): Eukaryota > Metazoa > Chordata > Actinopteri > Cypriniformes > Danionidae > Danio > Danio choprae. The sequence goes on from CAIGQW010033265.1 coordinate 390,766, forward strand.
ATTCTATTCATAAAATATGACTGCAGCTTCTGCCTACATTCCAATATGTAGAATAATAATAAAACGACCCCCCCGCCGGCACTGACCTCCTCCGCAGTACACGCTGCAGTCCTCCCAGCTGCTGTGGGTCCACAGGTACATGTGCTCCGGCTCCTTCACCAGATCACTGCTGTTCTCCTGAGACTGGTTCAGAGCCACCGTATACTCATAGTGGATCCCGTATGTCTGATCGTGGAACAGCAGAACCTGCAGAACCAACAAAAGTCAATCAAGAGCTTAAAACTGTCCTCTAACATTTAGTCCAAGACAATACTGGGCTCCAGTCCGTAAGTAAATTGTTGCATTTTTTTTTCACACTGGTGCCACTACTGTGTTATTGATGACATTGAGAGGCTGTTCACATCTGTTCACTTCATGCATTTTTTTTCAGATTGCATAGCTATCAGATTGTGAAAAGGACAGTTGTAGGTGCGCTCTGAAATGCATTCGAGATGGATATAAATCCAATCGCTCAAACCACTTCAGAAGCTGTTCTGGGACACATTCCAGACCAAACTAGACAAGTTTAAATGCATCTGGTTGCTGAAATCACACATGTAAATTTGACTCCTCCCAAATTGTGAACAAATAAACGCGAAAGAGTGTTATAGGCTATATGGATATATTATAGCCTATAGGCTTCGGATATATAACTAATCCAAAAAGCAGTGACAATGCTACAGAAAACGTTTGTTTCATTTAATTTTTTCCAGTTAATTATATTTTTGATCCGCCATTAACCATGAAAATAATAAAATTACAATGATAAATTAATATCAAATACACACACACACAATTTATGAACCGTTTTCCTCATGGGGACCAATAAAAAAAATAAAGTCCCCATTAGATAAAAAGGAACTGGTATTGCTGTACTTGTGGAGACATTGGGACTCTCTCTCCCTCTCTCTCTCTCTCTCACACACACACACACACACACACCCACACACACACACACACACACACACCCCACCACACACACATGCACACACACACACACACAAACCACAAACACACACACACACACACACACAAAGGGATACCACAGAAGAAACAACAGGATAAATGCAAACCAACATAAGACACAGGTGTACATAATCAATGAGTAACCATGGAAACCAAACTAGAAACTACTTAATAAATCCATTTTGAAAAGCATAGGGCACATCTTTAAAAACAATAACAAAGCAAATGCTGCTAACTACATGTATCAGAGGGTATTGCCTATGTTTGGTCATCCAGATCATCTCCAGAGTCCTGCGAACAAGCGTTCTGAGTGGCTACCAAAATGCCATGAGGAAACAGTGATCGCTTCCATTCATTTCCCATAATCATTTCCAGGGACAGGATGAGACTCTGGCCTCCGGCACAACCTTTACTTTATCACAAGATCTATCTCATGAGAGCCATTTCCCTCACTTACTGTGCAGAGCGTGGAGGTTAACAGGCCCTCCAAAAGAGCCGTCTCGCTATCAGCCTGTCAGTAATGACCTGAATGAAACACACTGCAGACAGAAGAGCACAACCAAATGGAGAGATGGACACTCTAAACACTCAACAACAGCAGATGTAGCAAATATGCAGCCATCAACCTCATCGAAAGGTTTCCAAAGTTTAATTTCACCCTAAAAGCACACGTAAAGCAACGAAAATAAAATGTAAATTTTTTAGAGCTATATATTTTGGGGGAATTTATACTATTTTTAATTCATAATAATAATAATAATAATAATAATAATAATAATAATAATAATAAT
>CAIGQW010033265.1:417052-450083 GCA_903798125.1 Danio choprae
ATTTAAATTCATGCAAAATATTGCAAAAAAAAAAAAAGTACAAACTACAAAAGTTCAACAATATTTTATACGTTTTGTGTTGCTCTTGAATTTAGCTCTTTTTTAATTTGTTCCCTAACATATAATTTTGGACCGTTATTACACATTATTTTGTTAGATCAGCTCCAGATTTGGCTTCACTAGTGACTACTCTAATGTATTTGCACAAATATAATATTGTAAATTTTCCTATAGAAAATATTAATTTTAATGAGAGGCATAAGCAGACAACAATAATATTTCACATATTAATCCTTTAGTTTGACATATTTAAGGATATTCGTGTGCTGCTGCGCATCCCTGTGTGGGTAATAAGCAACATGCTTGTGCATTTTTTGAACCACCAATTGGTGCATATCACCAAAGCACTTTGACACCAAAAGAACTGTGCCATTGTTTTTAGAACCAACCACAGTCTCCTCTCCTATCCCTTTAAGAGCGAGTTGTGTTCACGTCATGGCGGATTTCTTATTTCCATGTTGGATTTTGTACATGGATAAACTGAATGCTAACGAATATAGCTAGTAAATATGTTTCAAACCAAAGCTGGCATATTGCATAAATCACTGCATAAAACCAATGAGTTAAAGAGAACAAAATCATACTTTTCGCATAAACTGCCGCCAAATATGAAACGCAGATATCAAATGCAATGCAAATGCTCTTTTAGGAAAAACAAAATAGTTTATCTTACTCTTTTATGCGTATATTTAAAAAAAATGTATTTGTGAGGTATTTGTATTTGGCAGATTTGTGAGGGGTGAACTCATTTATGTTGAGCACTGTATATGCTCACATAGGCTGCATTTGTTTGACCAAAAATACAGCAAAAAAAAAAAGTAAAATGTAAAATTTGTTTATATTTTCAGATACATTCACATAGAAAACATTATTTTAATTTATTAGATCACTATTTCTGTGATTTTTGGCATCATCACTCCAGTCTAGAGTGTCGCATAATCACAATGTTAAAACCAGTTGCTTTGGATAATACTTTTGTGAAGACTATGACTATCATTTGTGACATTATAAATGTCTTTAGTTCCAAATTGATGCATCACATTGCAAGGAAAATAAATTAATTAGAAAAAATACTTCCAGAAGCAAGGCCATATATAGGAGTAAAGAAGTAAATCCTCTCATGACTGCTCTTGAAGATCCACCTAAACACACCTTTAGACTGTAAAAACGGTAAAGTATTTTCCCCATATTGCCCAAATGATGATTAACAGAGCAAGGAATTTTTCACAGTATTTCCTACAATAGTTTTTCTTCTGGAGAAAGTCTTATTTGTTTTATTTTAGCTAGAATAAAAGCAGTTTTGGGCGACGCAGTGGCGCAGTGGGTAGCACAATCGCCTCACAGCAAGAAGGTCGCTGGTTCGAGCCTCGGCTGGGTCAGTTGGCATTTCTGTGTGAAGTTTGTATGCTTTCCCTGTGTTTGCGTGGGTTTACTCCGGGTGCTCCGGTTTTCCCCACAAGTTCAAAGACATGCGGTACAGGTGAATTGGGTAAGCTAAATTGTCCGTAGTGGATGAGTGTGAATGAGTGTGTATGGATGTTTTCCAGTGATGGGTTGCAGCTGGAAAGGCATCCGCTGTGTAAAACATATGCTGGATAAGTTGGCGGTTCATTCCGCTGTGGCGACCCCAGATTAATAAAGGGACTAAGCCGAAAAGAAAATGAAAGAATGAATGAAAGGAGTTTTTTTATTTTTTTACTATTTTAACTCTATTTGGAAAGTATTTATCATTTTAGGGGAGTAAATCTGCATGAAATATACACAAATATACGACAATATACCAAATAAAATAAAGCGCAAATGAAAACAGTATGTCATAGTTTGCGGTGGAGTCTAACAGCACTGAGGTTCAGAAATGCAATAATCAGATGTAAATGAGCACTGAATAGTCTTCATTGTATTAATACGTTTTTTTAAGTGGCAAACTTGGCGGTTCATTCCGCTGTGGCGACCCCAGATTAATAAAGGGACTAAGCCGAAATGAAAATGAATGAATGAATGAATAAAAGTGGCAAACTTTACAATTTCTTGTAAAGAGTCAAATGGTTTACATTAGCTTGAAATTTTACAGTAACAGGCTTAAAATAACATTAAAATGAAAGTCTTTCACACTATTAGAACCTAACATGACAGATTAGACATAACATATTAGCGTATTACTTAACATATTAGAACCCAACATGATATTGCAGATACTGCGACGGGACTATTGCAGATTTGACATTGCGATATCGATGGTGAAATGATATATTGTGCAGCCCTAATATGAATAAAGCTCATTTTAATGATCATTTCTGGTTTTAATGATCTTTTTTAGTGTCAATTTTGATCAATTTAATACATCCCTGTTGAATAACAGTAACTGTTTTTGATCAGGATTATTTTTGTTGGATTGTGAAAGACAACAATATTCTCATATTGTTATTCTTATTCTATTTGGAAAAGATTTTCTCCCCCCCCCCCCCCCCCAAAACCCTCACCAGAGCACAATTTTAATATTATTTTTAAATTCTTAAAGCTTTTCCGAATTGATTATACTCCTTCTCTCGGGTCATCTGTTATGCACTGGATTCAGTCCAGATGACTCCAAAGTCACCGTGTGTCTCCCAGAACTGCTTTAATACCGACCGTCCCATCGCTCTCTGGCTGTTCCAGCTACAGGTCATCATCATCCTTTCCACTGCTGAGTTTGGGAATATGCATGTATTCCCAACCACAGGGAACAATTCAGGACAAAACTAAAGACATTGCCAGCGATTCTCAGCAGCTCTGCTTTATACCAAGCCACATTGTATGATTCCTGCAGTCCGGGACCAAATCAGAAGTCTTGTGATTTTGCAATGCCACGATCATATGGAAGTGAATTCAATTTTTGCATTTGAGGATGACTTAGATTGATGAAGTAAAACAGACCTTCATGGCTATCAATCTTGACTACAGTTTAGCTTACATGTCTGACAGGAAAAAATGATGTTGTACAGACGGTATGACCTTTACTTTAATTCAAGAAGCACTTATTGTAACCAGTGGGAAACAATTATGCAGCTCCAGGAGTTTAACTGATCAATTTGGTATTAAGGTTTAAGCTAGCTGTACATAGAAAATCATTTATCTATAAAGCTATGTTAGGTATACTTCCAACTTATCTTTGTACTCTTCTTTGGCTTAGCAACTACCAACTACACTCTTCCAAGTGTTTGCTTTTTAATATACCTCGAGTTTGCACAGAGCCGGGAAAAACAGCATTTTCTTATTGTGCACCTTGGGCATGGAATAAGTTGCAAAAAGATTTAAGATTTAAAGGTTTGAATTTAAAGGCATTATAAAGAGAGTGGTATTGGAAGCATGTGATTGATTTTGTTGAGAGGACTGATGAACTGTTGTTATGTGGCGTTCTTGCATTTTAAAATTGTTTCCTTGATTTTAAATCTCAATCAGACTTCCTGGTTTAATAATGGCAAAGAAAGGAAAAGAAAAAAGCTTCTAATCCTAAGTTTCGACTTTCTTCAATTGGTTACATCCATCCAAGATCATGAACGCCTTTAAATTTGTCATAATATCCATTGCAGCATGATTCCTTAATAATAATTCCTTACATTCATATAGCACATTTCTGGACACTCAAAGCGCTTTACACATTTTTGGGGGGAATCTCCTCATCCACCACCAGAATGATGCGACGGCAGCCATATTGCGCCAGACCGCACACCACACACCAGCTGATTGAGACTTGATTATAGTATCAATACGCTGATTGAGTAAGATTATTTTACTGTAAAATTCAATTGCAGTAGGGACTTGCTACTGTAAAACACATTTACAGGTAAGTTACTATAAAGGGGCAGTTGCGGTAACATGCTGGCAAAAGTGCTGCCAGTAAGTTACCACAAAAATACAACGAAACGTCTAACAGTGTGTCTTAAACAGCTAGTTCAATGATCCGGTCTCTAAACCCCGCCTTTCTGAGATCCTACTCTGCTCTGATTGGATAGATGATTGACCCAGTTTGTTGTGATTGGCCAATTGGTCACTTATTGAAATATCTTTATCATTAGGGATGCACCAATTTTTGGGCTGGCCAAGTGCATCCAGAATTTTTGGTTTCGGACCAGAATTAGAATTTTGGCCCGCATTGCTAATTATCATGTCATTATCATATTTGAATTTCACATCTTCCCAAATCAGTGATTGAATCCAATGTAGTAAAAATTGTGTTTATTTTACAATATAAATGTAAAAACGGGCAGCGCAGCAGCTCAGTGGATAGCACTGTCGCCTCACAGCAAGAAGGTCGCTGGTTCGAGTCCCAGCTGGGCCAGTTGGCATTTCTGTGTGGAGTTTGCATGTTCTCTCTGTGTTGGTGTGGGTTTCCTCCAAACACATGCGCTATAGGTGAATTGGATAAACAAAATTGGCCGCAGTGTATGAGTTTGTGTGTGAATGAGAGTGTGTCTGGGTGTTTCCCAGTACTGGCCTGTGGCTGGAAGGGCATCCGTTGCGTAAAACATATGCCGGAATAGTTGGTGGTTCATTCCGCTGTGGGACCCCTGATAAACATACCGCACACCTGTTTTCAACGTTGATAATTCATTCATTCATTTTAATTTCGGCTTAGTCCCTTTATTAATCTGGGTCGCCACAGCGGAATGAACCGCCAACTTATCTAGCATATGTTTTACGCAGCGGATGCCCTTCCAGCTGCAACCCATCTCTGGGAAACATCCATACACACCCATACACTATGAACAATTTAGCTTACCCAATTCACCTATACTGCATGTCTTTGGACTTATGGGGGAAACCGGAGCACCCGGAGGAAACCCACACAAACACGGGGAGAACATCCAAACTCCACACAGAAACGCCAACTGACCCAGCCGAGGCTCGAACCAGTGACCTTTTTGCTGTGAGGCGAATGTGCTAACCACTGCGCCACCGTGAGGCCCAACGTTGATAATATTAATTGTTTTTTGATCATCAGTTTATCACATTCGAATGATTTCTGAAGGACTGTGACACTTAAAACTGGAGTAATGATGCTGACCACTCAGATTTAATATTTCAAAGGACTGTTTTAGTTAAAAATATGAATGTACATAAACATAACTATATACTGATCCCGAACAGTATGCTTGTATCCTAATGTCAACTATCATAAGCTGTTTCCATCCAAAGATGCTCATTAGATTTATGTGCAAAACTGGAATATTGCTTAAAACATTTGCGAATCCATCCAATGAGTCAAAGAGAACAAAATGGTCACTTTCTGATAAACTGGCATCAAATATCAAAAAGAAAAACTGTAATTTGCTGCAGTAGGACAAGCCTCTGTGGGCCTTTTCTCTTTTATAATAAATGACTTAAGCCTCAGGAGATAAAGATGAAGTGCAATAACCATGCATTGGCTTTTGACTATATATAGTCTAAAGGTGTGTTTAATACAATGATTCCAGAGCAGTTGGGTGTTAATCCCATAAGTACAACCAGATAGAGAACACAAACACACACACACACACACACACACACACTCACACACACACAGACACGCACACACATCAAACCATGCATCTTACATGAGAAACACTTGAGAACAGCTCTGGGTTTTGACATCACGCACGTAGAAACCTTCTTACAAAGGCTATGAGGGACTGAGAGACACAAAACCAACATAATCAATGGAGGACGACGCTTGCTGTGCTTTCCATCTCTCTCTACTTCATCAAGCCCTCTGAACTAAAGACAGTATTACAGTATCATAGTCTATTCATGTAGACTATAATAATACTTGAGATTTTAATCCTTTAATTTTTCCTGTGTAAAGATATTCACGTGCTGCTGCGCATCCCTGTGTGTAATAAGTAAGGTGTAAGAGCGTTTGGACCCACCTATCACTAACACGCTCTCTCTATTTTATCAAGCTCTCCAAACTAAAGACAGTACTATAGTCTATTTATGTAGACAATAATAATATTTGACATTTTAATCCTTTACTTTTTCCTATGTAAAGATATTCACGTGCTGCTGTACATCCCTGTGTGTAATAAGTAAGGTGTAAGAGCGTTTGGACCCACCTATCACTAACACGCTTTCTCTATTTCATCAAGCTCTCCAAACTAAAGACAGTACTATAGTACTATAGTCTATGTATGTACACTATAATAATCTTTGACATTTTAATTATTTTATTTTTTCATATGTTAAGATATTCAAGTGCTGCTGCGCATCCCTGTATGTAATAAGTAACGTGTAAGAGCATTTGGACCTACTTATGACTAACACGCTGTTTAAATAACCCCAAAATATATCTGCACCATTGACTTCGGACCAGCTTTTAATTGGTCAGTCTATGTCGGTTGTCTCAAAATAGCACGCGTCAACAATACGCTTGCTGTGCTTTCTCTACTTCATCAAGCCTTCCAAACTAAAGACAATGCTATAGTCTATTTATGTAGACTATAATAATCTTTTACATTCTAATCCTTTAATCTTTCATATCTAAGGATATTCATGTGCTGCTGTGCATCCCTGTGTGTAATAAGTAACATGTAAGAGCGTTTAGACACACCTATGACTACTTCATCAAGCCCTTCAAACTAAAGACAGCTAGACAGAAAGTGCGGTGGTGGTTCGACAGAGAGACTTCCGAATGATTGAGTCTAGGAGAGCCGTTTGATGGTGCACCTCAGCAAGACTGAACATTCATACTAATGTCAGATAACCACAGATGATGCTGGGATTGTTCTCTGACTCACCCATGCCTTTGGAGTGGTTGAAGTCTCCTTTGACGATCCTGCAGGATTTGCCGTCGCCGTTGCAGATGCCACATCGGTCTTCTTTCGCGGACGATCCGATGATGCCGTCACAGCCGATTTTCTGTGGAGTAAGAAAATGGAAAAACCGCATGAGTAGGCCCACACGGAATCTGCGCGCGCAGAAATCTGCACATTTTTAGCCCATCATTGAGTCTATTTATTTACTTGTGCAAATGTGTGTACATTTATATTCATTCGGTTTTTAAATTAATTTCAGTAACGTTATTGACTAATATGAAAGTGTTCATTTGATTTATTTACAATACAGTTTGTAAAGTAATATTTTCTGTCTTTTAGTAGAGATATTGTATGAGAGACTTGCTTTGTTTACCAAATAAGTGGATCTAGATGGATTTGCATTGTAAACATTAAATAAAAGCTAAAAAGCTGTTATTTTTCATGTCATATATTAGGTTTTTAGTTATGATGCTCCCAAAATAATTCCGCATAAATCCGCAGATTTTTGACAAAATTCTCAGCAGAAATAGCAAAAAATGTGCGCAGATTCTGCCTGGCCCTGCGCACGAGTTAACACACCAAGCACAATATACAAACTATACTATAAATACAACGATAGCTATATTTGTGTGTACACTATCAAAGGATAAAGCGCTTTTTATTTTTGTCCGAAAAACACACACGTTTACATAATGCTGGTTATGTCTCCAAATAATATTTTGGTCAAAGACATAAACCCTAACCCATTTGAATGTTTTCTAAATAAAAATAACAATGTGTAGATCTTCTTTGTGCTTTTTTTCACCTTGCACCTGTTTAAGACCTTGGGCTCTATTTTAACGGTCTAAAGTGCATGGTCGGCACAGCTGCACTTAGTCTGAATTCACATTTGCCATTTTAAGGATGGGAAAATCGGTTGCCGCGCCAGGCTCATGGTGTGAAAGGGTTGTCCTTACTCTCTTAATGAGTTATGGGTGTGTTTTGTGTGTTTAAACCAATCAGAGTCTCATCTCCAATTCCGTTTAAGAGTGAGCTGTGGGCGCGCTATGGCACATTGGCTATTTACTGTACATAGTGGATTTTCAAAATAGAAAAATTAAAATTGAATGCTTCGCTAGCAAAGAAAATGATCAGCTCATCCGCGTTAAATTTAAAGACCATCTACAGAATAATGGGAGTGTAACAACTCGACGCTGGACATGATGAGACAGGTACACGGGATTTAACAAATAAAACGGATTTATTAACACAACACTTACTGAAGACAAACTGGATGATACAAGGAACAGGCAGACGGGACATCGACGCTGAGACAATACAATACCGGACAACGAAGGACACAGACAGGAGGGTATAAGTATACAGAGAAATAATTAAACTAATGAGACACAGGGGATGAACGCAGGTGAAACAAATGAACACTGATGGTGGCGGGAAAAGGACAAAGGGATCACATGACGATAACAACAGATGACGTGGCCAGAACACTGACAGGGAGAAGGTAGCATTTTTATTTTATATTTATTCATTCATTCATTCATTTTCATTTCGGCTTAGTCCCTTTATTAATCTGGGGTCGCCACAGCGGAATGAACCGCCAACTTATCCAGCATATGTTTTACGCAGCGGATGCCCTTCCAGCTGCAACCCATCTCTGGGAAACATCCATACACATCCATTCACACTCATACACTACGGACAATTTAGCTTACCCAATTCACCTATACCGCATGTCTTTGGACTTGTGGGGGAAACCGGAGCACCCGGAGGAAACCCACGCAAACACAGGGAGAACATGCAAACTCCACACAGAAACGCCAACTGACCCAGCCGAGGCTCGAACCAGCGACCTTCTTGCTGTGAGGCGAACGTGCTACCCACTGCGCCACTGTGAGGCCCCATTTTATATTTATGTTTTTTATATTTATAATCTTTCATATTTTAATCCTTTAAATTTGCATATATAAAGATATTCATGTGCTGCTGCACATCCCTGTGTGTAATAAGCAACGAGTAGGAGCGTTTTGACCCACCTATCACTAACACACTCTTTAAATAACCCCCCAAAAAACTGCATCATTGACTTTAGACCAGCTTTTAGTTGGTCAGCCTATGTCGGTTGTCTCAAAATAGCATGCGTCGACAATTTGCCTTAACACACCTCCTTTTCAGACCAGCCCAAATGGGCAAAAATGCATTTGCCATTTAAAAAATGTGGCGCAAAACATAAAAATGATGCCTGCCCTGGGCTAAAATACTTGCATTGTGCCTGACGCCGCATTGCACCAAGTGTATGATATTGCCCCTTTTCTGTGATGTGTGAATGTAAACAGTTGGGGGGAAAAGTGCATGTGTATCAATATAATTGACCTGTGAAACATCAACAACACACTATTTACGCAACTAAACCAGGCATGTATTGAGTGGAAATGTTTACAACTCAATATATTGTGACTTCTTCATTCCCAAAAGAAAACTGAGGAATACGATGGAGTCATTTGAGTTCATTCAGAAACAGCGTTACTGACATGCAGAATAATTCCTTCTAGAGTGACTTGGTGCTTTGAAAATTCCCCAGTTCGTCACTATAATCAAATAACATTACACACTAAAGGAAGATGAAAGTGTTAAAAGCATAATAGGCCCAGTTTAACAGCCTGACCGAAGCAGAATGGAATAAATAAACAAGAAAAGGTCAGTGAAATCATACTTTATGCTGGAGGATCCTGGCTCTGATCATCTGTCCACTCCCTCTGGATGTTTCTGACACAACAGCAGCATTCAGAGCGTGAATATGAGCGTAACTCCAGAACTGGACTGCTGGGATTGTGGTCAGGACAAACCAGGACAGGATCTGACCCTGAATCTCCTCAAGCTGAGTGTTGTTTATATTTTAGGATGAGGGGATGCAGTCAATGTTCAGGCCTTATGAATCCCTTCACTCTCTTACAGTAACCACACACGTGTATGTGTGTGTGTGTGTGTGTCTGTACTTGTTTATATAGTTTATGAGGACACCAAATTGTACAATGACATGGGTATGAGCTAGGGATTCACTATCAAGGTGGTTTACAAGGATATGTCTTGTGTCCTCATCATACCTGCCAACACTCCCATAAATTGTATGGCCCAATCTAGTTACGAAGTTTGTTCATGTTTGTCAAGTTGCCAGATCTTGTATGAAGCTGATCACCTCACACAATTGACGAAATATTGAAATCAGAAGCGTCGAAGAATCAAAGCATTTATTACCTCAATCTGGCAACATACGTTGCAACCCAGTTGCACTGTTGATTTCTGTGCAGGTGGTAGATGCGGGATTTCGCATTGTCCGCATAATTTAAAACACTTAAAAATCATATTTCAAGTCGCCTTTTGACATTAAAAATGTAAAATTTATTTGATTATTTATTTGGAATTTATTTGAAAATTTAATTTCATTGATTATTTAGGGGGTAGGTGTGGGTTAAGGCCATATAATGAACTGTTTTTACAGCATTAAATACATTCTGAGCTTTGCTGGTTTACAAGGACAGTTTTTCGTATAATGACATGCGTATATGACACATGACATAGTAAAAATCATACTTAATAGGGTCTTTTGACATTCAAAAATTGCCACAAGTTTCCTGTGAGGGATGGGCTTAGGGGTAGGGGTGGGGTAAGGCTGTATAATAAGCATTTTTTTACAGTATAAAATACATTACGCCTTTGGAGATTCCCCGGAATAGTTGGCGGTTCATTCCGCTGTGGCAACCCCCGATAAATAAGCCGAAGGAAAATTAATAATTGACAGTTAAGTATGATTTTTAAGTGTTTTTAATTATGAGGAAACAGTACATGTCCTAATGAACTACCACTATAGTGTACACTTAGGTCATACCCATGTCATTATACAATGGCATATGTTTTACGCAGCGGATATTCAAAATTTGCCACAAGTTTCCTATGAGGGTTGGGTTTATGCGTAGTGCCATATGATAAGCTGTTTTAACAGTATAAAATATATTACGCCTATGGAGAGTCCTCATAAACCAGCATTACCAATGTGTGTGTGTGTGTTTTGTTTTAGTGCACACTAAAATCACTTCCAGACACGTTGACCTGCTTTTTTTGTAGTCCTGCTTTCTATTAGCGGAGGCAGCTTGCAGAATGTGACCTCCTTTCAGTCGTGTGCTCTTCCAGTGGCCATTGAGCAACAGTGTGTTTGACTGAAGAAGCAGGAGTCGCAAGGAAAATGCCTGAGTAAAGCAATGCGCCGTTATCTGTCAGACAACTTTCGCCGTCAGTCTTTTGTTCGTTTTTATTCTCAGTCACTTTCCTTTCCAATTTAACCTCGCTCATTCATTCATTCATTTTCTTTTCGGCTTAGTCCCTTTATTAATCTGGGGTCGCCACAGCGGAATGAACCGCCAACTTATCCAGCACATGTTTTACGCAGCGAATGCCCTTCCAGCTGCAACCCATCACTGGGAAACATCCACACACACTCATTCACACACATACACTACGAACAATTTAGATTAACCAATTCACCTATACCGCATGTCTTGTGGGGGAAACCGGAGCACCCGGAGGAAACCCACGCCAACACAGGGAGAACATGCAAACTCCACACAGAAACGCCAACTGACCCAGCCGGGGTTCGAACCAGCAACCTTCTTGCTGTGAGGCGATTGTGCTACCCACTGCGCCACCGTGCTGCCCAACTTAGCTTTAATTACATGTTGAATATTTTTAACATTTGCTCTGATCAACATGCCCTGTAAAGTCTGATAAACTATAAATACTAAAACTAAACTGAAACTAAATATATAAAAACTAAAGAGAAACGTGTCCACAAAATAAAATCTAAACTAAAACCAACCAAACCATTAATGAAACAAACTAAAACTAAACCGAAACGCAAATTTTAAAACAGTACCAAAATAAAAACTGATTTAAAAAAACTATAATAACCTTGCTCTGCACCCAGACGGGTTTAATCTCCCTTAAATTCAATGAGTGTGCCATTTCTCACACTTAAGTCTCACATATTTCATATCAGCCTTCTCAAATTGCAGTTTTATATGTGGAGACAGCTGCAGTCAATACGACACCTGTACAGTATTGCATGCTGTTCTGATCTGTCTTTAATTTGGCAGGCTTGACCAATAATGTGAGTTTGGAACACAATTGTGGGATGATTTTTAGGGGAAAAATGAATAGTTATAATGTGGCGATTCTGTTTGGAGCCATCAGTGACAGACGACTTTATAAATAAATAGTTCAGAAAAGCATTAAGAGTGTATTTAGATATGTTCTTACCTTAACTCATTCATTCATTCATTTTCTTTTCGGCTTAGTACCTTTATTAATCTGGGATCGCCACAGCGGAATGAACCGCCAACTTATCCAGAATATGTTTTACGCAGTGGATGCCCTTCCAGCTGCAACCCATCACTGGGAAACATCCATTCACACTCATACACTACGAACAATATAGTCTACCCAATTCACCTATACTGCATGTCTTTGGACTTGTGGGGGAAACCGGAGCACCCGCAGAAAACCCACGCAAACATGGGGAGAACATACAAACTCCACACAGAAACATCAACTGACCCAGCCGATGCTCGAACCAGCGACCTTCTTGCTGTGAGGCGATTGTGCTAGCCACTGCGCCACCGTGCTGCCCTCTTACCTTAACATATATATTTTTTTACGTTTTTTTTTAAGTAATAGTGTTAATTACCAATACAGATTTTTTTTTTCAATTGCAATATTTCACAATATTACTGTACCTTAACTTTTGGAAAATGTATTAAATATTATGTATATTAAATATACATTATATATTCAATAATTTAGCAGACACATTTACCCAAGTGACTTCCAAATATGCCAACAGTAAAATTAGTAAATAATATGGTAATTTGTAATTTTTTTGCAATATTTTGCATGAATTTAAATGTATTATCTTTCCATTTCTAAAGATGTTCTGTGACTAAAATATAATTTTAATAAATATATCTGTTAATAAATCTGTTTTGTTCAAATGCACCAATATATATTACCCATATTCACTGAGAAATGGATGAAAATATTCATTTTCAAAATGGGGTGTAGTCATATATGCTGAGCACTGTATATTTATATATATTTATATATATATATATATATATATATATAGTAACTTAAACGGTCAGGTTGAATGTTTAATAAAAAAAAATTTCAAACGGAAATAAAAATAGATTGCTAGTGTTAGAAGATGAAAATAACAAGCAATAAATAAGCATATAAATAATAATAATAATAATAATAATAATAATAATAATAATAATAATAATAATATTAATAATAATAATAATAATAATGGGCCTCACGGTGGCGCAGTGGGTAGCACATTCGCCTCACAGCAAGAAGGTCGCTGGTTCGAGCCTCGGCTGGGTCAGTTGGCGTTTCTGTGTGGAGTTTGCATGTTCTCCCTGTGTTAGCGTGGGTTTCCTCCAGGTGCTCTGGTTTCCCCCACAAGTCTAAAGACATGCGGTACAGGTGAATTGGGTAAGCTAAATTGTCTGTAGTGTATGTGTGTGAATGAGAGTGTGTGGATGATTCCCAGTGATGGAAGGGCATCCGCTGCGTAAAACATATGCTGGATAAGTTGGCGGTTCATTCCACTGTGGCGACCCCAGATTAATAAAGGGACTAAGCCGAAATGAAAATGAATGAATGAATGAATAATTATAATAATTATACACACCTGGCATTTTCCGCTCACACACAGGTCGCTCTCATAAGGTCCACATGGTGTCCCATCCAGCACCCGTTCTGCCACCATCATTGGCGAATCACTGCCGACGGGTGTGCAATACAAAGCACATGGCTTTTCTGGGAAATAAACACGCATGAATCAATAAAAAACATCCTTTGTCATACCTACCGTATAAACGTACCTCGCATGTACATGCATCAGATTTAATGTGCGTGTTTGTTCTCCAATTTCCTCACAAATGTTTTTATTGCATTCAATACATCAGAAAATTGATTGACATTTTTCATATGTAAAGATATTGATGTGCTGCTGCGCATCCCTGTGTGTAATAAGCAATGTGTAAGAGCGTCTAAGCCAACCTATCACTAACATGCTCTTTAAATAACAAAAGAAAAACCTTGTGCCCTTGATTTTAGACCAGCTATAAGTTGGTCAGTCTATTTTAATTGCCTCAAAATAGCAACGTGCCAACACTGCACCTTAACACACCTCCTTTTCAGACCACATAAATAAATAAAAAAACAACCTTTATCATGCCTACTGTATAAATGTACCTCGCATGTACATGCATCAGACTTAATGTGCGTGTTTGTTCTCCAATTCCCTCACAAATGTTTTTTATTGCATTCAATCTATCAGTAAATTGAGCTTTGAAGCTGAAGGAGGCACAAGTGTGTGTGTGTACTTTCCGCCAGAACACATGAAGTGCACTCATGGTATTACAGAGTCTACTTAAGAAGATCACAAGCCCGTTTCTGAGTGACGTGTGGTGATTTAAGAGCTGAACCTGGTGCTGCTTCGGTCTGGAGAAGATGAAAGTTGCAGGGTTTGGTGCTGATGGAGTGAATGTGGGTAAGTGACTCTCGAGTGTTCAGAGTTTGTTTCTGCTATTGTGGGGGGGAGATAGAGCGAGCGCTTCTGAGTGCTGCTGTGCTACTGCTGTCGTCACAAAGTGGAGAGCTTTCAGCTGCACAGGCGGACGTTTGTGCTGGTTGTTGGTTATTTTCTTTCAATATGATTTCAGGAACTGAGTTGTTCTCATAGCAAATAAATATTATGTATATAAAAGAGAATACAGAGTTGTGATGAATGAGAAAAAAGAACAAACTAATAATTGACAGAAGGGACAACAAATAATAGACAGAAATAACAGATGGGTGGATGGATGCATTAGGATGCAATAGATGACGCATTATCATCTTGATGCATGGCACCGCCTTCAGGATATAATGTTTGAACCATTGGGTGAACATGGACCTCCAGAATGGTTCGGTATCCTTTGGCAGTGAAACGCCCATGTAGCACAAGTGTTGGGATTAGGGAATTCCATTTTATTGCAGCCCAAACCATCACTGATTCACCCCCATGCTTCAATCTGGGTATGCAGTGTCTGGGTGGTATGCTTCTTTGGGGCTTCTCCACACCATAACTCTCCCGGATGTGGGAAAGACGAAAGTGGACTCATCAGAGAACAATACATGTTTCACATTGTCTACAGTCCAAGGTTTTCGCTGATGGCACCATTGAAACCAATGTTTGGCATTGGCACGAATGACCAAAAGTTTGGCTTTAGCAGTCGGCCATGTATATTAACCCTGTGGAGCTCCTGATGAACAGTTTTGGTGGAAACAGGAGAGTTGAGGTGCACATTTATTTCTGCAGTGAGTTGGGCAGCTGTGTTAGTGGTGCTTTTATGTTTTTTGAATACAATATGGGTTAGCACCTGGACATCCCTTTAAGACAGTTACTCCTGTTGGATGTGGTTCTTCTTCTTGGTGGCTTGCTGATATTAGCCTGGATACCGCAGCTCATGATATATCACAAAGACTGGCTGTCTTGGTCACAGGTGTTCCAGCAAGAAGCGCACCAACAATTTATCCTCTTTTAAACTCTGATATGTCACCCATAATGTTGTGTGCATTGCAATATTTTAAGTAGCACTGTGCTATTACTCTGCTAATTAAACCTTCACACTCTGTTCTTAATAGTGCAATGTGCAATCAATGAAGATTGGCCACCAGGCTACTCAAGTTTAGCCATGAAACCTCCAACACTAAATATATAGCCTTACCATCATCGATGACAGCTGTCCACATCTGGCTCTTCTTACTGGCCTGCCGCTCATGAGATTGACACTGCTGGTCCCTAAACGAAGGCAGGCCCTTAGTACATGGCGGACCCTCACACACTTTATGCTCAACACTGGCCTTCTGACAGTACTTTCCTCCTGGACCGGGCCTGCACAACCAGAAACAACAAGAAATCCAGTTATAAACACTGTTCTATGAGCTAAAGATGAACTAAAAGCTGAAAGGACAGAAGATGAACATCATTATTCTGGTTGTAGGACAGTGATTGAGGAGAGGCTGTGTGACAGAGGTCAGCCTAAAAGTGACAGATTTTTCCTTTAACGATAGTCCCACAAACCTTCATGTATCACTGCCTCTAATGATGACAGCTGACAACATAACCGGCTCAAACCTGTTGGATAACATGTCTCCTCGCATTTTCGCAGTCTTCATCATGTTCCGTCATTCAATCTGTCTCTTTTCCTCTGAGAGTCTCTCCAAATGGTCAGATTTTCCCAGCCTGCCTTCTCCTTTTAATGAGTTTGCCTGACAGAACTGTATTGATGTTTCTCTTTCTGCTTTAAGGTATACCTGAATCATTGAAGAATCTACTTAATGTATTTTGTGGTTGGTCCGATTTTTTATTTTATTTTTGAAAGGTTTTTTTTATGCTCACAAAAGCTGCCTTCATTTAATCAAAAAACAACCCGAATCAAAGAAAGTTGGGACAGTATGGAAAACGCGAATAAATAAAAAAGTTGTGATTTCTAAGTTTACTTTGACTTTTTTATTTCATTGCAGACAATACAACAACACATTATTGAATGTGTTCCTCATGATTTTTATTGTTTTGTTTTTTTCTCAAAATAAACGTAGTCCAATGTCTTGCAACACATTTCAAAAAAAGTGGGCACAGTAAAGCATTTACCAGTTTGTAATGTTGCCATTCCTTTTCACAACACTTAAAAGACGTTTAGGGTCTGAAGACACCAAGTGATGAAGTGTTTCAGGTTTAATTCTGTCCCATTCTTCCTGCAAACAAGTCTTAAGGTGGTCAACAGCACAGGTCTTCATTGTCGCACTTTGTGTGATGGTCCATCCCAAATGCCTCCAAGCCCAGAGAAGTCGACGACACTTCTGAACACTGTTAACATAGGGCTTCCTTTTGGCACAGTACAGTTTTAACTGGCATTTGTGGATGTAACTATGTAATGTGGTACTTGACAAAGGTTTGCCAAAGTAGTCCTGAGCCCATTTGGTGATATCGCTTATAGATAAATGACGATTCTTGATGCAGTGCCACCCGAGGGATTGGATCATGATTGTTAACTTAGGCTTGCGCCCTTATACTTTAAA
This sequence comes from Danio choprae, assembly GCA_903798125.1. Taxonomy (NCBI): domain Eukaryota; kingdom Metazoa; phylum Chordata; class Actinopteri; order Cypriniformes; family Danionidae; genus Danio; species Danio choprae. Next base: position 434,062 of record CAIGQW010033265.1, read on the forward strand.
CACTACAATTCCTATGTGTTATACTATTTAAAAATATCATTATTACTACTCCGCCTTCTCTTAGGGCTTTAATGCCACAAGCCCCAAATTTGGCCAAAAGCTGTGTTCTGCATTACAGTTTGCTGCTGTATCTTCTCAGATTTATCAGACTTAGTTTTAATATGAATAATTTTTAAGCATTATATTTCAATAAAATACGGCAAGCCATTTTTACATGAAATCCAAGTCCATTTATTAATTTAACTAATATGGATAGTAGGGCACTACACTAATTCAACAAACTGCATATTAGCAGTAAAGAAAATACAACAGATAAAAAATGACCCTGGTGTTACCAGTTTGCCCAATAGCTTGCTGCATATTGCTTTTGAAAACACTATCGGTTGGGTTTAGTGAAAAGGGTGGGTCAGTAATTCAGTCAGTCAGTCAGTCAGTCAGTCAGTCGACAGCAAGCTGGCCTGGTCGGCTGCAGTGTATATTGTGCCCTCTGATGGATTTACGCGAGAAGAGGATGAGCGAGAAGAATTTGTGATTATCAAAAAGCATACACAGCGGCCTCTGTTGGATTTGCAAAAACAAAAACTACGAGCAGACGTACCTAAGGTTACTTATTTGGCTGTTCCCAGAAATGTAGACCTGAGTACATATCCGCAATGAGCCTGGGTTGGAAATATCGCAATGTTAGTTGCATCCCTAATTTTAAGTTACTCCAGTTCATCTCTGTTGGTCTTTGTTGGAACTTTAAGCAGAGATAGTCAATGTGGGCTTTTCCAAATTGACTTGTCTAAAACTCAAAGACTAGTCTTGCAGCCACTGTTTTATTTTTTATTATATGCACATTCATTTCTCAATTCTGCTTAGAAACAGAACACGACATTGCACATCTGCCTTATTTTTCCTTCTTTTTCGCTATTGGGTGTGCTTGATGCAGCTCCAAGTGTTTTTACCATCCACTATGGAGTAGTGCACACAAAAGGGCGATTACCTTACGAGCGCCCAAAAACAAAAACTGCATGTCTTGGACCACCGTTCACAAATTGCACACTATTCTAAACTGGAAATAAAGGGAGAACTTTGAATTATTATATCATATTTTGAAACACACACACACACACACACACACACACACACACACACACACACACACACACAGTATAACAAGCTCTCTGGCAGGCTGTCAGACGTTGAGAAATGACACTCTGAGATAAATGGCGTCATTGGATGAAGGAGGAGAGTGAGAGGAAAACTTGTTCCTGCCAAAACACAAACAGGATTATTGTGGTGCATTGTGGGTTTGGATGATGACTGTGTTTGCATTGAGTCAAATCGTCTCTGGATCGGATATTAGATTTAAAAAAAAATATTAGGTTACAGCCTGTTTGTTGACAATACTAGTCTGTTTTTTGTTTATTAAACGAAAATTGAAGGCCACTGAGTGATTTGACCACTTTTTCCAAACAACTACGTGCGTTTACATGGACACCAATAATCTGATTTTAATATGAATTAGTCAATACTCTGATTATGAGTCTACCATGTAAACAGCGTGTACATCTACCATGTAAATTTTTGATGACCTTAATTTGACAAGTTATAATGGAACTAAACAGAAATGGAATTAAAGGGGTGGTCTTTAGCCTCCTTGTTAGAGCAACCGACTCCCATACAAAGAATCGCCGGTTCGATCCCAGCTCAGACTGGGTTGGTTGCTGTAGGACCGTTGGGTTACACGTGGGGGGTCGTCCGGGATGGGAGTGAGGTTTAGGGGGGTGAGTGTAACGGAGCCCAGCTAGCGAAATGCTATGCAGGTAAACCTCACTCCTCTGACCTCAAAAGTTGTTTTAGAGACAGACGCTAGAGGCCATGGTCTTTAGCTTCCTTGTTAGAGCAACCGACTCCTATTCAAAGAATCGCCAGTTCGATTCAAGCTCAGACTAGGTTGGATGTAGTAGGACCGGTGGGTTACATGTGGGGGCTCGTCCGGTATGGGAGTGAGGTTTAGGGGGGTGAGTGTAATGGAGCCCAGCTTGCGAAGTGCTATGCAGGTAAACCTCACTCCTCTGACCTTAAAAGGTGCTCTAGCGACAGATGATAGAGGCCATGGTCTTTAGCTTCCTTGTTAGAGCAACCGACTCCCATTCAAAGAATTGCCAGTTCGATCCAAGCTCAGACCAGGTTGGATGTAGTAGGACTGGTGGGTTACATGTGGGGGCTAGTCCGGTATGGGAGTGAGGTTTAGGGGGGTGAGTGTAATGGAGCCCAGCTCGCGAAGTGCTATGCAGGTAAACCTCACTCCTCTGACCTTAAAAGGTGCTCTAGCGACAGACGATAGAGGCCATGGTCTTTAGCCTCCTTGTTAGAGCAACCGACTTCCATACAAAGAAATGTAAAAATTTTAAATTAAGAATTTCTTTCAGTTTTTGAAGGCAGCAAAGTACAATTGTTAAAATAACACCATTAACTTTAAATTCAAGTACTTTCAATTACCTATGCACTTTCCAGGTCTTGAATTCATATGTCTGAAATGCAAGTACTTTCAAGCAGCGTGGGGACCCTGTCTTATTCAGATTAAGGCAAATAATTTGATTACTGACATCTATGTAAACGTAGTCATTGAGTGAGAGATAAAGCTAAAGGCTTACGGCGGGTTGTCGCATTTCCTTTGTCGAAAGCGCGCTCCAGTGCCACACGTCCGGCTGCACATGCTCCATGTGCTCCAGGGACTCCAGTCTCCATCCACATGTTGCGGGATCGGAGTCTTACTGACACACTCACCGGCCCGGCACCACTGATAAACACACACACAAATGAAAAATGAACATTTGCTGTTAATTTACTCATCCTCAAGTCATCCAAGATAACACTATGAAGACTTTTCCCATTCAATTCAATTATATTGGTTTTATGAAATCACAATATTTTATGAAATTAAATAACCACATTATTGACAGTAAAATTGTATTGACAGTCTTGCCTTAAAAACAAGTTGATTTTACTTTAAAAGAAGTCAGTAAACCACCTGGCTTATATACTTATGCACAAAGTTTGTTTACTTGATAATTATGAGGCAACGAGTTTACTCTCTTTTTTTTAAGTAAAGTCAAATCACTTTTTACAGTGCACCTCTACATTGGGCGGTTCATTCCGCTGTGGCGACCCCAGATTAATAAAGGGACTAAGCCGAAATGAAAATGAATGAATGAACCTCTACATTGATCCTGGAACAACACTTCAATCAGCCAATCAGAATTAAGGAATACATTCACAGTTTATATTAAATTTAGGCACAGTTAGGGTTATGCACTTCTACATGATTGTTATCCATAAAAGAAAAAAGTAAGCTATTTTGAGCTCTGTATGAACTTTTATTTCAGTATGATGAAGTAGTTCCAACTGAAACAGAATATGGATTAGGGGGCGGGTTTTCTTTTTGTGCTCCCCCTCTCATCATTCACTTTTAGCAAACTAACAATAGGAGTGGTGTGGCTACAAAAGGACTGCCATTTCAGAGAGCAACGGCATCTGTAATTATAATTTTGATTAAAGATTACCAAAACAAACGTAGAACAAACCAGTAGATTAACTTACACAGATTCATTGTTTACCTTAAAGTACAAATGAAACCAAAACGAACCATATTGATTTGGTTAGCTTAGTGGTGAACAATTCATCTGTGCGTGCCATTACGAAAAACAGTTTGCCCTTGTACTAAAATTAAAATCTGAAAATGCCCTTCCTGTTTGTTTCCAGTTAAAGGCTGTTTCTCAATATGCGTTCTTCAGCGTTCTTGCGTCCTTGTGTTCAGTGTCTTGAGTTCAGTTCCAAAACTCAAGACCGCAAGAACGGAGGACACGTGAAAGTTCGCGGACGTGTTCTTGATAACGAGGATGCGTGGATGCAGACTTGAGCGCAAAACTTGCTCAAGAAGTCCCAGAAGTCATTGCGGCTGGATAAAGGAGGTGGGAAGCACTTTATACCTGTTTATTATTAAAGTTCAGAGATATAACTTATTTGTCTCAGGAGTTTTCCAAAATGAGACGGTCAAAGAAAACATTACCATGAAAATCTTAATAAAGGCATAAACACATTAAAGGGGTGGTCCACTACGATATCATGTTTTCAACTTTAGCTGATGTGTAATGTAGCTGTGTGAACATAAACAACAACATCTCTGAATGTAAGACGCTCAAAGTTCAATGCAAATGTAGATGTTGGCTTTTATAGAGTTAGCTTAGCAAAGCCTACAGGGAACGAAGCTTGTGGACTACAAAAAAATACATCCGGGCTAGTGAGATCAGGTTACGCGCATTCACCACGCGTACACACCCTGCGCAGCAACAGGGCGTGGCCACATGCACTTTAATGTTATAGCAGAGAAAGCTAGAATGCTGTTCAAACGCTGCTATTTCCACAGAGCTTCTTCTGTTTCTGTATTTGGGCTTCCAAAAGACATAACACAAAAAAAGAAGTGCTTACAGTTTAATTTTAATTATTTAAAAACTCCTCCAACCGACAAAGCTGTGGATTGTGAGCCACAACATGTGTTTTTATTTGTTAAAATTGATCTATTAAATGCACAGTTTCTAGCGTTAACGGTATGTTGTAGCGAGGACGCAAACAAGGATGTAAACAACGGGAGATGCTGTTTGGCACCGCTAACAATTTAGCTACAAATTCATATTTATCAGTCAAACTGCTGTAAACACCCACAATCTTCACCAGCGATGCAGTGTCTCTCTATGCGTGTCTCTCTATGCGGCTGCTTTCCCTGCTTTCTACATCTCAAATAACATGGTGACACAGAGCCGATTCGCAAATCACAGCACATTATGTCAGCTGACCAATCAGAGTCTCTTGAGGGCGGGCCTTTCAGAGACACTAGGAAATATGATGGTGGTTTTCATGTTAGCTGAGTAGCTGTATATAATCAAAGTAAGATATATGAAAAAATAATGTGATTTTCTACAAGTGAAGCATGAGCACACATTACTTTGCATCTTATAAACCCAACCAAGCCTTAAAAATACACTGTGGACCACCCCTTTAAGAGTGTTTCTTTGGTGAAATTTGTACTAAAATCTGTTTTATTTTGTGTTGTGCAAAGTATATTTGTAAGGTTTTTGTGCATGTTATGTATATTGAAAAGGGGAAAAACAATAAATCGTTCTATGAATGCTGTAATGTTTAAATAATTTTCCGTTAAAAATACGTGAAGGTCATGTGACAATCAGGAAGAACGCAGCATCTCATTTTTCACAGGATGTGTTCTGTGTTCTCGCGTTCTCCCGAGTTTGTTCTTCTGAGGTGACCTGGCAAGAACAGTCTACATGAGAGCGCAAGTCCGTTCTCTGCATTCTTGGAATTGAGAAACAGCCAAATTCTCAGATTACATCTGTCAGAGATATTGACACTGACAGTTGGATGGGGCGTGGTTAAGTATGTTAGCCACGCCCCATCCAACTGTCAGTGTTGACAACAAACAGAAATTGTGAGGAGGAGGAGTCTGTTAGGTTGTAATAACTCCCGAAACCATTTTCCAGAGATTTCTGAATGAAATGCCTACTTTACTACATCCAATCAGCTTGCATTAGAAAAAACAAGCCACGCCCACTGTTTTCTCATTTAATATACCTTTTCTCTAGGAACTGCGTCACAATACAGGAAAAAAAGTCGCAGCTTCCGGTTTATGTGGACTTTAAGATTAACAATGTATGCTAAAATCAACAGATTTTGATTTCATGCAGATTTTAATGTTCTAATGATAAAAAAAAAGTCTCCCACATGTGAGAGTACAGTATGTGCATACTGAATTCCAGATGGTCATCCCTCTCACATTTATTTGCATTTTAACACCTTGCCCACATCTGCAAATTCCTCTCATTGTAATAAATGAAACAGTCTACGCATCTGACGGTTTTTGACCTGCTGCGCGGCTACTTCAGCCACATTACTGTCTGCTAATACCACTGTAATATTGTCCATTTTAATAATGTTACAGATAATCTGGTTACCTTATCAGCTCCACATTCTGTGCCGTCCAGCGGAGGATCAAGTTTGGTCTTGCATGACGTGTCTCCTTCCACTAAACACCAGAGACCTGCGCACATCAGGTGCTGAAACCACAGAACAGATGAGATGTATCTGCATGTGTTATGAACAGTGTTGGGGAAAGTTACTTTTGAAAGTAGTGCATTACAATATTGAGCTACTTTTCAGTTACTTTTGAGTTACTTTTTCATACCTGCCTACCTGGCTTGATCTCTTTCAGAACTTTCAGGGTATTTGCAGGGTATTTTTACTTTTTATTTGCAGGGCACACTGTATAACCTGCACCTTCATTTACCTTTAAAAACAAATTAAGTTCTTTTTAGAACTTCCTGATGCTATACATGCTGTATATACCGATTAATGAAAGTTTAAAGCAATGTGGGGCGACACGGTGGCGCAGTGGGGAGCACAATCGCCTCACAGCAAGAAGGTTGCTGGTTCGAGTCCCAGCTGGGTCAGTTGGCATTTCTGTGTAGAGTTTGCATGTTCTCCCCGTGTTCATGTGGGTTTCCTCCGGGTGCCGAGGAAGACAAGCGCTATAGGTGAATTGGAAGTAAACTAGCCGTAGTGTATGAGTGTATGTGTGAATGTGAGAGTGTATGGGTGTTTCCCAGTACTGGGTTGCGGCTGGAAGGGCAACCCCTGCGTAAAACATATGTTGGAATAGTTGGCGGAATAGTTTCCTTTCCTCAAACAGAGACTTTATTGCCCACTGAGAGAGACAGTATATTCTGAGTCTGACAAGTTTGTGTTTTCAACTTCAGGCAGGCAGTCGTCCATTCACCACACTGCTTTACCTCACAAACTCAATCACATTTTCCAATCTCAAAGACACAAACATTTGAAAGGTGGCAGGACGGCCACCAAATTGCCTTATTTATCCTGTTTCAGATGTCTTTGTATGCCAGCTCCTCTCTGCCTTTCAGCAACCGACTATTCAAGTCCTCCATGCACATTTTATGTGAGTCTACAAGCTGTAAAACTTCACACAATAAAGATGGCATATATACAGTTGAAGTCAAAAAAGATGTTTCGTTTCTTTTTCAAATATTTCCCAAATGATGTTTAACAGCCTCATGGTGGCGCAGTGGGTAGCATGTTCGCCTCAAAGCAAAAAGGTCGCTGGTTTGAGCCTCGGCTGGGTCAGTTGGCGTTTCTGTGTGGAATTTGCATGTTCTCCCTGTGTTGGCGTGAGTTTCCTCCGGGTGCTCCGGTTTCCCCCACAAGTACAAAGACATGCGCTATAGGTGAATTGGGTAAACTGTCCGTAGTGTGTGTGTGTGAATGAGAGTGTGTGGACGTTTCCCAGTGATGGGTTGCAGCTGGAAGGGCATCCGCTGCGTAAAACATATGCTGGATAAGTTGGCGGTTCATTCCGCTGAGGCGACCCCAGATTAATAAAGGGACTAAGCCGAAATGAAAATGAATGAATGAATGAATGAATTTCACCTACGAGCAACAAGTACTCCATCCATTCATTAAAAACGCCATCATTTATCTTTATCCTGAAAGCTGCTTTTGACTAACGATCACATCAGCAACGATGACACTAATGAGGGATTGTGGGTGGACGGCAATATGACGTGACGTTCGCGCGTGTTTTTTTCATTTGCAAAGAGTAGATGCTCCTTCAGCTGTTATTACTGGAAAATGATCAGCGTCTACACTTGATGAAGCCAGACGAATGGAGCGGCGCTAAAACAAGACTCCCAGACAGTCATTAAGCTCGGTTACGGCAAATCAAAAGGTCGTCAGCAGATCTACTGATGAAAGAGGAGAAAGTCTCCATCCGTCAGAAAGTGGGTTTATTACAGCCAGTAAATGCCATGCTAACAGAAATGTTCGACTAGAGACTCTATTAAGTAATCGTCCTGCTGCAGCTTTCATTGTGAAGAACTGTTACGTGTACATAAAGGCATAATGTAGTGTTTTGGGCTTGTTGATGTAACATTGTACTATAAAATGCTTATCTTACTTAAAGTTTGCGTCTTGTTTCTTGTCCACATATATGATTTCTTAAATCAAGAAGCATTTTCTGGACAATTAAAACATATCGTCTTGATTTCAGAAATAATATGTCAAAAATAACAAGCAAAATGATCTGTCAATGGGGCAAGAAAAGTAATGTTATTTCAAAGTGAAAACAATATTCTTTTGCTTACACCATTGGCTGATCATTTAGCTTGTTTAAAGGAAAGAAAATCACTTAACTTTGACATATTATTCCTAAACACAACTGTGGTCTGATTCCGCCGATGAACAGTAGCTCCCAGTAAACATTCTGTGTCCTTTGAAAAGAGGCAATGTACAAAAAAACTGATATTAATCTTTAATAAAGCTCTCAAAATGGACAGCATCCAAAACATCTGCTTTACAATGTCATCCACCATGTTAGCTGAACTGGTCACATGACTGCGTCACATGACTGGGGATGGCCAATACCACTCATATTCTTTCTGATCTGATACCAAGTATTTCAAGACACATATCTTCGATAACGATACTGATACTTCCAACACAGGCTCATTGTGAACCTGTACCCCGATAAACATTACTGGAAAGCGTGAATTATGTAGCCAGAGGTACGTATGGCCGCATTTTGTCTTTAAAACAAACACTACGGGGCGGTATGACGCAGTTCGTTTTCACGCTTACCAGCTGACTGCTTACCTCTGTGCGGACTGCTTTACCGCTCTTACCAGATTGTCTAGTGGCTCGCCAGATATGTCAGCGGACTTAGGACGCGGAGTGGAGCTGACCGCGACAACGGGGTTCAAGTCTGCTGAAGAACGGTTCCAGAAAGCAGGTAAGACAAAAACGAAAGCCAAAAAAATAAAATTCATTCATTTTCATTTGGCTTAGTCCCTTTATTAATCTGGGGTCGCCACAGCGGAATGAACCGCCAACTCATCCAGCATATGTTTTTCGCAGCGGATGCCCTTCCAGCTGCAACCCATCACTGGGAAACATCCACACACTCTCATTCACACACATACACTACGGACAATTTAGCTTACCCAATTCACCTATAGCGCATGTCCTTGGACTTGTGGGGGAAACCGGAACACCCGGAGGCCGAGGATCGAACCAGCAACCTTCTTGCTGTGAGGCGAACGTGCTATCCACTGTGCCACCGTGAGGCCCTTTGTGAAAACAAAAACTGCAAAAAAAAGGTACCTCCTGGGACGTATTTGGCGCTTTTCAGAAATGTATATAGGGGTACGTATCCACAATGAGCCTGGGTTGGATGCTTCAATTAAATATTTTATGTTTTTTTTCTCATCTACAGCATTATTATTAAATAAATAGACATAATTACTTACAGAACACTATTAATTAAACAAAAATGGGCTATATAACACCATATATAACAAAACATAACAAACCTTGTTTAATTAAACAAAAATATCTACATTTCTTCCCTTTAACGTTTTTTTTTTAGGGAGATACAATTTTACAGTTCCCTTTCCTGTTCCTATTTAAGTAAATAATTATATAATATGCAGCGCTATCATTATTACTATGATTAAGATATTCAAATCATTGATCACCCATTAAGAAAAAAAACATAGAAAAGATTGATACTTCTATTTAAGGATCGATCCTTTTGAAACATTGCCAGTACCGAAAATATCGATGCTTTAAGATAAATCCGCGCACTGCTACACATGACTAAAATGCGTCATTGTTTTCTAAAGCCTCCGTTTTCACAGTCCACACTGCAACACTCAAAGATACATTTCTGTTTCCTAAAACGCATCTCAGTGTAGACAGAAGGCCAAAAACAGTGTGGAGATGGCCTAAGGAAACTTACTGTTGATCAGGTTATGGATTTTTTACTGTAGCATTTTTACAATTTTGAAATCACAGATATTTAGGACATATTTAAGATATTAAATTTAGATAAAATGATAATAAACTTAGTGACCCCTTTTATTTTCTGAAACATCAGACTTATAGAGCTGAAGTTAGAATTATTAGCCCTCCTGAATTATTAGACCCCTTGTATATGGTTTGTTCTGGAGACAATCGAAAACAAATATTGCTTAAGGGGGCGAATAATATTGACTTAAAATGTTTTTTTTTAAAATTATAACTGCTTTTATTCTAGTCGAAATAAAAGAAATAAGACTTTCTCCAGAAGAAAAAAATATTATAGGAAATACTGTGAAAAAAATCCTTGCTTTGTTAAACATCATTTGGGAAAAAAAATAAATAAATAAATAAAAATAATGATGTTTTACAAAAAAAATCCCATATTTTTATTATTTGTCAACTACCTTTTTACAGACTGAAGACAATGGACTCTAGTGTGTGTGTGTGTGTGTGTGTGTGTGTGTGTGTGTGTGTGTCTGTGTGATGACTGGTATCGGCACCAGTCGGGTGTAAATGATGCCAGCTCATTTCTGCCAGGCATTAAAGCTGTCTTTTGGCCCGTGGCGACGCACTGAACGCTGTACTGAAGCAGGTACGGCGATAACTCCTTCAAACACTGGCACTGCCACAAAGACGGCGCTTAATGTAATGTACCTTGGCCGTTTTTCCAGACAAATTTTGGTGCTGGCTGCCCATCATTGTTCTATCAAAGAGGGCTTTATGCTTGTGAGGGGATGAAGGGGAGCTATTGTTGAGAAGTGTGTGTTTTGTGTGTGCGTGTGTGTGTGTGAGTTATATGGAGTCTTGTAATTCATGTGAAAGACGTGTGAACATGAGATGTTTTACTGCATGTTCTCTTGCAGGAGTTTCACTAGACTTTTCTAAAGCACAGGGTCAGGATGGATGTGTGTTTCTGTCCGACGAGAGAAACCTGATGTACTGGGAACCTGTTGTAAAGGAGATTCAAAGAAGCTGAAAAAGTGCATCACATGCTTTAAATGACCAATTGAGTTCATAAAACTATCACAGATAAAAACATTAAACGAGGAACTACTTTCTTCCACCATTCAATCACATCTGCAGCTGATGTCAGAACAGCAGAAACCAAACAAACATCGCTGTAGAGCTACTATTTGAACGATTCTCTAGCATAATGTCTAAAGTGACAGGAGATTTTGCTAACATTTCAAGATTTTATATGAATTTTATATATATATATATACATCGTGTCTGAAAAAAACAAGCAATAATGTATCATACAAAAATAAGACTGCCTATCATATTACAGGAATAAGAATGACTAAATTTCGTACAGGAATAACAGCACAATCTGTGCGTTAGAATAATCCTTTTATTTACTTTCCTTGGCGATGACGTAATAATGGCGTAATGATGACGTATTTATTTTTAGCTGTGTAAGGCTTAAATAAAAATTGTGTTTTCAAATGAAGATAAAGGTTTGATCAAAGGTTTACGAAAACTGAAGCATGTCTATGATGCCGATTTGGATTAGTCAATTAACTTAAGTTCTATGTTTTTGGACGGTGGGAGGAAACCGGGGAACCCGGTGGAAACCCACGTGAGCACGGGGAGAACGTGTAAACTCCACACAGAAACGTTGGCTGGCTTGGTAAGGACTAGAACCAGTGACGTTCTTGCTGTGAGGCAACAGTGCTAACCACTGGGCCACTGTGCCACCCATCTAGGAAAGGAGGAGTAGAGTTGGAAGGGGGGATTCTTCAAAACGAAGATGGCTGTGATATGGAACTTAGGGTATTTATAGTGGCTTAGGAATCATCTGATTGGTGAATCATGAATTGGATAATGCGGGACCAGCCGCAAGCAATCATAAGCACGTGATCCTCTCGAAATTAGTTTATAAATAAACTTCACATATTACATTAAAATATGTGTTAGCTTTTTGTAAGTGGTTTTATGTTTTAAAATAGAATATGGAATATTTTCAATAATATATTTTTAAAGGACATATAGGCCCTAAATGTGTGTCGTTTGCTTAAAAAACATATTGTAGTGTTTTAAGTCAATACACATTTTTGAAATCAAACTGCCCACTTAGGAAGACACACTGATTGACTTTTTTTCGTTTTGTTTTTTTGAGTGTGACTCCACATCTAGACCTCCATGCACTCTCAGAAATAAAGTTACAAAATCTGTCACTGGGATGGTATCTTTTCAAAAGGTACATTTTTAAGTCCTTAAAGGTACATATTAATATCTAAAAAGTACAAATGTGTACCTCATAGTACCTTCAAGGTTCAAAAGTGAACCTTAAAGGTACAAAAGTGTACCCTAAAGGTACTAATGTCCACCTGTACAGTACAAAAATGTACCATTTGAAAAGGTACTACCCCAGTGACAGATTTTGTACCTTTTGAGTTTGTGGGTTAATAAATTTGATTTCCATTCATAATTATTGTGTGGTTTTGTTGTCAGCACATTCAACTATTTAAAAAACAAAGTATTTAATAGGAATATTTCATTCATTCAGATCTAGGATGTTATTTTAGTGTTCTCTTTATTTTTTTGAGCAGTATTTTTCAATTAACATTAAAACATGAATGCATGTTTTTACCAATACTAATATTGACATTTTTTTAAATGCATGGGCGTGTACACAATTATTATGGACGTTTTATGTTATAACTAACGTGGTTCAAATGACGGATCTGTGACAGAGAAACTACGGTTTTGGGAAACACCAGTCACTGCACTGTTCTTTTCCCAAATGATGCATCGTGCTATGGTAGTTCAGCCACGAGTCACATTGTTGTTTGGGAAACGCACCCCAGCGCTGATGATGGAAGACAATAGTGATGACCAAACCGCTTTAAGACAATCCCAGGGCCTGGAAATCAGATTTCTTTGACTGGCTAGATCTGGTTTGTGTTCGGGGATGTCTGGACTCACTTGTGTCCGAGCTCATGAGCGATGGTGAAGGCCAGGTTGAGTCCGTTGTCCTCCGCCAGCACACACTTCCTCTTGGAGCTACAGGTGCCGCCCAGATACGCGATTCCTGAGAAGAAAACAAAGCACAGAGAGATACAGTTGAAGTCAAAATTATTCGCCCTCCTGTGATTTTATTTTTTTCAAATATTTCCCAAATGATGTTTAACAGAGGAATGAATTTTTCACAGTATTTCCTATAATATTTTCTCTTCTGGAGAAAGTCTTATTTGTTTTATTTCGGCTAGAATAAAAGCAGTAATTTTAATTTTTAAACCATTTTAGGGCAATATTATAAGCCCCCTTAAGCAATATTTTTTTTCAATTGTCTTTTGGTAATTTTTTTTAATTGCTAATTACTCTAACTTGCCAAATTAAACTAGTTTAGCCTTTAAATATCCCTTTAAGCTCAATACTAGCATCAGGAAAAATATCTAGTCAAATATTATGTACTGTCATCATGGCGAAGATAAAAGAATTTAGTTATTAGAAATTTGTTATTTAAACTATTGTGTTTGGAATTGTTGAATAATTCTTCTTTCGGTTAAACAGAAATTGGGGGAAAATATAGAGGGGGGCTAATAATTCAGGAGGGCGAATAATTAAACTGTAAAACAGACAGATGAAAAGCCTCAAACTGCGACATTTTAATGCCTGAGAATTCCCACTGACTGGAGGTTGTTCTGTCAGTGACATCAGAAAGTCTACGTCATATCGCAGACTATCACCTTTCCAGTGTTCCCGCAAAAGCACCTGGTTTGTGTCTGACACTGGACGAAACCCAGACAGCTTCACTTAGCCTCTGACCGCCGTGAGTGAAATCAATAACCAGAGACTGAATTCAGCCCAGATGCTCATGTTTAAACAAAAAAATAAAAGTGTTTCAGGACGGCAAAGACTGCAGTTTGGTCAAGCAGATGTAATTTACCAGGAAATAAAGCAGCAGGATATTAGCATGTTTGAATGTTTGAGCATATGGCAGATCACATTTTTACATTATGTATATACAGTTGAAGTCAGAATTATTAGCCACCCTGTATATTTTTTTCCCCAATTTCAGTTTAACGGAAATAAGATTTTTTTTTAACACATTCCTAAACATAATAGTTTTAATAACTCATTTCTAATAACTGATTTCCTTTATCTTTGCCATGATGACAGTACATAATATTTTCATTCATTCATTCATTCATTTTCTTTTCAGCTTAGTCCCTTTATTAATCTGGGGTCGCCACAGCGAAATAAACCGCCAACTTATCCAGCATATGTTTTACGCAGCGGATGCCCTTCCAGCTGCAACCCATCACTGGGAGACATCCATACACACTCATACTCTACGGACAATTTAGTTTACCCAATTCACCTATACAGCATGTCTTTGGACTTGTGGGGGAAACCGGAGCACCCGGAGGAAACCCACACGAACACGGGGAGAACATGCAAACTCCACACAGAAATGCCAACTGACCCAGCCAAGGCTTGAACCAGCGACCTTCTTGCTATGAGGCAACAGCCCTACCCACTGCGCCACCGCGTCGCCCACACATAATATTTTACTAGATATTTTTATTCAGCTTAAAGATACTAGTATTCAGCTTAAAGTGACATTAAAAGGCTTAATTAGGTTAATTAGGAATGTCATTGTATAAAGATGGTTTGTTCTGTAGACAATCGAAAAAAAATATATACTTATATAATATACTTATAATATTGACCTTAAAATGGTTTAGAAAAAAAATTTTTTAAACTGCTTTTATTCTAGCCGAAATAAAACAAATAAGACTTTCTCCAGAAGAGAAATTATTAAAGCAAATACTGTGAAAAATTCCTCCATTAAACATCATTTGAAATAAAAAAAATTAAAAATAAAAATCACAGGAGGGCGAATAATTTTGACTTCAATAGTATATTAGGGGTGACAAATTGACAAAAATAATATCTCTCAATGTTTATTAAAAAAAATGTTCAGAATCACATTTAATGTTTAGCTGATTGTGTTTTTGTGTTGTCTTGGCTGGTTTAGGCCTGTCATGAATAAATATATGACACTAAAACCACCAGTAGGTGGCAGCAAATCCCTGTCTTGATGAGTGATTCACTGAATCGTCTATTCAAATGATTTGTTCAAGATAGCTCCCTTATTTAGAAACTAAGCAAGTGACTGTTTTGTTAAAGTTTCCATGAACCGGAAGCTTTTTTTGTTTTGTTTTTCCATATTGTGACGCAGTTCCAAGAGAAACTGAATATTAAATGAGAAAACAGTGGGCGTGGCTTGGTTTTTCTACTGGGAGCTGATTGGATGTAGTAAAGTAGGCATTTCATTCAGAAAGATTGTGAAAAGTGTTTCGGAAGAGTTATGACAACCTAACAGACTCCTCCTCCTCACCATTTCTGTTTGTTGTCAACACTGACAGCTGGAGGGGTGTGGTTAAGTATGTTAGCCACGCCCAATACCTCAGACAGACCTAATCTGAGAATTTAACTGACAACAAACAGGAAATGCATTTTCAAATTTTAATTTACATTACAAGAGCAAACCATTTTTTTTTTCTTAGGGACATGCACAGATGAATAGTTCACCACAAAACTGGCAATGTGAGCTAACCAAATCAATATGGTTAGTTTTGATTTCATGTGGACTTTAAAGGTTCATGCTTGTATGTGTAAAAAACCTAAATCAGATTTGCGACTGTGTTTAAGTTTTGAAAAACAACACTTTTGCAATATGACTAAACTAGTGTTGTCACGATAATGGAATCCAGTACCAGTCGATACTGAAATTTTAAAAATGTCCATTTCCCACTAACATTTGAGCGCTGTTGAGCGCGTTCTTAAACAGCGCTGATTAGCCATTGTGTTCACGTGCTCAACAGAAATGACTGTGATTGGCTGTGAAGGTCATCAGTTCACCGAACCTACCGATGTTTACTGAGTGTAATCACAGATACAGGGACACTGGAGCATTTTAAAGCCACGAAGATCAGCTGGTCTGTTTATGAGCTGACATATGAGCGATCCGCTGATGAACCGACTGATCTTCACGGCTTTAAAATACTCCAGTGTACCAGTATCTGTGATTGAGAGGTTGAGAGGACAAATGCCTCTCAACCTCTCAATTTTATCTATTCTTCTGT
>CAIGQW010033265.1:450093-461120 GCA_903798125.1 Danio choprae
CCATTCATTGAGCAGTCCATCCACTGAGCCATCCATTCATCTATACATCGATTGAGCAATCCATCAAGCTATCCATCTATCATTCCAATCATCATTCTATCTATCCATCCATTCATCCATCCATCTGTTTGTTGGATGTTGACTATAGACAGCTCACTACAGGAGGTTTTTGATTTTTTTGATTTTATTTTACAACAGTGAAAGATTTCACATGAAGCATACACACTGACACACTCTTCACTGGCTTGTTTGCTTGTGAAAGCAGC
Source organism: Danio choprae (assembly GCA_903798125.1). NCBI lineage: Eukaryota > Metazoa > Chordata > Actinopteri > Cypriniformes > Danionidae > Danio > Danio choprae. The sequence goes on from CAIGQW010033265.1 coordinate 450,360, forward strand.
TGTTTATTATCAAGACAGAATTAAATTATTGAACCACAATGTGACTTAACAGACCCAGGAGAAAGCAAAAAAGGCCTTAATATACAAGCACCTGACATCTTATTTAAAATAAATAGGCTAGAAACCATCAGATGGTCTTACATGTTTAACGCGGTGGTTCAATAAATATTATTCTAGGGCAATAAGAAAGAAACTCTGCTGGAAGCACTCATCTATGTTGCTGAAAGCAATTAAAAACAAAGAGAAATTTGGATGTTTCACTGTAGATCATAAATCATGTGTTTCTTTGTTATTTGCTTGAGATGTATGATGGATGATTTTGGAAGTAATCGCAATGTACTGTAACACGCAGTAAAAACAAATGAACTGTGCTGCATCATTCTTCAATCTACGGTGAACGAATGCTCTGAAAACAAAACACTTCACGCTCGATCCATGTATGGAGATAAAGCTGAAATTTAAGTGATAGCCAGAATCTCACATTAGCAATATACTGTAGATAAACTTCATTATTTTGTTTTGTCAATTTTTTTCCACACGAATTTGAGGTCTAAAACACATGTGCTATTATTTCTGGCGCATCTGTTATAGACTGATTTACAGTTTGAGGTCAGAGGAGTTCATGTTTCTGTAAGCAAGTCTCAGCAGTAAAACAGATGGATGGATGAATGGATGGATAGATAGAATGATGATTGGAATGATAGATGGATGGCTTGATGGATTGCTCAATCGATGTAAAGATGAATGGATGGCTCAATGGATGGACTGCTCAATGAATAGATGACAGAATACTAGATATTGGGTGGATTAAAATGTATGGATGGATAGATGCCTCAGTGGATGGACAGATCGATGGATAGATGGATGGATGGATGGATGGATGGTTGGTTGGAGGGATGAATGGATAAATGAATGACAGAAGAATAGATAAAATAATAGATTAAAATGGATGGATGAAAGGATAGATGGATGGATGAATGGATGGCTCAATGGATGGATGGTTGGCTCGATGAATGGATTGATGACAGAATAATACATAAATGGATGGATTAAAATGGAGGATGGATGGATGGATGGATGGCTCGGTGGATGAACAGCTCAGTGGCTCAATGGATAGATGAATTGGATGGATGGATGGGTGGATGGATGGATGGATGGATGGATGGATGGATGGATGGATGAATGGATGGATGACAGAAAAATAGATAAATGGATGGATGGATGGATGGATGAATGAATGAATGAATGGACAGCTCAATGAATGGATGGATGACAGAATGATGGAAAAGTTGCTGGATTAACATAACAATTGATTAGAAGACAGAACAACAGACAGAATGATAGAAGATGAAAAAACACATGATGGAAGGATGGATGTATATCAAAAAAATAGATAAATGGCTCAAAGGATGGATGGATAGACAGCTCATTGGATGGACAGCTCAATGGATGTGTGGATAGATGGATTGATGAATCGGTGACAGAAAAATAGGTAAATAGACAGATTAAAATGGATGGATGGAGGGATGAATGAATGAATGAATGAATGGATAGCTCGATAGAGAGACAGCTCAATGGATGGATGGATGGCTTATTGGATGGATGAATGGATGACAAAAATAGATAAATGGATGGATGGCTGGGTGGCTCGAATGATGGATGGATGGATGGATGGATGGAAAGATGGATGGAATTATGGAATGATGGATGGCCAGATGGATGGCTCAATGGATGGACAGCACAATAGATGGGTGGATGGCTCGATGGATGGATGGATGATGGATGGAAGAATGATGGAAAAATGATTGGATTGGTATAACGATTGATTGAAGACAGAACAACGGACATAATGATAGAAGATAGAAAAACACATGATGGCTTGATGAGTGGATGGATGGCTTGATGGATGGAATGATGGATGAACAACTCAATGGATGATGGATGGATGGATGGATAGATGGATGCATGGATGGCTCAATGGGTGGACAGCTCAATGAATGGATGGATTGATGGATGGCTCAATGGATTGATGGATGGCTCGATGAATGTATGAATAGCTAAATGATTGGATGAATGGATGGCTCGATAGATGGATGGATGACAGAATAATTGAAAAAATTGCTGGATTGGTATAAAGATTGATTGAAGACAGAACAACGAACAATGATAGAAGATACAAAAAAACACATGATGGCTCGATGAGTGGATGGATTACATGATGGATGGAATGATGGGATGTATGGCTTGATGGTTGGATAGATGGCTCAATGGATGGATTCATGACAGAATAATAGATAAATGAATGGATTAAAATGGATGGATAGAAGAATGATGAATGGTTGGCTCAAAGGATGGACGGATGGATGGATAGCTCAATGGATGGGTGAATGACATAATGATGAAAAAGGGATGGATCAATATAATAGATTGATCGGAATACAGAACAACAGACAGAATGGTAGAAGATAGAACAAACACATGTCGGAAAAAAATAATGGGTTGTGTCATTTTTTATTCTGGCTGGAGCTATATGATGGAACATTTATTTTCCCTGAACCCCAAATAAAAAAAAGGAACAGCAGGTTGATTGGAAAACAGATGTTGTCCTGAATTCCTCCATAGATGTAGACTCTTCTAATCCTCTTTTCTCTGCTTTCTTTGTTTTTATTTCGTTTTTACAGCCATGCATACTTTTACAAGAGCTACAATTATATCTGCCGCATCTGTCATGGGCTGATTTACAGTTTGAGGTCAGAAGAGTTCATGTTTCTGTAAGCAAGTCTCAGCAATAGTTCTGTGCAGTTATTTTTATAGCTTGCTGTGAGCTGATGGAATGTGATCTATAACGTGTAATGACTGTCTGGATGCGTGAACTACAGATGACAGACAGGTAGGCTTAATAAGGTAAAACCTCACTGCGAGTGAATGGAAATGAGGGATTAGCTAATTATTTAAACTTCAGCCTTTTGTGTTCAATGGAAAATAGAGCAGCAAGAAGGTCTGAAACAACATGAGGGCCAGCAAATAATGAGCAAACTTTAATTTCTGAAGAAACGGTTCAGGATTCAACAGAATCTAACTAAGGTTGAAATGAGATTGGGTAAATAAAACAAAACATGAGAAGAGGTTTACAAAATTATGAAATAGAATTAATTGAGTTAAAAAAAATGAATGTATGAAAATGAACTGAGACTCAATAGAACAGTAAACTGACCAAAATCTTTGGATGGATGGAAGAAATGATAGAATGGTGGATGGATGTTAGAAATGATTGAATCCCAGGTAGCAAAGAATTCTGGCCCAGACATTCATCTGATCCCGGCATACAGCATGTGGGCCAAACATGGCCCGGGTTTGGCAGAGGTGGCACCGTCTTTAAGGCGGCACAAGACATGGGTCAGATTTTAAATGTAGTATTTAGCCCAGATGTTAAAAATGTATATGTGGGCCACATAATTTGGCCTATCTTGACCCACATTTAAATAATCTTTTAAAAGAAAAGTAAAGAAATATTTTAATACACAAGTCATTTCCATCTTCCTGTTTGCATCTTCTAATGCCTTCAATGGAATCCAGGAAACAATCAAGGTTTAATTATTTGAATTATGAATTCATTGTTTCCTGGATGTTGCAAAATAACTGAATTTAACCTACATTACATATATTTTATTAACCAAATTATTATTTTACAAATTCTAATATTATTCATTCATTCATTTTCATTTCGGCTTAGTCCCTTTATTAATCTGGGGTCGCCACAGCGGAATGAACCGCCAACTTATCCAGCATATGTTTTACGCAGCGGATGCCCTTCCAGCTGCAACCCATCTCTGGGAAACATCCATACACACCCATTCACACTCATTCACTCATTCACACTCATACACTACGGACAATTTAGCTTACCCAATTTACCTGTACCGCATGTCTTTGGACTTGTGGGGGAAACCGGAGCACCCGGAGGAAACCCACGCCAACACGGGGAGAACATGCAAACTCCACACAGAAGCGCCAACTGACCCAGCCGAGGCTCGAACCAGCGATCAGCGACCTTCTTGCTGTGAGGCGAACGTGCTACCCACTGCGCCACTGTGAGGCCCCTAATATTATTAACCATTACCATTATTAATGCATCTAAAGCGCAGCACTTCATGGGTTTATTCATTTTTCATTGAAGTCTGGCTTCCTGACAATGGCCAAACATGGGCCATATCTGGCCCAGTTCAGGTTCAGTTTTGGGTTATTAACTTGGCTGAGACCTGGTCCATGTTTGGCTCTTGACTGGAAGCCAGACTTGGTCCAGTCATGTACCATAATTCGCTGTGGCATAAGGGCCAAGCAAAAACTGGTTGTGTGGGCCAGAGCTGGGCCAGAGAAATGTTGCTATGTGGGATGGTGGATGAGTGGAGGGATGAATGGATGGGATGATAAACATTATATGAATCATGAATGAATGGATGATAGATGGAAGAATTATGTTGTTGATGGATGGATGAATGGAATGATAGAACAATTGATAGATGGATGTAATATAGATGAAGGCTGGATGGATGCATGGAAAGAGAAGGGTGGATGGATGAATGGATAGATAACAGAATAATAGGATGATAAAATTATGGATGGAGGGATGGATGCATGTTTGGAAGGATTTATAATTTGATGAAGGGGTGGGCGGATGGAAAGATGGAATGAAAAAGAATAAAACAGTTCATAGATGGATGGATGGATGGAATTATAAACAATATATGAATAGATGGATGATAGATGGAAGAATGATAGAATGATGGATGAATGGATGGAGGGATTGGATGAATGGATGGAGGAAGAGAGGGATTGAACGGATAGATGGATGGATATCAGTAGGACAGAACAAGAAAAGTGTTTATGGATGGACGGATCATGGCTAAATAAATGGATTGACAGAACAACAGATAGAAGGGCAGAACGAAAGACAGATAGACAGACAGACAGACAGACAGACAGACAGACAGACAGATAGATGGACATACAGACTGACAGACAGACAGACAGACAGACAGACAGTGCTCAGCATAAGCGATGACAGAAGCTCAGAAACAGTGAATCAGATTGAGGAGGCAGTGACATCATCAGCTGTATTTGAGCTCCAGGGCTTCGGGTCCCACAGCTCACATCATCCACTAAACTCACACAACATGACTAAAAACACAGAGCGCCGCGACACATTTAGCTGATTATTTATCTGAGGTTAATTTGCCGTCAGCGCATGTAGAGTGGCCTGCATTCACAAGCTGAGCCCTTTCGTGACCAGAGCAGAAGACTGAATCTACCAGCTCAGGCCCGGCTGAACACAGACAAATGCTGTGTTGTTAGTGCTGAGGTCAGCTGATTTAAACATGTCCCACCACAACCAGCACACCAAAGACAGCCATCCTATGCAGGAGCAGCTTTGCATGTACAGCTGAAGTCAGAATTATTAGCCCTCCTGAATATTCTTTCCCCAATTTCTGCTTAACAGAGAGATGTTTTTTTTCAACACATTTCTAAACATTCATTCATTAATTTTCTTTTCGGCTTAGTCCCTTTATTAATCTGGGGTCGCCACAGCCGAATGAACCGCCAACTTATCCAGCATATGTTTTTACGCAGCGGATGCCCTTCCAGCTGCAACCCATCACTGGGAAACATCCATACACACTCATTCACACACATACACTACAGACAATTTAGCTTATCCAATTCACCTATACTGCATGTCTTTGGACTTGTGGAGAAAACCAGAGCACCCAGAGGAAACCCACGCAAACACGGGGAGAACATGCAAACTCCACACAGAACTGACCCAGCCGAGGCTCGAACCAGCGACCTTCTTGCTGTGAGGCGATCGTGCTAGCCACTGTCTTATTTGTTTTATTTCAGATAGAATAAAAGCAGTTATTTTTTAAAAACATTTTAAGGTCAATATTATTAGTCCCATTAAGCTATTTTTTTTGATTGCCCTAATTCTATTTACCCTAACTTGCTTAATTAACCTAATTAACCTAGTTAAGCCTTTAAATGTCACTTTAAGCTGAATACTAGTATCTTGAAAAATATCTAGTCAAATATTATGTGCTGTCATCATGGCAAAGATAAAAGAAATCAGTTATTAGAAATGAGTTATTAAAACTGTTATGTTTAGAAATAAATCTCCTTTCCGTTAAACAGAAATTGGGGAAAAAATATATACCCCCATGTAGAAAGGGGGGGGGGGCTAATAATCCAGGAGGGCTAATAATTCTGACTTCAACTGTACATGAAACAGAAGAGGACAGAGCAATGGAAACTTCAACAAACACTCTCCATCCAGGGATTTTAAGTTCACGTTTCCACATGCTATTTTTATTTTTTTGGCGTATCCCTTAGCTGAATGCATGCATTATGATGGAGATAGACCATCCTTTAAAGCTCAACTCACTGCAGCGTCGCTTCAGTGAAGCAAATATCAATAAACAGTGTAGAAGTTGGGACGGATGAAATGTGAGTTGCTTATTATGACAAAACCTCCTACATCCGAGTCAGGACACGATGGAAATGCCAAAACCCTGAGGGATGTTTGCCTGTTTGTTTTAGAGGTCAAAATTTGCACATACAGTAGCCTCCTATTTAAATACAGTGTTACACATTTTTACTGCTTAAATTCCATGACTTTACCAAGTTTAAGTAAATTTGTAGGTTAATTAGGAAAATCATTGGACTTTTTTGACATTGAACAGTGGCTTAATAATATTTACAATAATTATATTTACATTTTAGGCAGCGCGGTGTCGCAGTAGGTAGCACTGTCGCGTCACAGCAAGAAGGTCGCTGGTTCGTGCCTCAGCTGGGTCAGTTGGCATTTCTGTGTGGAGTTTGCATGTTCTCCCCGTGTTGGCATGGGTTTCCTCCGGGTGCTCCGGTTTCCCCCACAAGTCCAAAGACATGCGGTATAGGTGAATTGGGTGAGCTAAATTGTCCGTAGTGTATGAGTGTGAATGGGTGTGTATGGATGTTTCCCAGAGATGGGTAACATCTGCAACCCATCACTGGGAAACATCCACACACACTCATTCACACACATACAATTTAGCTTAACCAATTCACCTATACCACATGTCTTTGGACTTGTGGGGGAAACCGGAGCACCCGGAGGAAACCCACGCCAACACGGGGAGAACATGCAAACTCCACACAGAAATGCCAACTGACCCAGCCGAGGCTCGAACCAGCGACCTTCTTGCTGTGAGGCGATCGTGCTACCCACTGCGCCACCGTGAGGCCCATATAAATATAATAATATAATATAAAAATATAAACAATTATAAACAAAAAAAAAATTCTCCAGAAGAAAAAATATTACAGGAAATACTATGAATAATTCCTTGCTCTGTTAAACATAATTTGGGAAATATTTGGAAAAGAAATGAAAAAGAAAAACATCACAGGAAGGCTAATCATTTTGACTTCAACTGTAGCTCTTGTATTGTTCTTCTGTACAAGTTCCAGCTCTTATATATCAGATCTCACTTGAGTTTTGGACTGTAGCTTGGGGCGAGAAACTCGAAGAAACAGAGACTTCAAAAGCCAGGAAGTGAATGTGAGATGGGAGACGTTAAGCCCGAGGTATGAGCTTATCCCTTCTCAATCAAACCCTATCTCAATGGGATCCTTGTACAACGGCTGAAAAAAAAGAGGAGCTCCGTTTAAACACAGACTTCTAAATGATCTCCAGGACGAGGCGTCTCCGCTCCTCCTACCTGACTCAATGGTGGAAATTCCTCCCGTCTACTAATTACAACCTTTAACCAGAGTTCAAAGGGTGTTTCCAGAAGGTTAGATGTGCACTTAAATGGGACAAGAGGAAATTATGCTGCGTGTGTTTCTTACTATTCTTTTTTTTTAGGTATTTATTAATCCCGTAAGCACATCTGTCCCATTTAAGCAGGTGAATAATTTATATCCACAAAAAAAATTAAATAAAATAAAAAAATAATAAATAAGTAAATAAATAAAACAGGTGTTTTGGCATTAAAAGTAGTTTCATTCATTTTCCATCGGCTTAGTGTCTATTTCAGGGGTCGCCACAGCGGAATAAACCGCCAATTATTCCAGCATGTTTTATGCAGCGGATGCCCTTCCAACCTCAACACAGCACAGGGAAACACCCATACACACTCATTCACATGCACACTCATACATTGCAGACAATTTAGCTCATCCAATTCACTGTCTTTGGACAGTGGGGGAAACCGGAGCACCTGGAGGAAACTCACGCCAACATGGGTTGAACATGCAAACTCCACACAGAAATGCCAACTGGCCCAGCCTGGACTTGAACCAGCATTCTTCTTGCTGTGAGGTGACAGTGCTACCCACTGAGCCACCGTGCCATCCTAAAAGTAGTTTCTTAGCACATAAACAAAGAACTCAGCTTGTAATGGATAATTTATAGGAACTGTCTTTGGAAAGAAAAAAACAGTCCAAAAAACTTAAACGTTCATTTATACTATAGTTTTAAAATACAAAAGTATCTAAACTTTTATGAATTTCTTTCATCAAAGCAAGAAATTCTGAAGAATGTTGGAAAACAGCAGCCACTGACATGTGTAAAAAGCGATTCATTACTTCACTTTAAAAAAAGAAAGTAAACCTGTTGTCTTAAAAGCAACAAGTTGATTCACTTAAAAAAAAAGTCAGTAAACCCATTAATTTAACTAAACTTTTATAATTATGCACATCAGTTGTTTACCTAATAATTATAAGGCAACGAGTTTATTCTTTTCAACAGTCTTTTTCAACCAACTCAGGCTTATTCTTATTACGTACCCCTAAATACATTCCTGGAGAGCGCCAAATACTTCCCAGGAGGTACGTTTTTGCAGTTTTTGTTTTCGTGAATTCACCAGAATGTGTACGCTTTTTCAGATCTCAAATTTCTTTCATGAGTGCCATTTGCGCTAGCTCTTCTTGTGTAAATCCACCAGAGGCTGCCGTTTACCACATTTTCACCCTGTTATTTAATTGTTTATTTAATTTTTTGCCTTTTGTTTTTGTCTTACATGCTTTCTGGAATCATTCTTCACCGGACATTAACCCCGTCGTTGCAGTCAACTCCGCTGTGCGTCTCAAGTTCGTTGACTTACGAGGCGAGCTACTGGGCAAACTGGTAAGCAAGATAAGGAACAGCGTCATACCGCCCCGTATCGTTCGCTTTAAAGACGAAATGCAGCCATACGTAGCTTTGGCTACATAATTCGCGATCTCCAGAAATGTCTATATGGCTACGTTTTCAGAATGAGCCTATGTTGTTTTCAACAAAGGCTCATTGTGGATACGTACCCATCTACATTTCTGGAGAGCACAAATTATGTAGCCAGAGGAACATATGGCTGCATTTCGTCATTATAATGAACGCTATGGGGCGGTATGACACTGTCAACGGCTTCTGTTCCTTTTCACATTACCGCTGACCGCTTACCTCCATATGAACGGCTTTTCTGGTGTTACCAGTTTGCCCAGTGGCTCGCCGCGTACTTCGGCGGGCTTGGGACATGGAGCAGAGTTAAAACCAGGTAAAACAAAAGCAAAATAAATAAATAAATAAATAAACAACAGGCTGAAAACGTGGTAAAATCACACGGCCGCGACTGCTTTACTTTTTCTAGAATGCTTTTGAAAACACTATCGGCTGGGTTTAGGGACAGGGGTGGGTGGGTCAGTCGGTCAGTCAATCAGTCAGTCGATAGCAAGCTGGCCTGGTCGGCTGAAGTGCATATTGCGCCTTCTAGTGGAAAAGGACGCGCGAGAGAAATTTGAGATCATCAAAAAGCATGTCACAGCGGCCTCTGGTAGATTTGCAAAAACAAAATCTATGAGCAGACGTACCTCCAGAAATGTAGACCTGGGTAAGTATCCACAATGAGCCTGGGTTGCTCTTTTTTAAGTAAATTCAACTAATCGCTTTTTACAGTGTATGAACAAAAACTAGTATTGAATAATTGAATACTACAGTTGTAGTTTTTTCTAGCATTTTTCAGCATATTGTCCTTTGTATTCAACACTTAAACAGGTTTTGAACCTGAAGTGGAGGACAAGTAAATGATCTCAGAACTTTCTTTTTTTGGGTAAACCATGCCTTTAACCCTACAGCCAATGGACTAGAGACCATATACAGTCAAATAACTGGAGAATTACATCATGCGAGTGTTAAATCAGAAACAAAGATGTGGAACAGAAATAGAAAGCCTGCTTATCTTATGCGTCTTGACATGGAGCCCCATTTGCTTGGCTGCTATCACAGACTGCGGGTCTTTCACGGCTGATGTCAATGTTCCCTAAAGAAACTGGGCCACCCGTACAGAGAGACGTCCATTCAGACTCATCATTCTAAAGATGCTGTTCCCAGTTTCTCTATAATAGCACCACTGTGACCAAATCACTTCTAGCATGCCGGAACAATTATGGGCTGCTCCGATTGTCTGGAACTGAACAAATGGTTCCTGAGGTGCTTCTATGCGCTTGCGATCCGTTCTGGGTGTGATGACGGTCTCATGGTATGCAGATGTATATGAAAAGCAGGGCTCTGATGAGTGTGTTTGGAAACTCTATAATAGGTGGATTTTCACCTTTGCATGCTCAACAGAGTCTTTGACTTGACATCTTTCACTTACAAGTTCTGCTCCAAAGCCTATTAGGTGGGCTACAAAGTCAGTATTAAAGCTTGTAGCTTTAATAAGAAACAAATACATTAATCAGCCCTTCAGT
>CAIGQW010033265.1:536000-548665 GCA_903798125.1 Danio choprae
ATCTCACCAATCACAACTGACCAAATCATCTGACCAATCACAACAAAATGGGCCATCTGACCAATCACAAAAGACTAAATCATCTGACCAATCACAACTGAACAGCCCTTCTAACCAATCCCAACAGAATGGGGCAATCCTCTGACAAATTACAGTAGATAAATTTAATCCTACACATTTTCCCAAACATAATTAAATGTAAACACCATTGGCTACTTTTTAAAGTGGGGGGGGGGGCAATTATATGCCCTGGCCTGTCATCATGTTTCAGTTGAGGTTAAGTCAAAGATCGAATAAAAAAATGCTAATTTTAAAGCACTTCACAGGAACTTTAACAAGAAAATATAATGTATGATAGAGAATATTGTATCCAGTGCAGGACTAATGTTATCTCTATGAAAAGCTCAAAACTGATATTATCTTCAGCAGGTACGGTGTAAAAACTCATGGTTGCTTCTCACTCAGTGCTGTTTATGGGCGGGGCTTTCCCTCTCTGATGACACATACAAAGGGAGAATGTCAATCAAAGTGTTTCTGCAGACTGTTTTTATCAAGTTTATCAAGTTTTTATCAAGTGTTTTATCAAAAATTGATAGATTTTTATCATTAGAACCTGGTTATATTCACACACTGTTACCGAATGGTTGTCTTTAAACCCCTTATAAAAGTAATTTTTGCATAATAGGTCCCCTTTAAAAAATAAAATGCTCAAAAGTTAGACATCATTACTGCCATCCCAAATCACACATCCTCACCTACCTAGGTGTGGTGGCAAAGTGGCAAGAGAGAAGCATCTGTGTCACAGACAGATGTCAGCCGGGGCTAGTTAAAACACCCAGCTGATCCGCACAGCCTCACATCTGCTCGCTGTCTGTCGCACTTTAGGTGTCAAAAATGTCTGACCCTCCTCGCCACATGTGGGTAGAGAGCATTTTACAATAACGATGAGCTCATTTTCCACAGACTCGGCCTGAAGAGGGATGAGTCAGGGTGGTCAGCTAGCTTTCTGTTAGCCAAAGAGTCAATCAATGAAGCTCATCAATAAGGCCGGGAAGGACAGGATGAAGACCATGTGTCTGCACTCTAACCAATCAGACATTGACAGGTTGCGATAATGGAGTGTCATTGTCCTTTCAGTTGCCCAATTGATGCCATTTAAGACAGCTTTTCAAAGAAGGTTTGAAGGATGGAATGATCGTAATGGGACCAAAGTCAGGGAAAGTCTTTCTCACACAAACACAGCCCTGTCTCCCATGGGTGGGCCTGGAATGCTCACAACCACGAGAAGTCAAATAACCAGTACATATTCAGAGTGTGGTCGTGAAAACATGTCAATGTCACGTGATGCATTACTACTTAAATTACTACTAATTAAAAAAAAAACTATAAAGCCTAAGCATATACAGTTGAAGTTTAAATGATAAAGATTTTTTTTCTTTTTTAAATATTTCCCAGGGCAGCACGGTGGCGCAGTGGGTAGCACAATCGCCTCACAGCAAGAAGGTCGCTGGTTCGAGCCCCGGCTGGGTCAGTTGGCGTGTCTGTGTGGAGTTTGCATGTTCTCCCCGTGTTCGCATGGGTTTCCTCCGGGTGCTCCGGTTTCCCCCACAAGTCCAAAGACATGCGGTACAGGTGAATTGGGTAAGCTAAATTGTCCATAGTGTATGTGTGTGAATGAGTGTGTATGGATGTTTCCCAGTTATGGGTTGCAGCTGGAAGGGCATCCGCTGCGTAAAACATATGCTGGATAAGTTGGTGGTTCATTCCGCTGTGGCGACCCCAGATTAATAAAGGGACTAAGCCGAAAAGAAAATATATAAATGAATGAATAAATATTTCCTAAATGATGTTTAACAGAGCAAGGCATTTTTCACAGTATTTCCTATAATATTTTTTCTTCTGGAGAAAGTCTTATTTGTTTTATTTCTGCTAGAATAAAAACAGTGTTTCATTTTTTAAAACCATTTTAAGGTCAATATTATTAGCCCCCTTAAGCAATATTTGTTTTCAATTGTCTACAGAACAAACCATAATTATACAATGACTTGCCTAATTACCCGAACTTGCCTAATTAACCTAGTTAAGCCTTTAAATTGCACTTTAAGCTGAATACTAGTGTCTTGATAAATATCCAGTAAAATATTCTTAATGTCGTAATATTCAGGGCAAAGATAAAAGAAATCAGTTATTAGAAATTATTTATAAAAAAAAATTTGATAAATGCGTTAAAGAAATCTACTTTTCCTTAAACAGACATTGGAGGGGGGTGAAATAATTCTCACTTTAAGGGTGCTCTCACACTTGGTTCAATTGCCTGGTCCTAACCCAACCTCGGCTGGGTCCCCCCTTGCCACCTTCTCGGTTGGTCTCCTAAACCCCGGTACGCTTGCAACATTGAGCTGCTGTTGTGTGTACAGCTGTTGCTAGGTGACGGCCACGAAAGCCAAGGCACCAAAATGGAAAGACGTACGCACATTGCGGTTGTTCTGTTTTTACTGAATGTTTTGGTAACATACAGAGAGCCATGTTGTGTCTGTCTGCCGCAAAAAATATATAAAAAATGTTCAGAACATCACACGATGTCTGCAGAAGTGTTTTTTGAGGAGACAAGCAGACATTAGCCCCTTTCACATAGTGATACCGGTAAATATCTGGAAAATTTCTGGAATGACTTTACCGGTAAATTAAAAAAAAGCGCTGTTCACACAGTTAAGGACGTTTTTGGAATTTTTCCGGAAAACACCATTCCCACATCCATTCCAAAATACTGATAAATTCTGACATCATTAACCAGAAATGGCCTCTAAAGCGCTGCGCTTGTATTTGTAAACATAGGCCTCAGGCTTTTGCTAATGGTTTCACTTTTATTTAAAGTTTTAGCATTCATGCAGCTGCTTTTGTCCCACAGACATCCAAAAGGCAGAAGCTGCAACCGCAGCTAAATGTTTCAAATTTCACTACATTACAAATTCTGTGGATGGATAAGTATTGTGAACAACTTCGATGTAAACATATGGAGAAAGACTTTCGCATGTCGAGATTGTTTGAGTGCTAGCACTCACCGGAGCACTCCTTCATGTGCACGCGTGTCATTCAGCTGAACGCACGGCTTGCAGGTAAACTCACAGCAGTTTATCCTAAGAATTTTATCAATATTTTTTTTTCCACAGTCGGCATTAATAAAGAACATAGAAACGTTATCTGACTAACAACTAGCAGCTAAGTGTGTCTGGAAAATTATTCAAGGCTTTTATTTTCATAAACAGCACGGACGTAAATGCGTCTGAATGTTCTGATTGGCTGGAGTAGACGTCTCACGTCAGCGCATTCTAAATGTAAACGCACTCTTTCCGGCAATTTTCCTTCGCGTTCACACAGAGCAGCATTCCGGCAAATTACAGTTAATGTTACAACGTCTCTTTCCGTAAAATTGCCGGAACGAATTTAGCAGTATTTTCAAAAAGGGCCTGTTCACACATGATCCCTTTCTGAAAAGTCTGTATGTGTGAAAGGGGCTATTATCACTGTGTTTGCCCTGGCTCAGTCGCGCTTGTCGCCAAGGTAACGTTAGGTGATACACCACAGACATACGAATGAACGTTATGTTCAGTTCCATTACTTGGTACGATTGCATTCATATCAGAAGTGAACCAGACCAGAGTTTGTGCGAACCGTACCCCAGCCCAGACCACCTCTTTCAGGCGGACTCGGGTACAGTTTGTGGGTGCGCACCCGAGTTCAGAAGGCATCGTTCACACTAGCTAATCGTACCGTACTTTGATGTCAAACGAACTTGGGTGCGGACCAAAAGTGCTAGTGTGAAAGCACTTTAACTGTATTTTAGTGGTTGCAACATAAAAGTGAAAATAAAGCAAAATGCAAATACCAAACTGTGTGTGGGGGGGATGGGTAGAATAGCATGTACTACTAACAATGAAAAGTTTAGGATCAGTAAGATTTCTTTCTCCAAGTAAGTCTCACATGCTCACCAAGGTTGCATTTATTTGATCAAAAACAACATAATAATATAATATTAATTCATTCATTCATTCAGTCATTTTCCTTCAGCTTAGTCCCTTATTTATCAGGTGTCGCCACAGCGGGCTGAACCACCAACTATTCCAGCATATGTTTTACACAGCGGATGCTTCGGTTTCCCCCACAGACCAAAGACATACGCTATAGGTGAATTAATAGGTGGGATTACTAAATTGGCCATAGTTTATAAGTACGTATGTAAATGTGAGAGTGTATTGGTGTTTCCCAGTACTGGGTTGTGGCTGGAAGGGCATCCGCTGCGTAAAATGTATGTCAGAATAGTTGGCGGTTCATTCCGCTGTGGCGACCCCTGATAAATAAGGGACTAAGCCAAAGGAAAATGAATGAATGAATAAATAAATACATCCCAGACATGTTTAAAATGACAAATTCAGATCTTTACAGCAGCCTCCACCACTCACCAGTCCTCCACAAGTGCCCAACGAGACGAAGGAGTCCGTGTGATTGAGAATGGCTCCAGTATAGAAACACCGGCGGACCTTTGGAAGAGGCTCATGCTGAACGCTGCCATCCTCTCTCCTTTCCTCTGTCACAAACCCCTCGGTGAGAAAAGAGGCGTCTCTCTGGAGCTCCAAGTACAGCTCCTTTCCAAAAGCAGGAAGCCGCAGGAACAGATGGTCCTCCTGCTGAGGGTCCGAGCGGCGTTTGCGGCCTCTGCTCCACCTGTAAACTCCCGAAAGCAGGTGCATCTCATCCGGCTGCAGCTCCTGTGGCACGACCACATCTGTCTCGTACATGGCAGATTGCACTAGTAGACACGAAACGTGTTATTAAAAGAGGAAAAAACAATTCATGACCTTCACAGCCAATTACTTCAGTGCTGATCATAAGCAGAAACATTTGTATTCACTACTATATTTTGTATGTTTTTAAAAAAGATCTTAATAACCTCCATAACATTTTAGACCTTCATTTATTCATTAATTTTCCTTCGGCTTAGTCCCTCATTTATCAGGAGTCGCCATAGCGGAATGAACCACCAACTATTGCAGCATATGTTTTACGCAGCGGATGCCCTTCCACCTTTAACCCAGTACTGGGAAACACCCATACACTCTCAGATTCACTCATACAGTACGGGTAATTTAGTTTATCCAATTCACCTATAGTGCATGTCTTTGGACTGTGGACACTCGAACACGAGGAGAACATGTAAACTCCAACTGGCCTAGCCGGGACTTGATCCAGTGACCTTCTTGCTGTGAGGCGACAGTGTTAACCACTGAGCCATCGTGCCGCTAGGGGTGTCAAAATTAATTGTTTCTTCGATGCACAGCAATGCAGATGCGAACAACTCGGTATTGGTTCAGTAATAATCATTCTTTTCGGGTTAGTCCCTTTATTAATTTGGGGTCGTCACAGCGGAATGAACTTACCCAGCATATGTTTTTATGCAGCACATGCCCTTCCAGCTGCAACTCATCACTGGAAAACATCCATACACTCTCATTCACACACATACACTACGGACAATTTAGTCTACCCAATTTACCTGTACCGCATGTCTTTGGACTTGTGGGGGAAACCGGATCACCCGGAGGAAACCCACGCCAACACAGAGAGAACATGCAAACTCCACACAGAAACGCCAACTGACCCAGCCGAGGCTCGAACCAGCCCTTCTTACTGTGAGGCGATCATACTACCCACTACCCATCAGCTGATCACTGCAGCCGTTTAACATCAGTGTCCGTGTCAGTTTGCTGAACAGCGCCAGAGCCACGCTGACCATTAGAGCCAATCGCAGCCTTTTCTGTTGAGCGTGTGATCAATCACAGGCATTTAAGAACTCGCTCAACATTGCTCAAAAAGCAAGCCGGATAATATTTACATTAGTTTATTTGCTATAAATGCTCATGCTGTTCTGTGCATGTACTTGAGTTTTGTTTGATACATTCAAAAATAGTGTTTTCTTTGAGCAGGTAAACAGTTCATATATCTGACTGTTTGTATTAAAGGACAAAATTGTATTACAAATAATATATAAATACAAGTATAAATTATACATTTTAATACAAGAATTATTGTGTTGCTAAGTAAAATATCAAATTGTTTATGGAAAGCATCGTCAATGCACCGTGATACCCCAAGATATCGAGTTGAACCGAATCGATGACATGATAATTGTAACCGAACCGAATCATGAGACCAGTGTAGGTTCACACCTCTACGTGCCGCCCAAGTGTAATCCATCCGAGAGATTTATCAATCTGAAAAGGGCATCCCTTCCAGTGCTCCAATTCACTCATTAGTTTTCATTCACTCCTTTAAGTGGACTATATTAGTGAACTAATGTAGGGAATAAGGAATGAGGGGGCAATTTCTAGGTACAGCACTGGTTTTATAAGTTACAGTTCAGTTTACAAGTCTGTCTGCGGTTAGAGGGGGAATAAAGTTATGGAAATGGAGACAAGCTACAGAAGTCACCAAAAGGAGCATAAAATGAAAGTGACTAATGAACTGCACACAGAACTATAAAAAGTGCACACTAAAAACACAGCAGGCCTAGACATCATTTTTGTGCATCATACAGTTGCATGAGCTCACATGCACTCTCAGCACTCTATGATGTAACACGCATTCTTTGCCAAGATGACTGCTTAAAAATGCTGTCTAGGAAGGCAGCTCACTAGAGTACAGTATGTTGGGCATAATAATATACACTGAAAAAATTGGTTCATTGCAAATTGTTGCAAACAATTCATATAAGCTGAATTTAAACAAAGTTGAACATTACTAAATTTAATTTGTTTGTTTAAATCCAGCCCATATAAATTGTTTACAACTACTTATCTTAAAAAAATTATAAATCTAATTAATCATTTTTTTTCAGTGTAGCTGAATGAGCTCACTTGCACTCCTGAAACGGATATATTGCATAAAAAAAATCTAAATTATATTTCATTTCATTTTCTTCCACTTTTCCAGTGATGGGTCAGGGGGCAGCAGTCTCAGGAGAGAAACCCAGACTTCCCTCTCCCCAGACACTTCCTCCAGCTCCTCTGGGAGGATCCTGAGACGATCCCAGGCCAGCCGAGAGACATAGTCCCTCCAGCGTGTCCTGGGTCATCCCCGAGGCCTCCTCCTGGTGGGACGTGCCTGGAACCCCTCCCTAGGTAGGCGTCCAGGAGGCATGCCCAACAGATGCCCGAGCCACCTCAGCTGACTTTTCTCGATGTGGAGGAGCAGCGGCTGACAGAGCTCCTCACCCTATCTAAATTATATCTAAAATATATTTCTGTACATTATATCTAAAATGCAATAATGTGCCTAAAATGAGTGTATGAGTGTATGAGTGCATAGTGTGTCATTTGGGACACTACTAGTGTAATTAGTAGATCCACACTGGAAATTCTAAAAAGAATGAGTGCACTTTGCATTTATCACAGGTACTATTTTCTATTTTGCTTACTGGGTTTACTGGCCAACAATTAGAATTTTCAGTGTGGATCCACTAATTACAGTACACTAGTAATGTCCCAAATGAGACACTATGCACTTATACACTTAACCACATGATCACGAGTTTAGTGTATAAGTGCATAAGAGCATAGTGTGTCTTTTGGAATGCAACTATCATCTAGTTTAGCTGCTCAGTACAGATATGACTTCCGTATGCTAGTAAGCTGACATCTAGACATCATTTTTGTGCATCATAGAATTGCATGAACTCACATGCACTCTATGACGTAACATGCCAAGATGAGTGGTTAAAGGAAGGCAGCTCACTAGAGTATAGAGAACACACTATTTGGCTCCCTACCTAGGCAGTATGTTGGCCATAATGAAACAATGGCTCACTCTCACATGCACTCTCATGTCTCTATGACATAACATGCAGTCTTTGCCAAGATGAGTGACTAAAAATGCTTTCTAGGAAGACAGCTCTATCTATCTAGAGTTCAGAAGACTCTCTATCTAGCTGCCTGCTTTAGGTGTGATCATATTTACATATGAGCATATGATTATCACAACATTACACCTAAAATACCTAAATGTGCTTAAAACAACCCAAAATGTTGCATGCAACTCAAAAATGTCTACTCAGGCACTTCACCACACAGTGAATGTGACTTCTGTATACTAGTAAAAATGTCTAGACAGCATTTTTGGCCATTGGTTGCACGAGCTAACACACACTTACAGCCAAAAGAATGTCTAAAATGTCAAAAATGGGCATAAATGCCCCTAAATGTTGTCTAGTTTAGCCGCTCATTACAGAATGAATTTGACTTCTGTTCCCTAGTAAGCTGAATATTTACACAGTACTTCTGAGCATCGCTCAGTTGTGTGCGCACACATGCACTCTCAGAACAAAGTGTGTGTGGAAAATACTTAATAATATCTGCATAATAAAACGCCCCCAAATGCTGTCTATTTAGGCAGCACACTTCATAAAGAATGTGGCTTTTGTTCCCTAGTCAGCTGTCTATGTAGACAGGATTTTTGGGCATCTGACAGCTGCACAAGTTCCTACACTGCTATCGATTTGTGTTGGGACAACATGAAGGAATTGAGTTAATTTAATAGTTTTTACAAATTTAAGTGGATTGAACATAAAATTAAGTTGTTCCAAAAAAACTCAAGAATTATGTTGTTTCAGCTTATATTAAATAAGCAGTTTGAACAAACAGCAAACGTCATTTTTGAGGAAAGTCCTAAAATGCCGCAATCTCCTTTGTTTTTTCCCATTTTTCTTACAGAATTTGACTCGTTTCCTCTCTTAAACTTATTAAAAATAAGAAAAGCGGCAAATTTTTAATACATTATGACAACGTTTTTAAGGACACATAAACCCTTTTCGATTTGATTTATTTTTCTCTATTGTGTAATAACTTTAATTCATGTAAACCCATTCATGCAAACCCACATTTATTTGGTTTATTTTCTTTTTATTGTTATTATTTCTTTTCCTCTGCATGTTACAGTTACAATTAAAGAGCCCCTGTTATGGGTTTTTGAAAATAAGCGTCCATGCAGTGTGTAACACAGCTCTAAGTGAATGAAAACATCCAGCTCAGGTTTAAATCTGGAAGTGCACAGTGTTTAAAACTATTCATTCTTTAACGAAATAATCCACTCAGAGTCGAATGAATGAATCAAGTTGGGTTTGAATCTTTTGCTTGCTTTTGCTTGCGTCTACGTCGACACGGTACATCACCAAATATGTAGTTCCAGATCCGGTAAATTGTGAACTCGCATTTGACTTCAGACACTAGCGGAGCACTGAGGATCACGGGACCGATCATGACGCGAAGATGACGATCACTGACAGATGGAAATACAGATGGAAAGGGTTAAAGTTCATTTTCACAACACCACAGTATAGCCAACCTAGTGCTGTGTTTGTTCCTGTCATTTTTCCCATTTTTGATACAATAACCTACGCTGCAGCGCGGGACTCATCGACTGTTTGCTATTAAAGAAAGGAGCAGCAGAGACTATTATGTATGGGACTTTGTCAGACTTTGACAGTGACTTTGTCAGTAACTGTTGCAGTTCATATGGACCAGTTTCTTCTTCCTCCGGATCACAACATGTAAGTGTAATTCAAGAGTTCACACTTAGCTGATGATTGGTTATAAAGCTTGTTTGGCATGCTGTCCGGGGAGAGAGCCCTGAGCTCATAGATCCTCGAGCCCGGGGCTCCCTCCCGTTTGCAAAGCGAGAGGAGAGTTTGAGCTCAGGTAGATCTCGAGAACTCCCCTGCTGTAGTAGCTAATGAACAGATAGTGATTGCTCTTGAGATGACTACTTACTAGGAGCATGTCTAGATGCCGAGTTGGATTAGTCAATTAACTTAAGTTGCATGTTTTTGAACGGTGGGAGGAAACCGGGGAACCCGGCGGAAACCCACGTGAGCACGGGGAGAACGTGCAAACTCCACACAGAAATGTCGGCTGGCTTGGTAAGGACTAGAACCAGTGACGTTCTTGCTGTGAGGCAACAGTGCTAACCACTGGGCCACCGTGCCACCCATCTAGGAAAGGAGGAGTAGGGGTGGAAGGGGGGATTCTTCAAAACGAAGATGGCTGTGATATGAAACTTAGGGTATTTATAGTGGCTTAGGAGTCGTCTGATTGGTGACTCATGAATTGGATAATGCGGGACCAGCCGCAGCAATCATAAGCACGTGATCCTCTCGAAATTAGTTTATAAATAAACTTCACTTAAAATTGTTGCCTCGTTTTGTGTAGTTTGCAAAATAAGTGTTTAATTGTGTGTTATAAGTTGTAATCGCCCCACGCGGCTTGTAATCACTTATCTATTAAAGATCACTTGTACTGTATCTCTCAGGTTAAACCTGTATGGGCTATTCACATATCACGTCCAAAACCACGTTGAAAACGCATCGCGTGCATCTTCCTTTACCGATTTAAATGTGTTTTGTGCTCGTGATCCTTTGCTGTTTGTTGCTGTGTCCACCATCAGCTGTTTCTTACACGCGCGGCGCAGTCAGTTTTCAAAATAGTTCAACTTTTGCCACTGTGTGGATTAATACTGAATGTGTGTCGTTGTTATTACTTGGTGTTAGGGTTAAGAGTAGAGTAATATGCGGGTGTTTAACTGCATTGCTTTATTGCATTCCTGCATTAGGCTCTCACATACTCTCCGCTACTTCATAGCCCTGGTGGGTATTTCTCTCTGTATTGCGCTGAACCCAGTTGACCAATCACAATAGACTGGGTCATCGGACCAATCAGCAGATTAGCATCAAGCTAAGGAGGGGTTTGGGAACAAATGAATCGCTGAACGAATCATATGGGAGTCGTTGGGATAATTAGGTAAAAATAAATGCATATTATAAGACAATGAGAGTGTTTTTTGACCTTGCATGCATATCAGCCTGTTGTTGGAGACCCCCAAAACCAAAATATGACATTTTATAATGCAAAATAGGGGCTCTTTAAGAGATGTAATTGTCATATTTCCCTGTTATTGTACAAGTTTGACAATAAAAAACAAAACAAAATGGCTTTTGTTTTCTCTCTCTTAATTAGCCTCTCTGTCTAGACATCATGTTTGGGCATCATGGGTGTTAACAGCTAAGAGAACGTCTAAAAATGTCTGAAATTTCTTAAATACTATCTAGTAAGGCAGCTCACTTTCTAAAGACTATGCCGTTTCTGTTCCCTAGCAAGTTGACTATTTAGACAGCATCATACCGTTGCATGAGTGAGTTCACATGCACTCTCAGCACTTTGTGATGTAACCATAGCCATAGCATTCAGCCTGCCAAGAAGAGAGAGCACGTGACGTCACAGCACTTCTTTCCGCCTCTGCAGCCCAAAACAGCTGTCTAGGTAGGCAGCTCACTAGGTTTTGACACACAGCCAACCTTCTTGAAACGTACCCCGGGTGGCAATCCCTATGTATGGCTCTTAAATAAACATTTTCATCCTAATTGAAACAGCATGGAGGAAACTTCTTTTGTAAGCAGCAGGAAAATGTGCCGTTAAAATTGTATCAACAAGTCAGTGCTAGTAGTACACGTAGTGAATGATCCCGACGAAAATTACCATGGTAACCACAGTTTCCGCCGTTATTGAGACTAAAAAAATATATGCAGGAACAGTCTGCACGTTTTCAGTCTATTTCTATTTCTTAATTAATTTTCACTTCATGTAATAATAGCATGATAGCCTAAAACTGGTTACCATGGTGAATTTCTGTCAGGAGTATCGCAGGTGCTGCTGTCTTACCTGATGTTGCCTTCAATCCAATGCAAAAGAGAAGATAAGTCAGGAAAAGCAGTAAAGTGTCATTACTGTTCATTGTTGTTATTATTATTATTAGTGATATATCGTAGAAAAAACAGTCTGCAGTATGAAGAAGACGGACAACGTGCGCTTGCGGAGCAGCAACAGCGGACTGACGAGAAGTTTCAGAAAGTTTAATTACAGTAGACTGGGAACACAACTTCAGGCAGAAACCCCGCCTCCAGACACAGACGCTCCGCCCCGTCTGCGTTCGGAGTGGTCGATGAAATCTAAATAAATAAACCGCTGCAGTTTCATTGGCTGACGGTACTGTCAGTCACAAAAGAGGGAGCGAACAGTGCACGCGGTCCCAGATTTATTGAGAGAAAGCAAATCATCGGCACACACACAGTCAGAAGCTGGAACGGAAAGTCAGTCAGGTACATTGACGGTTATTAGATCGTTTGTTAGGTATTAATAATACTTCTGAATGCAAAAACAGCCACGAAGTAACTTTAATTGGTCAGTTTTTGCGCATGTTTTGCTAAGAAAAATATCTAAAACCAGTTTAAGCGAATTTTCTTGTCTTAGCTTGGATTTACACGTTGCTAAACTGATGTGTAACGTTAGCTGATACTTGCCAAGCTCACAAAACCAATTAATAATAACAACAACAATCAACTAACTTCTTGTAAATAACTACACAAATAACAATAGTCACAGAAACCTTAAAGGGACAGTTCAAAACTAAAACAATGTAAAACAATGTACACTCTAACAACAACATGACAATACACAAAAACACCCAGAACACCTAAAAACAATATTACAATGCACTAAAAATACCCCAGGACACCAAAACAACAACATGACAATACACAAAAACACAAAGTCGCCCTAACAACA
>CAIGQW010033265.1:599234-613436 GCA_903798125.1 Danio choprae
TATTTATTTATTTATTTATTTATTTTTCATTAAAAAATATATTTTTTATAAAAATATTTTTTTTTAATTCAGTTTTACTTAACTTTACATATGAAACTAGTTCCAAACCTTTTCTGATATAAATACAAGGCCATCAGAGTGTTGGTTGCTTCCATCATGTCGTCATCCTGTTCAGCAAACAGTGCAGAAACCCAGCAGCAGCGGTGAGAGTCCAGAGAGACGTGATGCTGGAGGAATAGCATGAGCTCTGTTAAATACCGCGCAACGTCAATCTCACCCGCAGATCCTGAAAGAGACAGATAACATGTAGAGATACAGCGCCCTCTGCTGTTGGACGTGATTCACTGACATATTTCATTCTAAATGAGTAACTCCACATTTATAAATGCTTTGAGAATCAATGCATTTGAATAATATATAATGTTGAATTATTAGCCCTCCTATTAAATTTGAAGTTCTGTTTAACGAAGATTTTATCAACCCATTTCTAAACAATAATTTTAATAACTCATTTCTAATAACTGTTTTCTTTCACCTTTTCTATGATAACAGCACATAATATTTGACTAGCTATTTTTCAAGATACTAGTATTCAGCTTAAAGTGACATTTAAAAGCTTAACAAGGTTAATTAGGCAAGTTAGGGTAATTAGGAAAGCATTGTACTATATAGCGATTGTTTGTTCTGTAGACAATGGAAAATAAATGATGAAAAATGTATATTGCTTAAGGGGGATCATAATATTGACCCTAAAATGGTTTTAAGAAAATTAAAAACTTATTTTATTCTAGCCGAAATAAAACATAAGACTTTCTCCAGAAGAAAAAATATTATAGAAAAAAAATACAATTCCTTAATCCGTTAAATATGACTTGAGAAATGGAAATGTTTGTGTGTGTCTGTAATTTACACACATTTATTATTATTGTTGTTATTATTAATAATATTATTATTGTTCTTATTATTATTGCAACATAAAAAAATATTATTTGATTAAATATACTGTATATAAACTCACATTTGTTTAATAACAAAACATGAATGGAAAATACAGTTTTGTTATTATATTATGATGATAATTAGTATTATTTTAGATGTATAGATTTATATAAGCTAGCAGCATAATGTATTGTTTAATTAAAATACTTTTTATAGTCATCATTTGTCAAACCATTCAACATCAAATGCTAATATATATAATATTTATATTTTATTTTAGCATTACGTCACGATAAAGCATTTATAATAGTTTTAGTCAATTATTTATTCCACAAAATTGAGTTTGATATCTAGACTTGTTTTGCAAAATAAAACAGAAAATAAATGAATAAACAATATTTTATTATTATTATTATTATTATTAGCAAACGTTTATTATTATTTTTATTAAACCAGTTTTAGCAGCCTCTTATTAACACAGTATGATTTTGCTTAGCAAACACCTTGAAGAACTTAGCAATCATATATAAAGTGCTCAGCATATACGAGTACACCCCCCACAAATCTCTCATTTAAATTAATATTTTCTATAGGAAGCTTTACAATATTATATTTATGCATATACATTAGTTCAGTCACTACTGAAGCCAAATCTGGAGCTAATCTTACAAAATAACTTACAATAATGGTTCAAAAATGAGTAGCACAAATTTATATATTAGGGAAAAATATTAAATACAATTTTCAAAAATAACAAAAATCAAGAGAAACAAAAAATATATAAATTTTGCTGAAATGTTGTAATTTGTACTTTTTTTTGCAATATTTTGCATGAATTTAAATGTATTATCTTTCCATTTCTAAAGATGTTCTTTGACTAAAGTATTATTTTAATAAATATATCTGTTTAATAAATCTGTTTTGTTTAAATGCACCAATTTATATATCCCATATTCACTGAGAAATGGAGAAAAATTATTCATTTTCAAAATGAGGTGTACTCGTATATGCTAAACACTGTATATAGTCATATATATTAAAATTATTCGCCCTCCTGTGAATCCTTTCTCCTTTTTCAAATATTTCCCAAATGATGTTTAACAGAGCAAGGATCTTTTTCACCTTATTTCCTATTTTTTCTTCTGGAGAAAGTCTTATTTGTTTTATTTCAGCTAGAATAAAAGCAGTTTTTAATTTTTTAATTCCATTTTAAGGTCAATATTATCAGCCCCCTTAAGCTATATTTTCCATTGTCTACAGAACAAACCACTGTTATACAATGACTTGCCTAATTACCCTAACTTGCATAATTAACCTAGTTAAGCCTTTAAATGTCACTTTAAGCTGAATACTAGTATCTTGGAGAATATCTAGTCAGATATTATGTGCTGCCATCATGGCAAAGATAAAAGAAATCAGTTATTAGAAATGAGTTATTAAAACTATTATGTTAAGATAAATCTTCGTTACGTTAAACAAAAGAATATACAGGGGAGCTAATAATTCAGGAGGGCTAATAATTATTTTAAATCTTTTAAAATTTCCTTAAAGCAAGTCTGTAATTTTGTAGATGCCAATATGATGCAGTGAAAACTAACCTTTCTGATGTGGAGTCTGAGTTTTTATCTCCAGTGACTTCAGTAAAATCAGGCTCACGGCTCTCAGAGTCACATCATCCTTTTTCATCGTTCCATCGCAGTTTCCACCAAAAAAGCTGGCCTGAGCTTTAACAGGAACTTCCTTTAGCCAGCCTGCATTCACTTCCAGTAGCACAGTGTCCGCCATGTTCAGCAGGTCCTCCGCCAGACTGAGATCTTCACCTGATGCCGACTGAACATCACCTGAAATCCAGATGTCAATCAATATCAATATCAATATCAATCAATGTCAATACCAATTCAATATCAATAAAAAAAAAAAAAAAAAGGTGAAAATATATTTTTTCCCCGCAGAAATCTACTGCATTTCAAATGATGACTTCCAGTTTGGAAACTTCCTTCTCAACAAATCACTGTAAACGTCCCGTAAAGTGTTTTGAAATGTGCATTTTTATTCATTGCGTCACGGTGGCGCAGTGGGTAGCACGATCGCCTCACAACAAAAAGATCGCTGGTTCGAGCCCCCGGCTGGGTCAGTTGGCATTTCTGTGTGGAGTTTGCATGTTATCCCCGTGTTGGAGTGGGTTTCCTCCGGGTGCTCCGGTTTCCCCCACAGTCCAAAGACATGCACTATAGGTGAATTAAATAAGCAAAATTGTCCGTAGTGTGTGTGTGAATGCAAGAGTGTATGAGTGTTTCCCAGTGTTGGGTTGCGGCTGGAAGGGCATCTGCTGCGTAAAACATATGCTGGATAAGTTGGCGGTTCATTCCGCTGTGGCGACCCCTGATTAATAAAGAGACTAAGCCAAAAAAGAAAATTAATGAATGAATGAACTGAAACATAAATAGAGGGTGGGACTTTGGAGTGGCCTAGTCAAAGTCCTGACCTGAATCTAATTGAGACGCTGTGGCATAACCTTAAAAAGGTGGTTCATGCTAGAAATGTCGCTGAATCACAACAATTCTGCAAAGATGAGTGTGCCAAAATTTGTTCTGCAAAGATGAGTGTGCCAAGTGCCAGTGTTTTTCTTTATGATATTTGTGCCAAAATACCTCAAATTACGTTTTCCTTTTTGATATTTGTCATCAGTTTATGTCATCAGACTATTTTGTTCTTTGACTCATTGGATGAAAACGCTGCTTTATTTCGCAAAAGTTTTATTATGTGATATTCCAGTTTTAGACATAATTCATATCTTTGGATGGAAACATAACTAGTGTCTAGTAAGTGTTACCCAAATATCAATATTATTTGTATTACATCTACTTTGGAGTGGCCTAGTCAAAGTCCTGACCTGAATCCAATTGAGATGCTGTGGCATGATGGTGGTTTGATTATGCGATATTACAGTTTTTTAATGTAATTTTTTTTATATTTAATTAGCATCTTTGAATAAAAACATAGCTAGTGCCTAGTAGCATTTTGTCCATGTTAAATAAGCGAATAAATAAAAGTACTACCTAAAGCCCAGTCATCTCCGGCCCGCCGCAGAACACTTTTCTTGAGCAGCAGCAGAACTCGCTTTTTCACCACGTACTCCACATCGGCTCTGATGACGTACAGGAGTGATGAACATAGAGTGAACGAGAGTCTTTGAGATGAAGAGCTGAGGCCGTGTCTGAGGCGAGCTGCGTTTAGGGCTTCCAGGAGCTCAATAAACTCGCTCATGCTTTTACAAACACTCCTCATATCCGTGCTGTGAGGATTCTGTGTGTCCAGAGCCAGAAGATTCCTGTACAAGTGTGTGATGGAGAAGTCCAGTGCTGAAAGAAGACGAGTCAAGACTTCTGTGGAGCAGAAAATGAAAAATTAAGATGGAATTAAATGTTCATGTGTTATTGTGTTATATATTAAAGCTTTAGTCTCATACCATTTATGCATTTTTTAATTATTTTTATATTGCATAATTCGTTAATACATTCAATTAAGTGTATTTGTGTACATAAGGGTATTATAAAGTGTGTAAGAGTAATTGAAGACTCTTCAGTACCTCTTTTATTCTGTCTCGTGTCTGCTTTCAGCACTCCTTTAATAACAGCCGTCACTGACCACAGACATGAGTCCAGTTCACTGCCGGACACCGACCGCTCAAACACTGCAGCACACGCATCTGTCCACATACAACTGCTCATTCCCTACAGCCAACCAGACAATAATCACAGTATATCACAACTGTATTAACATTCTGATCAAATACTAGTAAAATGGGACTATAAATATGCATGGCAAATGACTTTCAGTCATATAAAACCTAGTGAAAGGTTTGCTCTGCAAATGAGAATTGTCTTTAAGGAGGCAGGACAGATACTCGAGAGCATTTTATTAGTTGGAAGATTTGATGCGAAACTGAAATATTTTAATTTCACTGGACCTTTAAATGCGGTAAGTTTATAATGGCATGACTGTTCACCCGAAGGTGAATTCCCTGAGCCCATTAATGCTTAACACTGATACTCACAGCAATGCAAAGCTCATTGATGATGTAGACTGACATACACTTAGCAGATAAATGAGACACGAGCTGATCCTGACAGCTGAGGAGAGAAACCTGCAGATATAGGTTTGACTTTATTAAATACATTAGAGATTTCATAATCATTAAAATAACATTACTTCTTTAATTGGCTTCATTTAAAACATACCAGTTTAGCAGTGAGATTAATCTCAGAGAACAGTCTCCTGATGACGTCTTGATAGTATACAGTGGCGTCTTCTGTAAAACTGTGCGCTGTGAGTCTGCTAATGATGCTCTCAATGAGACTGAGACTCAAACACGTATCTTCTGTGTTTGTGACAGTCTGAACACAGGCGGAGATTCTGCTGGCGACATCTTCACTGCTCAAACTCGGAACAGATCCAGCACGCAACAGGCCAAAAACACTGCGGAAATCCAGTCCTGAGGCCTCCATCATGACATTCTGTGAAAACAGCATCCAAAAGAGTTACCATCGGTAAGTCTTAAAGGTATAGTTTACCCAAAAATCAATCATTTATTCACCTTCTACTTGTTTCAAACCTTTATGCATTTCTTTCGTCTGTTAAACACAAGAGAAGATCATTTGAAGAAAGCTGAAAACTGGTAACTATTGAGTTCCATAGTATTTGCTATTCCTAATATGGTTACCGGTTTTCAGCTTTCTTTAAAATACAATGGGGAAAATAATTATTAAACATCATGTTTTTTCCTGGGAATAATATTTCTAAAGGAGCTGTTGAGATGGAATTGAACCAGATTTTGGTAAAAACCCCAAACAATACAAACATAAAAAGAAAACAAACAAAAAAAATCTGAAAAATGAGTTCTGTGTAATAACGATGAAATGACACAAGGAGAAAGTACTGAACCACTGAAATGTGTTTAATACTTTATATAAAGGCTTTTATTGATGATGGCAGCTTAAAGACGCCTCTCGTGTGGAGAATGAAGTCACATGCATTGCTCAGGTGTGAGTTTCTCACAGACTTAAACAGTGTGTAAAAATCTGGATGGTTCTGTGGGTCTCGTCTATCAAATCTGATCTTTAATTTGTATTTTCTATTGGATTCAGTTCAGGTGATTGGCCGGGCCATTCTACAGCTTGATTTTCTTTCTCTGAAAGCATTCAAGAGTTTCCTTGGCTGTGTTTTAGATCATTGTCTTGCTGAAATGTCCACCCTGGTTTCATCTTCATCCTCCTGCTAATGTAGATGCTGGACTGAAGCAGCTAATATTAATTTACACTGAGGAAGGGCAGAGGGTTGCTGAAGAACTACTGAGAGATTTCAGCTGCTGTCTGCGCTTTCACTGCCTTTCTACACCTCCCTTTCTTCATGTGTTCAATACATTTTCCCTGCGTCATTTCATTTTATTATACATAACTTCATTTGTAAATTAATTAGATTTGTTTTCTTTGCATATATGGATTACTTTGGTTGAACATTCATTAGAATGTAGAATCATATAATATATTTATGATTAATAAACACCAACAGAACTGATAATGATTTTCACATTCATTAATTTTCTTTCGGCTTAGTGTCAGAGGTCACCACAGCGGAATGAACCACCAACTATTCCAGCATATGCAGGATTTGCAGCAGGTATCTTGTTAAACCGATGAGGATCATTTCTTAATTTGCTGGTGTTTTTTGAATGTGTATGCGTTGTGAGGATTTGCAGCACGTGTCCTGTTAAACCGATGAGGATCTTTTCTTAATGTGCTGGTGTTTTTTGAATGTGTATGCGTTGTGAGGATTTGCAGCACGTGTCCTGTTAAACCGATGAGGATCTTTTCTTAATTTGCAAGTGTTTTTTGTAATTTCCTGTGTTTTTTTAATTTGCAATGGTTAAGCACTCTCGGCCATTGTACAGATGTCCTACTTGTTGAAATCAGGTTGGCGTATCAAAGGGAGTGCACAAAAGTCTCTCTTATACACTCTCACAAACACACACACCCTATACTCTATATAGAAGCCAGAGAGTAAACTTGTTTTGCACTGCAACTGATGATCAATGGTAAGAATTATTCATTTGAGCTCATCCCAACAGGAAAACTAGCAAAAATTAAGAATGCATAATGATACGGTGTCATGGCTTTGCAATCAAAAAATGTCGTTATAATGGAAGTCAATGGGACAAAAACAGCCACCAACATCACTAAAAGTAGTAAATTTGAGTGTATTGTTGAGGTTTTTTTTTTTGTATATTTCAAAGCATTTTGCCAAAATATGTCAAAATAACATTTATTAGCAAAAATCATTTGCTGAAACACAAATAAGGATCACACAAGGGTTAAATAATATATGTTGTCATTTTGAACAACAAAAATCCACCTTCAATGCATCACTTACCTGCTTTATGGCGAATTTCCAATCATCTCAATGTTGCCAATTGCTTCAGCCTCTGAGATATTCATTTCCTAAACAAACATTAGTAATATTTACAGCTTCTTAAAGTTTGATTAAAGATATACACATAACATTGTACTGAAATCTGACTTACGCGATATTCCGAAAGATGCTGCGTATAAGCAAAACTCGTAACGTAATGAAAACTACATCTTTTGTTATATTTTTACACAACAATAACATCCTCTCCGCGAAAATGAACCACATGTACTGCTGTTTGCCTTTATTCAGCCACAATTGTCGCAAAGAAATAACTTTGCCAAGCGGCGTGCTGGTTTTACAGCATTATGATGTAGGCGTGACGTGTTTGACAGCTCGAATTTGATTGGGCGTTGCGGTTTGAAGCCTTGGAGATGTTCATGGCTACCTGACTGTATTTGTACTCTGAATGTATGTTGTATATTTTTCTATATTTGTCCTCCGTGCCATTATTGTCTTAATTAAGCTGATATCGTTCGACGTTTCCTCTAGCTGAAGGTTAAGAGACTTTGAGTAACTTTAAAAGCGGTATTGTTGTGAAAATGCTCAATAACCGCTGGCTAAATGCTAACAATGCTAATGTAGTAACTGTGCATGTCAGTCACTGAGTTTAGCGAATTCTGCGTCAGTTTAATCATCGATATGAGTGTTATCGTGTTTTATATTTGAGTGGTATTTAAATTAGTCAATCCTGGCTTTTAAAAGAGCCGCTTTAGTGTTTGTTTGAGGCTCATTTAGCTGCTTTAGCGCACCAGCTAACAGATTCATTGTTCTCAGTGGAGCAGCTGCTGCAAACATTAATTGTTTACATTTTATTTACCGTGGTGATGGAAAATCTCGGGTCGTTTGTGGTGTGTGTCGTTTATGTTAGCGAATCTGTGTGTGTTTAAAGGTGAATATAAGTATTCAAATGCTCGTTTTTCACAGGATGAGAGACAATAACATTAGGAACTGATGGGTGGTTGTAAATATTAAATGTAGAGGTTATTATTACATAAATGTTCAATATAATGTGACGGATAAATGTGTAAATAAGACGTCACCGTTTAGATTTGGCTAATTGAATGTTATGCATCTGCATTTATACGTATTAATGCATGTATAAATGATGAATGTTGTGTGTGTGTGTGTGTGTGTGTATTGTTGTATATGTGTGTGGGGGAATTCAAATACTGATGTTTCTGTATTCATTTCTAGAATGGAGATCTGAAGTGGATGTAAATATGGATGCAGAACACAAAGGGTGTTTCAGATCGACAAGACATTAATGAATGGTAATTTTACATGTTGCTGGGTTTTTTTTAACATAAATTTTATAGTGATTTCTGGCATTTTGATGTGTTGTCTTATGTTGTTTGTATAGAATTTGGTGGCTTTGTGCAGTGCAGAGAATAATATTTTCAACATCTCAATATTTTAGAGTATTTAGCAAGAGCATTTTAATAGTAAAGTATGCAGATTTTATTTTTCAAAATCTTAGATAAATAGTTTTTAGCCCATATTTAGTTTGTCAAAGCATCATGTGGTCCTCTTAAATATAAAGAAGGACAAAATATATTACATATAAATGTTAAATAGTTTTTAATATTGTAAAAATATTAATTAATAACTATAACAGTGATCAAATTGAACTAGTTTTAAACTTTTTGTAATACAAATTCATTAAAACCCAAATTATTAGTTTTTCTTCTATATTAATAATCCCTACATTTTATATAATGATAATAAATTACATTTATTTTTTACAGAATTATTGTCTGATGATTGGAATTTTGTTATATGTGCATTTGAAGACCAAATTAATAGCCCTCCTGTGAATTTTTTCACAGTGCTTCTCAAGTTTTTTTCCCAACACATTTTTAAACATAATAGGTTTAATATCTAATTTCTTTGTCTTGATGATGACGACAGTGTTTGATATTTTATTAGTTATTTTTCAAGAACAGGTATTCAGTTTCAAGTGCAATTTAACTCGCCAAGTTTGGTTAATTAGGCAAGTTATTGGATAGCAGTAGGTATGTAGCCAATCGAAGAAAAAAAATAAATAGGGCGACTAATAATATTGACTTATTTACTGAATATTTTATATATATGCTCTTTCAAACATCACTCTGGAAATATCCGAAAAATTTTATATACAACAGTTCGACGGCATAATCGTGTATATAAAAAAAAATCAAACACGGAGAGTCTAAAAATCCTTTTGTGTGAGGAACTACTTTCTTCTACCATTCATTCACATCTGCAGCTGACGTCAGAACAGCAAAAACCATTACTAATTCACCAATGTCACTTTAGAGCTAGTATTTGAATGATTCTCTAGCGTAATGTCTAAAGAGATGACAAAACAGGTGATTTTGCTCACATTTTAAGATTATAAGGCTGAACCAATGCATGAAATGCCATCAATCTACAGAGATATCTCCCTACAGTATTACAGTCTACAGTATTTCTCTGTTGCAATTGGGAAATCACAATAATTAACCCCGAAAAAAAGTAGCGCAATCACAACCAGATTGCTGTTGTTTGGGGTAAGGAAAAACGTTAAACACGCGGGCATTTCTTCTTTCTTTCTGTTTACTGAACTAGTCTGCAGTAGCGAAAACAGGAGACTCATTAGAAACAGATGGCCAACCAAAAAGTAACTCAAAGAGTCCCATCTCACTCAATACACTACAAGCACTATGGTATAAATACAGCACTACAACATACAAAAGAGAGAGAGATCGACTTAGAAAGTCGCTTACCAGTTTTACAATGATTTGATCAGCTGTAGTTTAAAATTACGCTGGGTTATTCCTCCTCTAAGGGCTCATTATGCGGTCTCTGTTGCCGACGCGGTGTTTCTCAGAAATTATAAATAATAAAAAATATATTAATTATTTAATGTATTATAATATATAATAGGGATGACCGGGTGGCTCAGTGGTTAGCACTGTCGCCTCTCAGCAAGAAGGTCGCTGGTTCAAATCCTGTTTGGCCAGTTGGGAACTCTGTGTGGTGTTTACATGTTCTCCCCGTGTTGGCGTTGGTTTCCTCCGGGTGCTCCGGTTTTCCCCACAGTCCAAAGACATGTGCTATATGTGAATTGAGGCCGTAGTGTATGGGTGTTTCCCAGTACTGGGTTGCAGCTGGAAGGGCATCCACTGTGTAAAGCATATGCTGGATAAGTTGGCGGTTCATTCCGCTGTGGTGACCCCTGATAAATAAAGGGACTAAGCCAAAGGAAAATGAATGAATAAATAATATATTATAATAATATTTTATAATAATAATATAATTTGAGAATCTTTATTTTATTGTATTTTATTTTAAAGAATATTTGTAGAAATTCATATAACCTTATATAGAATATATATTATCTATTGGGTTTTCTTCATTTTATAATATAGTTAGCAAATTAATGAGAAAATATTCTAAACTGATTTAATCAGTATTAGCAAATACTCATTGTTAGCATGAGTCTGAAACACGATTGTCTGTTTGTGTGATCAGTCAGATGGTGATGGATAAAAGTTTTGAAAACTGCTGTTTTTTTTTTCACTTTAATATAGCTTTGCATGTTTAATTATTTGTCCCTTGAGTCACAGTGATGAGCTTGCCTGTTGTTTCTCTTCATCGTGTCTGTGTGCGTGCGTATGTGTGTGCAGGGACACAGGAGCGTCTGCCGGCCGTACTGCGCGATGTGACAGGATGCTAAACCATCACTGCAGAAGGAACCCAGAGCTGCAGGAGGAGCTGCAGATCCAGGCGGCGGTGGCGGCGGGCGATGTTTACACCGTCCGCAAGATGCTGGAGCAGGGCTACTCGCCCAAGATCAGAGACGCCAACGGCTGGACGCTGCTGCACTTCTCTGCAGCAAAGGGCAAGGAGCGGTGCGTGCGTGTCTTCCTCGAGCACGGAGGTAAAGTCTTTTTTTGAAGCATTCAGTGTGACTTTTAAAGTATGTTAATTCAAACATTCATCATCATAAGGTCATCCTAAGGTCTCTCAGGCATTTTGTTATTGCCCTTATTTTCACAAAACAAACAATAGGCAAAATGTACAAGCTTCTCTTTCCCATTCAATGATGATTTTTAATAACCAAACAGTCGAAAAGTCATTGAACAAGCACAAAAAAAGCATTTTAGGTTTCAGTCAGTGTGATGTTATTTTAAAAAATAATCTGTTTTATTATCATTGACATACTTGAATAATATATAATTATGTATTTGTATATAATATAATAATATGTAGTTATTTTATTTTAATTTAGGAATATATAGGTTATTTTTTTAGGTAAATTGTTAGTATTAGTTTTATTGTACCACAATCAATAAAGACCATAAAGATATATAAACAATAAAAAATTAATGTTTTATATATATTTTTTATCTGTAGGGGAGGGTGGTGTGGATGTTTTCTTCTTTTTTTATTTATTTTTTTATTTAATTTTGTATGTGCAGTTTTTATTTTTCATTTTACTTTTCGTTTTAATTTTGCTTGTTTAAGATAAACTTAATGAATATTAGAAATATTGTTTGGTTTCATTTTCATTTTGAATACATTTTAGTTACCTCAAATTACCCTTTGATTAGGCACTACTCAATTGTAGGTGTGATTCCTCTCATGTAATTGTGTAATTATGATTTCGCAATGGTCAAGAACTTTTCTCAGGAGCACAATCCTGATAATCCAGTCTATAATTGTGCCTGAGGGGATATATTATGTAATTAGCTTCCCCATCTCTTCTGGTCATCTATTATGCTTTTAAATACTGGACTGGTGTTAAACTGGTACTGCCATAGACACAAGCTGCCAAGGGTTCATATTTGTACATTAAATGTACATATATGTGCCTATTATTGTACTGTTTAGCTACTAAGATATCCCTTTAAGGCATCAATATTTAGGTACGAATTTGTCCCTTTTAAAAAGGTACTGCTAGATCTGTCACAATAATCAATATATTGACTTATCGCTCAACACATTGACATGATCTCAATCATTTTTGGTGATGCAATATATATCGCCCATACATAAAAAACAATTCTAGCAACATTTTAGCTAATTGTGCAACATCTCTATCTCTATTGGAGGTGTCAGTGGCAGTATGGTCAAAAAACACTATAGTATTACTATTAATTACTATAGTATATTTTTAGCTGGGTGTTTGTTGACCCTGTGTAGATCTGGTAGCAGATATTGCAGCCTCTTACTTTTTACCTTGCACTTTTTTGTTAACATTTAATATTATTTATGTAGGATATGTGTTTTCACATTCTGACTCTAATGCCTAATTATTGAGTTGTTAAGATGACTATATTTAAATTAAACAATCTAAAGATTAAAATATGATGTGTTCTTTGGAAGAGGTGTAGTAATGCATGGATAACATCAGGGGGCGTTATTAAACAGACTATTTTTGCTAAAACTGCAGTTAGAATAATCCACTGTGCAGTTGCATTGCATTCTGTGCTGATTTAGATTCCGAATACATTGTTAAAATCAGAGCGTGTAAACAGATGGCAGAATAAATAGCACAATATAGTGCTTTATTTTTAATATATTAACATTATGCAAATAAGCTACTGCATTCATAGTGTTCGGTTTGCATAGACTGGAATATCAAGGAATTTTAAAGTAGTGTTTTTTAAGTCTAGAAAAGTAATTGAATTTTGTTAATGCAAATATTTCCAGTTATGTTCAGTTTAATATATTTTCACCAATTCCGTTTAAACTCTAAAAGGCTTATCACAAGGGCAATTTATAAAGGTGCACAGAAATCTTTATCTAGTAATCATGCACCACTGGAAAGCAATTGGATAATAGGATTGTGTATTGGCTAACTAATTGCCTTGCAAATAACTGTGCTTAACTATTTAATAGTCTATTTAATAATCTATTTAATAAGTTTTGTTTAGCTGAATTTTAACTACTGTATGAAGTCATTTGTTTACTGTTAAACATTAAAAATAATTAAAAAGCAAATAATAATAATTAGTATTAGTACATATTTGCAAGTTTATTGTGCATTATATTTCCCCACATGCAAACATTTGGCAATATGGCCACCTTAATAAAAAAATAAGGTTCACATATACTGGAAATATCAGGGAATTAAAAAAAAACTATTTAAGTCTAGAAAAGTAATTGAATTTTGTTAATGCAAATATTTCTAGTTATGTTCAGTTTAATATATTTTCACCAATTTCATTTAAACTATAAATGCTTTTCACAAGGGCACCACTGGAAAGCAATTGGGGAAAAAGTGTTGTGTATTGGCTAACTAATGGCCATTAAATTAATTGTGCTTAACTTTGGTTATCTATATATATATATATATATAAGTACTGTATAAGGTAATTTATTCACAATTTATAAAGGTTTGCAAAAAAGTCTTATCTAGTAATCATGCACCACTGGAAAGTCATTGGAAATAAAGTTTGCATATTAGTTAACTTATTGCCAAGCTAATAATAAATAAAATATAATACATAACTATTTAATGATCTATTTGTATTTTAAAAATAATTAATAATAATAATAGTTATTATTATTGTTATAAAAGCATTCAAATCTATCATTTATTAAATAATATTGCCTATTATTTAAATTATTTGACTTTGTTGGAAAATATACTTGTATTATATCAATAGCAAGAAGATAAATGATACTATGCTTATTTAATTTAACCACTTTCACATTTTAAAATGTTGTAATTTGAAGTATTTTTCCAAACTTCAATGTCTGAATATTCATGTGGTTGCACCTTCCTATGTGATTATATTAAATAAAAAATATATATACGCACACACT
>CAIGQW010033265.1:631945-642609 GCA_903798125.1 Danio choprae
AATTACAGTTTTTGTGTGAACTGTCCCTTTAAATGCACAAGCTCGTTAATGCAAGATTCTGATTGGCTGCTGAACTTTCAGTATGATTTATAAGCCTTTTGACAGCAGTGACCTTATAATTAACCTTCTCCTTGCAATACCTGTAAAATATCTGTAAATTTGCAGTATGTTCAGTATTTTGAGATTCCGGTTTTTAATTTTTATTTATACTTTTGTACTGCATTATTTTACCCTTGAAAAGTTTAAAAAAGTGACTTTCATTATCAAATCTGAATAGTTTAAAGTGATATATCATCTGGGTTAGTGTTGTATATTACACTACAAAAACCTTCTGCCAGTTCATTTTTCTTCGGCTTAGTCCCTTTATTCATCAGGGGCCACAGCGGAATGAACCGCCAACTTATACAGCATATGTTTTACACAGCAGATGCCCTTCTATCTGCAACCCAGTACTGGGAAACATCCATACACACTCATTCACACACACTCATACACTATGGCCAATTTAGCTTACCCAGTTCACCTATACCACATGTCTTTGGACTGTGGGTTAAACCGGAGCACCCGGAGGAAACCCACGCCAACACGGGGAGAACATGCAAACTCCACATAGAATGCCAACTGACTCAGCCGGGGCTCGAACCAGCGACCTTCTTGCTGTGAGGCGACAGTGCTAACCACTGAGCCACTGTGTCGCCATATTACCTATTTCTCTATGTATTATTTCTTATACATTTTATTATTTCAAACTACTAAAATGTCTATAAAAGTCACTTTGTTAAACTGCAGAGTTAAATTTTCAACATCAAAAGTGGACAGAGCAGAGATCAACATCCCATAATGCAATTCACAACCATAAATAAACGGAAAACAAAAACGAACCTGTTAATTAACAGATATTTTTACAGTCTGTGTCATTCCCATTTCATTACACAAAAACATAAAGTTTCTGGCTTTTATATGGAGTAAAGAGTGTGTGAGTAAGTGTATTTCTGCGCGCACGCTATAATCTGCTGTTTTACTCCACAGAACTCCATATAAAAGCAAGAAACTTTTCTGCACAGGCCTATCTAAAGGGTTAATGCTGCTAACTGATGATCAACAGTAAAAATGACACATTTTATCTCTTACCAAGAGTGACCAGCAACAATCATGAATGCATGATTAACATTATGGCTTTGCAATCAAAAAATGTAATTATAATGGAAGTCAATGGGGCAAAAACAGCCACCAACATACTGAAAGGGTAGTCAATTTGAACAGTGCACAAGGATTAATAAACCTAAACACTTATACACCGTTCGGCATTGGTATTTGTGCCACACACCACCATCTTGGCCCATGGAAGCACAAAAGCCCGTTTTTCGTTCCCCTCTGTGCCCCCGCCTGTTCCGGTACCGCTTTTTTTTTATCAGGTCTTCATTTAGCCGCTGAAAGGCCAGACTGGAGCTCATGCGGTACGTGGCGGTGCAGAACGAAGTGAAAGGCCAGGAGAGAGTCGTTCCCTCCCTCCGGGCCGTGCGAATAAAAGCCGCGACCAGAGAGCTCGAGACCCGTCCGCGCCACACACTGCCGGCCTTTGTGTTCGGGTAGCGGTGTAATGTAAAGCCCCGCATTTTAAGAGCAGCGTACAGGTGCATCGGGGGAATGAGACTATAGAAGGTCGACTCTCATTAACAGAGAGAGAAGAAAAAAGGGGGGCCGACAGGGGACCGCAGATGTGCAGGATTAATAACAGCAGTGCGATGCCATGAAGGAGAAGCAAATAATGAGATTCAATGGAAAAAAAATAACCGAGTCCTGATTTTAAAGACACTGATTTTAAATGCATAAATCTGTCACATGCGCAAAAAATGGCGGTGATTTAAATGGTAAAGAACTAACCTGAGAAAATGTGTGACCTGGTTAACAGTACATTTGCTTAATACAGTGCTCCGCATTAATGAGTTTATTCATTTTGAAAATCTTTAATATTTATATCCATTGTTTCCCAGTGATGGGTTGCAGCTGGAAGGGCATGAGCTGTGTAAAACATATGCTGGATAAGTTGGCGGTTCATTCCGCTGTGGCGACCCCAGATTAATAAAGGGACTAAGCCAAAAAGAAAATGAATGAATGAATGAATGGGTTGCAGCTGGAAGGGCATCCGCTGCGTAAAACATATGCTGGATAAGTTGGCGGTTCATTCCGCTGTGGCGACCCCAGATTAATAAAGGGACTAAGCCAAAAAGAAAATGAATAAATGAATGAATTTATATCCATTTCTCAGTGACTGTAGGTAATATATATTGGTGCATTTGAAGAAAACAGAGTTATTAAACAGATATATTTATTAAAATAATATTTTAGGCAGAGAACATCTTAAAAAATCGAAAGAAAATACATTTAAAGTCATGCGAAATATTGCAAAATCAATCACAAACGGCAAAATGTTATTGAAAAACTGTAAAAATTGGCTCATTCATTCATTCATTCATTTTCCTTCGGCTTACTCCCTTTATTCATCAGGAGTCGCCACAGCGGATTGAACCGCCGACCTTCTTGCTGTGAGGCGACAGTGCTAACCACTGAGCCACCGTGTCGCCTTGGCTGTGATTTAAACTGTAAAATGTTCCGGTAAAAATACGTAACCTGCTTAACAGTAAATTTCCTCAATATATACAGTCAATAACTAAATCGACTTTCCGAGAATTCCCGGCATGACCCTTCCATTTTTATTAAAAGTTTATTTCACTTTTTGTTTTTGTTTTCTTACTGTAATTGTAAAGGTGATACACTGGAAACCACAGCTGCCTTTTCTTTTGCCATACATTTTACAGATTATTTTTTTTACATATTTTCCAGGTGATGTTTAGTGCACTGAACAAAAGAATAGTGCTTGCAAACTATTTATATGGGATGAATTTAAACCAATTAAGTTGAGTAATGTTCAATCTCATTTGTTTAAAGTCAGCCCATATAAATTGTTTGCAACAAATTACATTAAAAAAATGTGTAAATCCAATGAACCATATTTTTCAGCAAGGAAAGTTTCACAGTATTTCCTACATTTTGTGTTGTTTTTGTTTGTTTGTTTGTTGTAGTTTGACTGGAATAAAAGCAGTTTTTTATTTTTATTTCTTTCTTTCTTTAGACTTTTTAAGGTGTTATTAGCCTCATTAAGAATTTATTTTTTTTTTTCATTGGCTACAGAACAAACTTCAGTTGCAAGCCACTGATTTTCCTAATTAACCTAACTGGCCTAATTTACTAATTAATCTTGTGTTAAGCCTTTAAATTGTTGAATAGTTTGCAAAATAAGTAGAACAATAGGATGTACTTCATGACAAAGACAAAAGAAATGAGTTATTACACTGTAAAAAAAAATGCAGGGTTCCACACAGTTCCTTCATGTTGTCCCAACACAAATCGATTAAGTTAACTTAATCGTTTTTACAAATTTAATTGGATTCAACAAAAAGAATGACTAAGTGGTTCAAACAAGCAGCAAAAGTGTAGAAATTACAGTAGCCATTTTAAATGTTGTGATTAAAATGTATTCTTTTGCTTTTACCTATTTGAGTTTTACGAGGTTTTTGTTTATTCATTAACATTGCGTGTTGTTGTTGTTGTTGTTGTTGTTGTTGTTGTAGTTAACTTTTTAAGCAAATGATCAGAAGTATAAAGACACAAAGCCTTATTTGCATGTTTGCCAAGAGTGCAAGTATTAGCGGGACACAATATTTCCACTTTCCGAGTTTCTAGATTCTTTATTCTGGGAAGAAAAAGTATTTATGAAATGTTCTTTTCACAACAAAACAACAACATAAAATTGAAATTGTTAATCTATAAAACAGGTGGTTCATTCCGCTGTGGCGACCCCAGATT
Organism: Danio choprae; assembly: GCA_903798125.1. Classification (NCBI taxonomy): domain Eukaryota; kingdom Metazoa; phylum Chordata; class Actinopteri; order Cypriniformes; family Danionidae; genus Danio; species Danio choprae. Next base: position 635,813 of record CAIGQW010033265.1, read on the forward strand.
CATAAAGGGACTAAGACGAAATGAAAATGAATGAATGAATGAATCTATAAAACACTGCTGTAAAAATGATCATTGTGGAACTTTTATTTCAGTTTTATTACAAGCGCATGGATGAGGACACTTTGATCCTAGCAACTTATCTAATTATAGCCCTATTTCAAATTTTCCATTCATGTCTAAAATACTGGAAAAAGTTGTGTCTGCCCTAATATGCTTCTCTCTACAGATGAACAATGTTCTTGAAGTGTTTCAGTCAGGTTTCAGGCCTCATCATAGTACGGAAACCGATCTAGTGAAAATGACCAACAATTTACTCTTAGCTGCTGACCGAGGCTGCATCTCGTTGCTGTTTTTACTTGACCTCAGTGCTGCATTCGACACTATAGATCAGGAGTTCTCAATCTCGGTTCTGGAAGTCTGGTGTCCTGCAGATTTGAGCTCCAACCTGTGGAAATATAAATGTATATAATCTAGTTCTGAATGAACAATAATCTATAAATAACTGAAAAGTTATATTCTTTGGATTTTAATTATATCATTTCATTCGAAACAGTAACAGCCCAGCTATGAAGGACATTAAACCTTTTGTTTCCAGAGTACTGGCTGAGCCAAAGTGATGCAAATGCTATGCTGCCTTTGTCTTCGGGTGATACTTTCAGGCCAAAGAAACCCTTTTGTTGATGAACTTGTGCGGTCAGTAGGTGGGCAGGTTTCTAACACCTATATGCCGGTTATCTTGCTGACTCCAATACTTTATTTACATGCTTTGTTTAGCCATCTCCACCTAGCCACTCCCCTCCTCCTAAAAACATATTATAGACTCGTTTTAGACTTGTGCTAAAACTTGCAGACTGCAGACCTGTAGGAGACTCTTGTAGGCTCTTGCAGACTCGTGGACTTCTTGAAGGCGCTGTTTGACTGCAGATCAACCAACACGTCTCAATAAAGAAATTCTGCTTGTTTTCAAGTCTCCTGGACTGGGTTCTCTCTTCATTCAATTTTATTTTTCCAACAAACACCAATCAGACACAACTGGGCTAGCTAATCAATCTCTTACTTGGCTTTCTAGAAACATCCTTGCAGGTGTGTTGAGGCAATTTGAAGCTAAAATCTGCAGGACACCGAACTTCCAGAACCGAGTTTGAGAACCCCTGCTATAGATCATGATATTCTCATAGATCACTTAAATTTTACAGGTGTCCAGGGACAGGCTTTTGTTTTAAGTCATACTAAACTGAACCTTAGCTGTCAGGCCAGTGGAGTAAGGAGTGCCTCAAGGATCAGTTTTAGGCCCTTTGCTGTTTACAATATACATGCTACCTCTAGGAGACATTATTAGAAGATTAGCTTTATGCTCAATACTCATTTATTCAATTCATCTTTACTTCTATAGCGCTTTTACAATGTAGATTGTGTCAAAGCAGCTTAACATAGAAGTTGTAGTAAACTGAAACTGTGTCAGTCCAGTTTTCAGAGTCGAAGTTCAGTTCAGTGTGGTTTAATTGTCACTGCTGAAAGTCCAAACACTGAAGAGCAAATCCATCAATGCGCAGCTCTACAAGTCCCAAACCAAGCAAGCCAGTGGCGACAGTGAAGGAAAAAAACAATGAGAGAGACCAGGGTCAGTTGGCCACAACCATTTCTCCTCTGGCCAAACTTCTTGTGCAGAGCTGCAGTCTAGGCGCCGGAGGCTAGAGAACGCTGGACGTCCATCGTGGAGAAGCTGCAGGTGTGAGTAGGTTACAGGCGGGTGTACAGGCTGGCCAACAAGATCAATGCGGAGACTCGTCTGTCACTGGGTCTTTCAGGAATCAGTCTCATGCTCTCCACCCCTCCATGACCACCACAGCATCTGCTCAGGATACGGCCTGGTCCAGGGTTATGGAGACCTCCAGAAGTCTTCTATGGTTGGCATCATCTCTTCACAAGACTTGGATCACCTCAGTGGCACTGCACAATCTCTGGAGGCCTCAGGATGAGTATCCCCAGGTGGAAATGGAGAAGAAAGAAAACAATTAGCGTAGCTGCTGTTCATAGTGTATTTAAACAAGAGATATTAAATATCAATGCAAAAAAGAAGTGCTATAAATAAAAATAGCAGTTATATAAACAAACATGTAAAGCATAGGAGTGTTTCTAACGGAATATCTGGTGCATTAAGACAGGAGGAGTGTGTTCTACAGGTGGCTGTCAAGCCCACTCACCTGCATGGAGCACACTCATGCATCATACTGTGATGTGATGCACTGTGTGTATGCTTTACTAAAAAGGTTGGGCTTTAATCTAGTTTTCAACTGAGAGAGTGTGTCTGAGCCTCGGATATTATCAGGAAGGCTATTCCAGAGTTTAGGGGCCATAAATAAGAAGGCTCATCCTCCTTTAGTAGACTTTGCTATTTTGGGTATTACCAGAAACCCTGAACTTTGAGATCTTAAAGAGCGGATTGGATTGTAGTGAAACAGAAGGTTGGTTAGATAAACAGGAGCTAGATTACTAAAGGCTTTATAGGTAAGAAGCAATATTTTATAATCAATATATTTATATATTTCAACAAAACCTGATGAGACATCTGAACTGTCTAAACTAACTGAGTGTATTAAAGATGTAAAAGACAACAATTTTCTTTGTTGGATTCAGACAAAACAGAAGTATTACTTATTGGGCCAAAGTCCTGCACACAGCAGATCTCACAACTCAACCTGCAATTAGAGGGATACAATGTCAGCATAAGATCTGTTTGGAAACCCAGACTTTATAATTCTCCTCACATTTATTTAAATTTCAAGAGTTCACACTTAGATAATGCTCAACTATGATAGCAGGTTTGGCATGCTGTCCCGGGAGAGAACCCTGAGCTCGGAGATAGATGAGCCCAAGGTTCCCGCCTGCTCAAAGAGCATTAGGAGGGATACGAGATCAGGTATTTCTCGAGAGCCCCCAGTTTGTGTGTGTGTTTTTATTTATTTTATTTTTTTTATAAACAGAATTGATTCAGTATGTATGCTTTAAGTGCTTGTGACTGTTATTACGGTACATTTATTTACATGTTTTTTGACTGTGGGAGGAAACCGGAGTACCCGGGGAAAACCCACGCGAACACGGGGAGAACATGCAAACTCCGCGCAGAGAATGCCGACTGGTTCAATTGAACCTTTGGCCTTCCAGCTGCGAGGCACCAGCGCTGACCGCTGAGCCACCGTGTCGCCCGATCATAGAAATGAGGAAGAGGGAGAAGGGAAGGATAGAGGGGGTGGTGGGGGGGGGGGGGGGGGGCGAAGAACGGAGGGAATGAGATTTAGGCAGGATATTTATAGTAGCTTTGGAATGATCTGATAGGCTAGCTAATGATTAGTGATAAGGATCAACTGTAGTCGATCATATCACGTGCTCCTCTCGAAATTAGTTTGTGAAACTTCACTTTGTATTAATGAGAAAACGTAAAAGTTGATTTGCAGGCACTTGTTCGGTTTTAATAGCTCTGACTCTTTGATACACTGAAAAAAAAAAAAAAAAAAAAAAAAAAAAAAAAAAAACGCATATTGCGCACAACAGAAGACCCAGAAAAATCAAATACGTTCTTGTTTTGACATATTAAGTATGAGCATATGCAGACGACAATGATGAATCGCAATAAAAGAGTCAGAACGATGACCCAACATGCAAACAGCTTGGCTCGCTCGCTGCTGTTTTATTGTCTCTGTTATTATTTTGGCTCTGACTGAGGGACTCATTGTGTGATGACACCGATTTAACAGATTTAGTCTGCGAGCGATTGCGTTGACATTGACAGTGCTTGTCTTGCAGATAACCTGCTCTGTGCTCTTGTGGTTTTGCATAATGCGGCTGATTGTGTCTCTGATTCAGCAGATAAGAGGCGCCTTCGTTATTCGGAAACCGTCTTTCTGGCTGGTTTATAGTCCAGTTTAGACATACTTGTTAGAACTGGTGCCTTTACATTTGATTATATGTTAAAATAGTATAGCCAGATTTAAATCTGCATATTTGGCTGGTTAAAGTTGCCTGAGAGCTAAAATAAATTAAAATAAAAACTACAAACAAGGTGCAAATTACAGGGGGCTTTAGGGGGGACTGACCCCCCCCACCAAATTAATGCTTGAAGGACGTGAAAACAACACAACATGTATGGGGGGTCAGTCCTCTAAATAGTAAGAAATGGTTAGCTCTGATCTGCATCTTAAATACTAATATTACTAATTAAATAATAGATAATATAAATAGACATGGTGGCTCAGTGGTTAGCAATGTCGGCTCACAGCAAGAAGGTCGCTGGTTCGAGTCCCGACTGGATCAGTTGGCATTTCTGTGTGAAGTTTGCATGTTCTTCCCGTGTTGGTGTGGGTTTCCTCCGGGTGCTCCGGTTTCCCCCACAAGTTCAAAAGACATGTGGTATAGGTGAATTGGGTAAGCTAAATCGTCCGTAGTGTATGTGTGTGAAAGAGTGTGTGTGGATGTTTCCCAGTGATGGGTTGCAGCTGGAAGGGCATCCGCTGCGTAAAACATATGCTGGATAAGTTGGCGGTTCATTCCACTGTGGTGACCCTAGATTAATAAAAGGACTAAGCCGAAAATAAAATGAATGAATATATATATATATATATATATATATATATATAAAAAAAAAATTAATGTTGGGTTTGTCCATATTTGACCCATCATTGGGTTAATCCAGCATTTTAAGTGTACATTTTTTTATTAATGTTTTGCTAATATTTGAATTAAATAAATGCCATTTTAATTATAACAAAAATGTATAATAACGTTTAATCAGCCATTTAAATTATAATAGGATTGAGTCATTTATTTTTATTTAAATAAATATAAAACAGGTTATAAGACACAATGTAATGCTTTAAAATAGTTTGTTTTTGGAGGAATCATATATTTTATTATTAACTTGATTTTGATAAATGAACCAGAATTAGGCATTTAAACTGAATCCAAATTGTACAATCTAAAAACAAAAACTATCCTCCTAAAATAAATCAAGACATGATTTCAAAACATGATTATAGACTGAAAAAAAGGCATTCATTGGATTTATTTCCCCCACAAGTCCAAAGACATGCAGTATAGGTGATTTGGGTAAGCTAAATTGTCCGTAGTGTATGTGTGTGAATGGGTGTGTATGGATGTTTCCCAGTGATGGGTTGCGGCTGGAAGGGCATCCGCTGTGTAAAACATATGCTGGATAAGTTGGCGGTTCATTCCGCTGTGGCGACCCCAGAGTAATAAAGGGACTAAGCCGAAATGAAAATGAATGGATGAATGAATGAATTGCATTATGGGATGTTGATCTCTGCTCTGTCCACTTTTGATGTTGAAAATTCAACTCTACAGTTTAACAAAGTGACTTTTATTGCTATTTTATTAGTTTTAAATAATAAAATCTATAAGAAGTAAAACATTCAATTCAATTCATCTTTATTTGAATCGGTTGGGTCAGTTGGCATTTCTATGTGGAGTTTGCATGTTCTCCCCGTGTTGGCGTGGGTTTCCTCCGGGTGCTCCGGTTTCCCCCACAAGTCCAAAGACATGCGGTATAGGTGAATTGGGTAAGCTAAATTGTCCGTAGTGTATGAGTGTATATGGGTGTGTATGGATGTTTCCCAGAGATGGGTTGCAGCTGGAAGGGCATCCGCTGCGTAAAACATATGCTGGATAAGTTGGCGGTTCATTCGGCTGTGGCGACCCCAGATTAATAAAGGGACTAAGCCGAAAAGAAAATGAATGGATTTATGTGGGCTGAATTTAAACAAACAAATGAAGTTGAACATTACTACATTTGATTTGTTAAAATTCAGCCCATGTAAATAGTTTGCAACCACTTACCTTCAAAAAAAACAGTAAATCCAATGAATCCCTTTTCTTCTCTCAGTGTAATGGCAATAGCTGATGGGCCAAAAATGACTCAATAATATTAGCAGTGTTTTTTGTATCTGTTTGTTCACGGAGTGAATACTGAAGATCGTGACAGATCTCGCTGTAATGCTTTATGTCAGAAACAATCGCCAGGCCTCTCGTAGCGTTTAGCTCATCAAGGGTAACAGTAACACTATGATGAGCGCATGTGTTTTAGTTTAAGGCCTTCCACTCGTCACTGATGTGCCAGACATTAAAAGCATTTGCTTTGCAAATTACCATGATTTCCCATTGGAAAACGTCCCACGTCCAGCGTTTCCCATGAGCTGGCATGCCATTACGCTTATGCCAGACTGGCGTATATATGGGCAGCGATTGTTTCCTCATCCTCTGCGAAACACCGCTGTGTTTTGTCCCGCAGGACGTGCTGACAACATATCAAGTGACACCATAATTTGATCAGTATTCAATAAAACGCTGGAGAGATCGGCTAGTGTTCAGTGGGAAAGAACAGGACGGTCCAAAAACTGACTGTTGGAGACTCAGGATGAGTCTGCAATCATCCCCTATACCCTTAGTAGTGCACTATTTGAGGGAGCAGACATATGTCCACTCTAAAAAACAAATTACAGTACATAAAACAGGCAGCTGTGGTTGCCGGAATTAAACTGTTAAAAATACGGTAAGAACATAGTAGAAATTTCTCAATTTTATGGTAAATTACCGTATTTCATTATTTATTTGACCTTAGTTTGATCAGTATTCAATAAAACACTGGAGTGGTCAAACTCACAGATCTGCTGGTGTTTAGTGATCAAACTATGGTAAATTACCGTATTTCATTATTTATTTGACACCATAATTTGATCAGTATTTAATAAAACACTGGAGTGGTCAAACACACAGATCTGCTGGTG
>CAIGQW010033265.1:648072-664588 GCA_903798125.1 Danio choprae
ACACACACACACACACACACACACACACACACACACACACACATTTACAATAACTTCAATTGGTATCAATTACTCAGCCAAGGTTTGGGTGGTTGTCGGCTTGTTTCTGATTGGTTGCTAGGGTGTTTCTTATTGGTTGCTTGGGTGTTTCTGATTGGTTGCTAGTAGGGCTAAACAATATATCGCTTGAGCATCTATGTATCCGCAATAGTCACAACGCAGGATTGTATGGTTTATTAAAGAGTAAAGGATTAAGATATTATTATGTTTTTAATTATTTATACAATGATGACCATGTTCTTTTACGTTTGGTTGTTCAATTTCTGTACTTAAATACTGTTCGACTCCCCAGAAAACCATGAAGCTTTGTTTGTTTGTTTATTTTTGCTTGTAACTTATTATAATTTATGCAGATGCACTGCATAGAAAAAGACTTGCTCATCCCAGTCGATCTAAATGAGTGATATCTTTCCAAATAGAGCTATTTAAATCATCCATATATATCACGGCAAAACAAAGTATCGCAATGTCAGATTTTTCATGCAGCCCTAGTTGCTAGAGTGGTTCTGATTGGTGTTTCTGAATGGTTTCTTATGGTTCTGGACGGTTGACAAACACTGCGTTCTATCAAAGCCCATTTAAGTCAAGTCATGTCACTTGGCGGCCATCTTTGAAATGCCTCTTGGGCATTGTTTTTGAATGGGGAAACGTCAAATTCTCTGAAACTGTTTGCTAAGCTCATGACTAAATTTCATTTTTTGGAATCACCAATAAAATGAAGCAACAACGGTCTCTTAAATTTAGTTTGAAACAGAATAATGACAACCATTTGAGACCATGTGCTGGGCACACCAACTATTTTTCTCATGCTTAAAATAGCAAAAGATGGATTTTGGCATGCACTTGTAAGGAATAAAGTGCATGCTGGAGGTTGTTATCACAGAATAAAGCCCAACAGGCTTATCAGCAGCCTGACGTGGTTGAATTTCATATTTGGAATCACCCATAAAAGTAAACAACAATGGTGTTACACCTGGCTCAAAGATGTAACATTAAGGGAGACGATACGGCGAAACAAACAACATATTTATTCTAACACAATTAAAAATAACATAATCAAAACATCAGTATCAGTAGATTCAATCAGTGTGAAAGGCAAATGAATGGATGCAGTAAGTGTTGTCGTGCCAGTGTATGGACGCGAAACAAAACATAATGCCACAAATTGGAGCGCTGCTCTGGCCAACTGCCCAAACAATAAGGAACAGCGGCCCCGACGAACTCTCGCACTGTGTTTAAATAAGAGCGATGACCATCCTCAGGTGCGCTGACGTCACGCCCCAACCTACAACAGATGAAAAAATACAATAACACACACACAAAAAACCAAGACACATTGCTGCTACCACCTAACCGGGGAAAATATACAATTACACAGTTTTAAACCCCAAGAACTTACCTTTTCCAAGCTGACTAGAACACCAAAGCCAACGGTCCAACAAATATTTTCACCTCCTGGTCTCTCCCACCTGATTGCTTAAATACATAAAGTTGAACGTAAGCCAAACCAAGTCAATTTATCCCGGACGAGCCCCCGTATATTATACCTGGCTCAAAGATGTAACATTAAGGGAGACAAATACGGCGAAACATGCCGTATCCAATGCCACAAATTGGAGTGCAGCTCTGGCCAACTGCCCAAACAATAAGGAACAGCGGCCCCGACGAACTCTCGCACTGTCTTTAAATAAGAGCGATGGCCATCATCAGGTGTGCTGACATCATGCCCCAACCTACAACAGACAAAAAAATACAAAAACACACACACACACACACATAAAAACAACGCAGTCCTAACAAACGGTCTTTTAAATTTAGCTTCGAAACATTCGGATCACACAAAAACTGCATTTTTTCAGGTTGTCGAAGGGATGACAAGCTCCTTTATGGCCATTTCTGTTTATGTGTTACACAGTATCATCCTCCAAATAATGCCTTGTCCAATCGCGCTGGTCCTCTGAAGTAATTCCCAATTTATTTTTGATGGCAAAACTCCTCCCAAAATGACTGCGGTCTCTGTTTACGAGTTTGTGGGCGTTCGAGTAGTTGCTGTCATGTGATTTGTGTTTAAACGCCGGAGGTGGAAATTCATGAGGTCAGACGGGACAGACTGTACCTCGCGTTCATTTCATACAGATCACAAAACCAGAGAACATTGGTTTTCAAGTGTAGTTGGTTTGTTTAAAATTCGAGATTTCAAGCTTTATGTGGATATATTTCACGTGTCTGTGAAGCAGGTATTTGCTGAGATTCCAGTGCGTTTGCTGACCCCAGAGGATTCAAAACAGAAGAAACTGTCGTAAAAACTTCCCCCAGAGAATCGTCCAAATGAGAAGCAGTTTGTATTCTCTAAAAGTGTTCTCGAAAAGGTATGCAGTAAACATGAGCTAAACATGAGCCAGGCATGAGCCAGGCTAAAACTGGGTATGTCTGTGTGTAAGATGAATACCCCTGTACAGGAGCCAGCTATGAGAAAGCTATGCAGAAGAATAACTGATTATGTAGGATAACTGAATATGTAAAGCACTGATTATATATGTTAAATACTCATATGAAACTATATGTGTAAGAGGGAACATATTATTAAGGTAATGTACCATCATGAACATGTATGTAAACACTTGCATCTATGAAGTGACATCTCTAAGATAATAACATGACAACTAAACATATACATGACCTTTCAGTAAAGACTTCCTAAGATGGTCACAGGAACACAAGAGGTGTACGACGAAAATCCCTATAAAAGCAGCACCATGTACACATACGATTCAGATTGTCTAGGGGAGACTTCAGGTTGCCCTGTGGGGCTGTTTTCAGACATCTCGGCTTTATTATGTTAAATAAAGTCTATTTTCTGGTATCCAAAACCTCCAGTCTGATAGTATCTAATTGATGAAGTCAGCTACTACGATAAATGGCTACCCAGGTGGGACTGAAAAACGACACAGTCTACAGCAATCAATGATTAGCTCCTGCACTGAAAGGAGAGGCTCCATTCGCCATATTGACGTTATACTTTTTCCTCATTCAATACTGTCATGAATAGGTGTATCCCATGTCTTGTATCCCATGTGTTTGTGTTATGTCATGTGATTCCTTTGTTCTGTTTTCCCGCCGTTTGTTAATGTTTATTAGTTCCACCTGTGTCTCACACCTGTTTGTTATCAGTTCAATCATGTCTTTTATATTTTTACCCCTAAGTTGTGTTAGTTCATTGTCCGGTATTGTATTGTCACCATTCCTCATCCTGCCTGTGGTTCCATGTTCCTGTTCCTTGATGTAAGTTCATTCATTCATTTTCTTTTCGGCTTAGTCCCTTTATTAATCAGGGGTCGCCACAGCGGAATGAACCGCCAACTTATCCAGCATATGTTTTACGCAGCGGATGCCCTTCCAGCCGCAACCCATCACTGGGAAACACCCATACACACTCATTCTTGAACAAGTGCAACCGAGATACTATACGAGTGACATTTATTGTGTAGTCTTTGGTTTTATTTGGAAAGACTCATGCCTATTCCCTTCAAAGGGTTTACCCTTGAGAGTGACATCTTGGTGGAGGGGTCGAAAAAGAATTTTTTTGCAACCCCCTTCTGAGTCGTCTTAACGAGACGATCAAGGAGGTGTGCTTTCGCTGCACTTTTTGTCGGCTGGTTTACACCCAAAAAACTCGCTCTGAATAATGAGTACATTGCACAGGCTGTGAACGTATGTTTCTATGTATGTATTTTTCATTTATTTATCATTTATATTTATTTGCATCATTTATAAACTAAATTATTCTTCATCTCCGTGGGCTTTTGGTGAAATTCGGCTTGTTCATTAGATAGTATGCTCGCTTCAAACGTGTGCGCAAGCGGATCAGTTTCCGCGCTAGTAAAGCATTCTGTGTCACGTTCGATGGGTAACATGAAGGCACAGGAACACGGGATTTGAACTAACACAAATTTATTAACAAACACTTACAAAATACAGGCACTGGATGAGACAGGACACTTAGACAGAACATCGACGTGTAGACAATACAATACCGGACCCCGAAGGACACAAACAGAGGGGTATAAATACAAGGGGATGAGGATTAATTAAGAAGACACAGGGGATGAACACAGGTGAAACTAATAAACACTAAAGATGGCGGGAAACGGAACAAAGGGAGCACATGACACAACAGAACACTGACAGTACCCCCCCCCCCTTTTTGTCAGAATCAGAATCAGAATCAGAAAGAGCTTTATTGTTCACACATACGAGGAATTTGCTTTCGTGACAGAAGCTTCTACAGTGCAACAGAATCACAAAGACAGGACAAAAAACAGATAATAAATATATTTCAAAAATAGAAGTAAGTAGTGAATGCAGATATGCAGGTTGACAAGTGTATGTACAGGTATATTACTATATACAGCGCTATATGTGCAGCTATTATGTGCAAACTGGCATGTAAAGTATGTTTTAAATAAGTGTATGTGTCTAAAGTGTATAGCAAGTAGTGATGTTTGTCACAATTACTATCATAAAGTGTTCATAAGATGGATTGCCTGAGGGAAGAAACTGTTTCTGTGTCGGGCTGTTCTGGTGCACAGTGCTCTGTAGCGTCGGCCAGAAGGTAAAAGTTCAAAGAGGCAGTGTGCTGGGTGTGAGGGGTCCAGAGTGATTTTGGCAGCCCTTCTGCTCGCTCTGGATAAGTACAGTTCTTGGAGAGTAGGGAGGGTTGTACCAGTGATTCGCTCAGCAGTCCGAACTATTCAACGTAGTCTTCGGAGGTCTGATTGGGTAGCTGAGCTAAACCAGACAGTTATTGAAGTGCAGAGGACTGATTCAATGATGGAAGTGTAGAACTGTTTCAGCAGCTCCTTTGGAAGGTTGAACTTCCTCAGCTGACGAAGGAAGTACAGCCTTTGTTGAGCTTTTTTGACAATGGAGTCAATGTGAGTGTCCCACTTCAGGTCCTGAGAGATGGTGGTGCCCAGGAACCTGAATGACTCCACTGCTGCCACCATGCTGTCCATGATGCTCAGTGGGGGGAGAGCAGGGGGGGTTCTCCTGAAGTCCACTTTCATCTCCACTGTTTTGAGCGTGTTCAGTTCCAGGTTGTTGTGACTGCACCAGACAGCCAGCTCCTTAACCTCCTGTCTGTAAGCAGACTCATCACCGTCCTGAATGAGGCCGATAAGTGTGGTGTCGTCTGCAAACTTCAGGAGCTTGACAGAGGGGTCCTTTGAAGTGCAGTCATTCGTGTACAGGGAGAAGAGCAGAGGGGAGAGGACACACCCCTGGGGGGCGCCAGTGCTGATTGTGCGGATACTGGATTTCCCAGCTTTACCAGCTGCTGCCTGTCCGTTAGGAAGCTGTTGATCCACTGACAGACAGAGGTGGGCACGGAGAGCTGAGTTAATTTGGGCAGGAGAAGTTTTGGGATGATAGTGTTAAAAGCCGAGCTGAAGTCAACAAACAAGATCCTCACATAGGTCCCTGGTCTGTCTAGGTGTTGCAGAACATAATGCAGTCCCATATTGACCGCATCATCCACAGAGCATCATCTGTAGGCAAACTGAAGAGAATCCAGTGAGGGTTTAGTGATGTTCTTCAGATGGGCCAGCACCAGTTTTTCAAAAGACTTCATGACCACAGATTTTAGCGCCACCGGTCTGTAGTCATTTAGTCCTGTAAGTTTTGGTTTCTTTGGGATGGGTATGATAGTGGAGCGTTTGAAGCAGGAGGGCACTTCACACAGCTCCAGTGATCTGTTGAAGATCAGGGTGAAGATGGGGGCCAGTTGGTCAGCACAAGATTTTAGACAGGCTGGTGTTACAAGATCTGGGCCTGGTGCTTTTTTCCTCTTCTGTTTCCGGAAAACCTGGCGCACATCATCTTCACTGAACTGAAGTGCAGGTGTGGGGGAGACGGGGGGTGGATGAGGTGTTAATGGTGGTGTGAAGAGCAGTTCAGAGTGGGTGTGGGGTGTTTTCTCAAACCTGCAGTAAAACTCATTCAGGTCGTTAGCAAGTCGTTTGTTGTCTACAGTGCTGGGGGATGGTGTCTTATAGTTTGTGATATTTTTCAAACTTTTCCACACGGATGCTGAGTCGCTGGAAGAAAACTGACTCCTTAGTTTCTCAGAATAGTTCCTTTTTGCCACTCTGATCTCCTTTTCCAGTGTGTATTTGGCCTGCTTATACAAGGCCCTCTCCCCGTTTCTGTAAGCAACCTCTTTGGCCTGACGTAGCTGTCTGAGTTTTACAGTGAACCATGGTTTGTCATTGTTGTATGCGAGTTGAGTCCTGGTGGGAATGCACATGTCTTCACAGAAACTGATATAAGATGTTATAGTCTCTGTGAGCTCATCCAGATCGTTTGTAGCAGCTTCAAAAACGCTCCAGTCAGTGAGGTCGAAACAGGCTTGTAGATCCCGCTCTGTTTCGTTAGTCCATCTTTTCACAGATCTTAATACAGGTTTGGCTGTTTTCAGTTTCTGCCTGTAGGTTGGTATGAGATGAACCAAACAATGATCAGAGTGCCCCAAAGCTGCTCGTTGGACAGAGCGGTATGCATCCTTTATTGTGGTATAGCAATGATCCAATGTGTTACTGTCTCTTGTGTGACATGTAACATGTTGTCTATATTTTGGCAGTTCACGGGATAGTTTTGCTTTGTTAAAATCCCCGAGAATGATTAAAACAGAGTCCGGGTGTTGTTGCTCCATCGCCGAGATCTGATCAGCTAGTTTCTGTATCGCCAGGCACGCGTGGGCGTGCGGAGGAATGTAAACACTGACGAGGATGAACGAGCAGAACTCACGCGGTGAGTAGAAAGGCTTACAGTTAATAAACAGTGCTTCTAGGTCGGGACAGCACATCTTCTTTAAAACTGTTACATCTGTACACCACCTTTCATTGATGTAAAAGCATGTCCCACCACCGCGTGATTTCCCCGTTGATTCTCTGTCGCGATCCGCTCTGAACAGCTGATAGCCCGGTAGATGAAGCGCGTTGTCCGGTATGGCGTCATTCAGCCAGGTTTCCGTGAAACACAGAGCAGAAGAATGCAAAAAATCCCTGTTTGTCTGAGAGAGCAGAATGAGTTCGTCTATTTTGTTGGGCAGAGAGCGAAGATTCGCCAGGTGGATGCTAGGCAACGCGGTTCGAAATCCACGCTGTCTGAGTTTCACAAGCGCGCCTGCATGCTTCCCCCGTCTGTGCGCCCGAAAGCGTTTGAAAGCGAAAGCTCCGCCGACTACTATGTCCAGCAAAACATCACATAAGTCTATATCTGGAAAGATATTTGGTGGAGTATGCGTCCGAATGTCCAACAATTCGTCTCTGGTGAAACTAATTGTAGGAATGTGACTAAAAACAGGACAAACTAACAAAAATACAATAACAACTGCAGAGCATGACACAAAGGCGGCCATCGTCGTCGGCGCCTATATATATATATATATATATATATATGTATAGTCCTCGCGCCTTCAACACAAACGAAAACAACAGAATAAGGGAAGGTGGAAGGGGGGGGGTGACAAGGAGGAGTCTTAGGAGGGAGGAACATGAAGGGAGCTGGAGCAGGAAGACCCAGGACACAGCCAGAAGGACGGCCTCGGGCGGAGTCGAGGAAGGGAGGGACCATGGAGGAGGAGTGGCTGCCGACTCCAGGGGGCCGAACGAGGGAGACGCCGCTGATGGCGGTGGAGCCCAAGGAGGGGACGGAGAGCCGTAGGGTGAAGGTGACGCCAAGGTCCCTGAGGGCCGGGTGAAGCAGGCGGCTCACCCGAGCAAGGCGACGGCGGGGTTCCGGAAGCCCGTGGCAGAGCCAGAGCGACAGAAGACCAAGGCGTAGCTGGAGGGATGGAGGAGCTCAACGCAGCCGGTAGGATGGTGCGACAAGGTGCAGCCGGAAGAGTGGAGTCCAGAGGTGAAGGAAAGGCGACGACTGACCAAGGTGAAGCTGGAGGGACGAGAGAGCCTGGAGGAGCTGGTGGGCAGACGGCCCACGACGGAGACGAGGGAGGAGTGAGCCAACACGGAGCCCTAGGGTCGAAGGGCCGAGGTGGAGTCCATGACACAACAGAACACTGACACTCTGTTTTTCCGCTTATAAAGTCTGCAAGGTAAATAACGAATCCATCATGGTGCGAACACAATTCGCTCTTGAAGGGAATGGGATGAGACTCTGGTTGGTTTAATGCATGTTATGTCCAAAACACCCCATAACTCATTAAGAGAATAAGCACAACCATTTGAGACCATATGCGCTGGGCACACCAATCGTTTTTCCTATCCTTAAATTAGCAAAAGTGGATTCTGGTTTCTAAATACAGCTGTGACATGCACTTAGGTCTGCACTGTGACATGACGTAAAGGTCTTTGCGCATTGAAGTCTGAAATTTTCTTATGTGTTTATGTATAGAAATCCGAAAAATTTGTCACGCACACACATCTTGCACACCAAGTCCGATGCGTAACTTAAGTAACGTTACTTTATAATATTTCTCAAACCATTTATTTTGAAGTCCTTACCTACCATCCTGGTTTCCAAGCTGTTCCACAATCACCAGCCACTATCGGCATTTGTATGCCGTGTCTTTATATTCCTTACTTTGCTTATGACTGAAGGCTTTATTCTGGGAAAACAACCATCCTGGATGTGGTTTATTCTGCTTATTACATGGCTACTTGCCATAAAACTAGACACAAAGCATTGTTCTGAGCTGTGATAGTTCATTAATTCTTTAATTAAAGGCAAAGCCGATAGAAACAAAAACAGCTGAAGTGAGCAAACTCTAACCTACATATTATTCAGACACAAGATGGCGTCAAACAGTCAAAAACAACGGCAAAACAGACAAGCATATAAATATGGATGTGAACGTATTCACTGTCGGTCAAGATGATTTGAAGTACCCGTATGAGCCTGTGATATAAGCTTCAATGGTTGTTATCTCGGAATAACATACCTTGGAATGTTGCGACTGACCAATCAGTACTCAGTATCAGTATCCCAGATAGCCGTGTAACAAAGAAAGTTCAAATAAGCCCATATGTTTGTACAGATGCGTCAGCAACTGTGTCTGTGGTTAAAAATCTGCTAAAATGACAAAAGAAATGCGAGACTCCATTTGTATAAAAAAATCGAACCTAATGACTCGAAGTGATGTTTTTAATAGTCTCATGCATGTTTTATGGTCATATCACATTTGGAGTGGTTTGGCTGATGATGACATTTTATGCATGATACATAATTATATGACGTGTGTAAACAGAGAAGCATCGTGTTAAAAACAGTTCTCGGTAGCAACAGATACAACACAAACACACTGCTGAATGAGTTACGCTCTTCCTCCTGCTGACTATTGTGAGTTTCTGTGTTTTCAAAACAGTTAGGAGATGATCATTGGTCAGATCAGGTTTACGAGGCTCAACCGCAACCTCCTCATCATCTCAACGCAAGCATCTCATAGAAAAGTCAGACAATTTCATGAATGCCCTTTTTTTGTCTAGTTATTTTGGTCCTAATTAGACCTTTTCTTTCATATATCACTCTCACTATCCTTCAGTGCCTGATTTAACAGCGGTCGCCACGGCAGAATGAACCGCCAATTACTCTGGCAATTACTCTGACATATGTTTTATGTAGCAGATACCCTTCCAATGCAAATAAATGCTGGGAAAAACCCCTACACTCTCTCATTCCCACACACTCTCATTCACTATGTCCAATTCCATTCATTCATTCATTTTCCTTCAGCGTAGTCCCTTTATTTATCAGAGGTCGCCACAGCGGAATGAACCGGCAGCAATTCCGGCATATGTTTTACACAGCGGATGCCCTTCCAGCCGCAACCCAGTACTGGGAAACACCCATACACTCTCACATTTATTCGATTCACTCATAGCGCATTTCTTTGGGCCGTGGGGGAAACTGGAGAACCCGGAGGAAACCCACGCCAACACAGGGAGAACATGCAAACTCCACACAGAAATGCCAACTGGCCCAGTCGGGACTGTCGCCCACCTTGCTGTGAGGCGACAGTGCTAACCATTGAGCCACCGTGCCGCCCTATGGCCAATTTAGCTTACCCAATTCATCTATACCATATGTCTTTGGACTTTGGGGAAACTGGTGTTGTGGCTATTTTCTTTAAGGAGGCTCTCTTAACGGTAAAGGCAAGGCAAGGCCAGGCAAGTTTATTTATATAGCACATTTCGTACACAGTGGCAATTCAAAGTGCTTTACATAAACAGGAATAAAAGAGAGAAGTATAAAAAATAAAAACAAATAACATGAAAACAGATAAAAACAGATTAAAATGTGTTCAAACAGGTTATAAAAGAATGAAAAAGAAAAGAAAGACATAATAGTGCGATCTGTCGGACGTAGCACAGTGCTCATTCAGTAAAGGCACAGCTAAACAGATGTGTTTTCAGTCTGGATTTGAATGTACCTAATGTTGGAGCACATCTGATCATTTCTGGAAGCTGATTCCAGCAGCGGGGGGAAGACAAAGAAGACAAAGTCTTACCCAAGATGTCTTTTAAAGTTTTATTTTTTGCAAAGAAGGTCAGAGAGTCATACAGTAACACAGGTTCCTGCAGAGTGCGACACTCAAAGTGTGTTCCCTTTTTATCTAGTTTCTTCCCTCTAACGCCCACAAGGCCAAAGGTGACATAGCGAATGAATCACATCACAGTTATCTTAACACTCATGATTCTCTTTTAGTTGTCTATATTTCTATCCCATCTCCCACATGGCTGTACAGGTCATAGGTCACCATACATGGAATACAACCTTGTCTTATGATAAAAAGGCGCCAAAGTGGTCACGCATAGCTTAACTGTGTAATGTAGACATAGAAAAAAGTAATGTAGACATTTTCATTTCGGCTTAGTCCCTTTATTAACCTGGGGTCGGGGTCGCCACAGCGGAATGAACCGCCAACTTATCCAGCATATGTTTTACGCAGCGGATACCCTTCCAGCTGCAACCCATCTCTGGGAAACATCCATACATACCCATTCACACTCATACACTACGGACAATTTAGCTTACCCAATTCACCTGTACCGCATGTCTTTGGACTTGTGGGGGAAACCGGAGCACCCGGAGGAAACCCATGCAAACACGGGGAGAACATGCAAACTCCACACAGAAACGCCAACTGACCCAGCCGAGGCTCGAACCAGCGACCTTCTTGCTGTGAGGCGATCATGCTACTCACTGCGCCACCGTGCAGCCCTCTGTGTATACAATTAGTTATAAATAAAATTAATTTTCATTAAAAAAATGCAAATCTAACAATTATGGAAATGTAGAAAATGACCTGTTTTGGTAATGATAATCAAAAAGTCGGGTAACCATTTTGACAGGAGAAAAGTATATATTAAACTGGTGAAATATAAAAGATCTTCTTAACTGGTGTCACACCCTCTGCACGTTCCCTCAGTCCCAGTCACCACTCACAATCACCATCCACCACACACCACACCCGTGAACAATCACCCGAGTGCTAATCACACACACCTGCACCTGCAATCACCCACTCCCTATTTATCCTCACCTCATTCAGTCACTCACCGGCTGGAGTCGAAGTTGGATGGTCACCTCTTCCTGGATCTTCTCCCTAGTACTCCAATCTCTCCTGTGCTCCTTAGAGGCTTGCTTTCGTTATCTGTGGATGCAGACAACCGATGAAGGGAAGTGACTATTTGTTTCATTGATTACTATGAACTTTTGCTTACTGCTTGGACAAGCGTGTGAGAGAACCTTCGCCCAGTGACACCGCTCACTTGTTTATGTACGCTGCACACCAACGATTAGGAAAGTGACTTTGGTTTGTGACTGCAATGACCTTTTACTTACCGCTTCAACAAGCGTGTGAGAGAGTCTTCACCCAGTGACACCGTTCACTTGTTTACATCCTGTTTGTGCACGCTTCGCATTAAATGCGTTCAAAGTAATCCCTGCCTTCTCTCCTTTGTGTGTGTGACTGTGACAACTGGCTGCCATCTTGAAACCACTGGCCCATGTGCTCCTTCATTCAAAATTAAATTTTATTTAAACTCTGTGTTTAAACAGCACTTTAAAATGGTTGTGGAGGATGAGAACATCCGTCACGGACGCATCATTTTTCAGCGTTTTCTGATTATCATTCATTTTCTTTTCGGCTTAGTCCCTTTGTTAATCTGGGGTCGCCACAGCGGAATGAACCACCAACTTATGCAGCGGATGCCCTTCCAACTGCAACCCATCACTGGGAAACATCCATTCACACACATACACTACGGACAATTTAGCTTACCCAATTCACCTATACCGCATATCTTTGGAATTGTGGGGGAAACCGGAGCACCCAGAGGAAACCCACGCAAACACAGGGAGAACATGCAAACTCCACACAGAAATGCCAACTGACCCAGCCGGGGCTCGAACCAGCGACCTTCTTGCTGTGAGGCGATTGTGCTACCCACTGTGCCACTGTGCTGCCTTTAAATTAAACATAAATATTCTGTAAATTATTTGTTCTTTCATGTAAAATAACCTATTAAAACAATTCAATTGTTTTTATGCTGAAATGTTAATGCTAATTTGTTTAAATTACAACATAACACACAATCAGACATGCGCGGAAACGTTTCGGTAATGAACATTTCAGTAGAAAATGCAGTCAAACTATTCAAAATAAATAAATAATGTTGAAATGACACATTGTGCTTCGCAGAGAACAGTGTTGTCTAAATTCTAATGTCTTTTTTTTTGTATTACCAAATTTCTGTTTTATATTTAAAATCTTAAGTGCCATGTTGTTTTAATGGTTTCATGAGAATAACCCATATATGCCCTCTTGATTTAGCCTTCGTTGTCAGTTGTGCTTTAGTTACTTCCCAGATGTCGGTGTGTCCTTGGCTTTCGTTTCTTAAATAATTTTTGTTTGTGTTTTCATACTACATTTTTCCTTCTCCAAGTCTTTATTCATTCAACACAACATATTTAGACGTAACCGAAAAACGGACTAAATGCTAATGCCTGGTGACTGATGCCCAGTGGAGAAATTTGTAGAACTAAGCCATCTCATTCCTCAAGAAGAGACCCTCAAACCCTTTTTGAAGTGGGTTTGACATTTACGTTAGTAGTCATTATATTGACTTTGTTTCCAAATTTCTGCAGATTCCCATTCACAGCAGGAGACGTTAAGAATGAAGGAATTCCTAAATCATTTTGTGGAGGAGGCAAGGCACAGTGAGACCCGCAAGGAGCAGGATTGGACAGAATCACCACCAAACCACTTCACCCACCTGGCTTCTTGTCTATGGTTCCCCGTCTATGGTTTATTCATGGAGTTCAGCCACCTCAGCTCTGACTCCCAGCGCCATTCAAGCACACGTGACTACCGTGGCTTCTGATGTTCTTTCTGGGGCTACAACGCATGCATGCTTGCTTGTGTCTACATTACTCCAGCCTACGGCGGTTGCACATGTGGCTCTCAAAGGCATTCCTACATGTTCAGCTCCTGCTATTGCCTTAGTGCCTGCTAAGTTCCCAGAATGGGTGCCAGATCCACCTGAATTCCCTAAATGGACTACATATCTGCCAGAGTTCCCTGAATGGGCACCAGAGCCACCACCACCAGAGTTACAAGAAAGGGTGCCAGAGCCGCCACCCAAATCCCACAATTGGCCAGAGTTGCCACCTGAATCCCACAAATGGCTACTAGAGCCATGTGACCTCCCAGTGCCGCCAGAGCTGTGTGACATACCTAAGCCTCCTGACCCACCGGGGCCATCCGACCCGCCAGTGCCTCCTGACCCAGAGTCTCCTGACCTACTGAGGTTGTCTGACCCGCCAGTGCCTCCTGACCCAGACCTTCCTGATCCACCAGGGTTATAACCCGCCAGTGCCTCATGACCCACTGGGTTCATCTGACCCACCGGTGCCTCTTGATCCATAACCTTCTGATCCACCGGAGTTGTCTGACCTGCTAGTGCCTTTTGACCCAGAGCCCACAGACCTGTTACTGCTCCACTCTCCAGACCCGCCTCAGCTCCATGCCTCAAAGCTAACTCTGCTCCATGCCCTAGAGATGCCTTTGGGAGGGTTTATGTTACAGTCTCTGTCCTGTCCAAGTGTTTATTTCTGTTTTGACCTTGTTTATTCATGCCACTCCCCGTCCCTTTCTCTCATCCCCTATATATATGCCCTCATTCACTATATTCGCATTTGGATTCTCCACCTCTTTATTTATTCGACACAACATGTTTAGACATATCTGTCTGTCTATCTATCTCTGTCTGTATGTCCGTCCATCTATCTATCTATCTATCTATCTATATAAAAGGACAGCTCTAGTTAAAGTTATGTCAGATCTGTAGTCTTCATGGTTGGCTGTTGTTGTGCAGCAGGTCTCAGACAGTGCAGCAGAATATTATCATATGTGCTTGTGTTTGCTTCGCTTTTATCCAGTATATTCTGCTCAAGCCTGAGCACTCTTTGTTTTGTGAAAAGGCTCTTTGTGTGGCTTTTGAACACCTGGAGGGAGTTTTCTGAGGATCACTGCTCCTCCTCGCTGCCCTCGCCGCTCTCCAAAAGAAAAAAAGAAGAAGCTCTAATTCTAATAACCGTGGAAAATGGTGCCATAATACTAAATAAATTAATGATTTTTTTTTAATAGTCATAATTTAAAAAACTTTGACTAATGTTTATTCATTCATTCATTCATTCATTCATTTTCATTTCGTCTTAGTCCCTTTATTAATCTGGAGTCGCCACAGCGGAATGAACCGCCAACTTATCCAGCATATGTTTTACGCAGCAGATGCCCTTCCAGCCGCAACCCATCTCTGGGAAACATCCATACACACCCATTCACACACATACACTACGGACAATTTAGCTTACCCAATTCACCTATAGCGCATGTCTTTGGACTTGTGGGGGAAACCGGAGCACCCGGAGGAAACCAACGCAAACACAGTGAGAACATTGCAAACTCCACACTGAAATGCCAACTGACCCAGCCGAGGCTCGAACCAGCGACCTTCTTGCTGTGAGGCCTTCGTGCTACTCACTGCGCCACCGTGCTGCCTCACTAATGTTTATAGTTATTCATTTATACTTATTTTTAATGTGGGCAAGTTAATGGGCTACACATACAGTATATCGCTTAATTATTACATATTTAAATTACAAATGAATGAACTACGTAATGGCATTTATTACATTTCTACATATTTGTTATTCACAATTGTAGGCATGTTTAAATAGAAATTTACATTTAATTGATTCATTTTGACTTTTTAAATTCACATTTATTGGCACATCCTGTACACGGTGTTAAGAAAACGCACCAACTAAATGCTGGGGTGTTTTTGGTGGTTGCTAGGGCATTTCTTTGTGGTCGGTAGGGTTGTCAGGGTGTTTCTGTGTGGTAGCAGGGTTTTTTGGTATGTTTCAAAAGAACTTCAAAGCCATTGTTAGGGTGTTTCTGATTGATTGCTAGGGTTTTGGGTGGTTGCCAGGGTATTTCTGATTGGTTGCTAGGTTGTTCTGGATTGTATCTAGGGCATTTCTCTGGTGTTTATGGTTTGGAGAGGTTATCAGGGAATTCTAATTGGTTGCTTTGATGTGCTATGTGGTTCTCAAGGCATTTCTGTATGGTGACAAGGTTTTTATGGTGGTCCCAAATTATTTTTAAAGGGCCACGAAACCCCCCTGTCTCAGCAGGGAGTTTTCACACCTCTAGTTTGAAAAAAGTCAGGAAAGTGGGTGAGTCCAGCTCTCACTGGGAGGGTGGGAGTGTCAGGGTAGGGAAAGAGGTAAGGTTTTGCATAAAAATGGGAGTTTCAGTTTGGGCACGCGCTGATTTTCACAGAGGCAAAACAACACACAGACACAGGGGAGAAAGACAGTGACTATGCTTACATGGACATCAGCAATCAAATTATTTGCCAAATGATTAATTTGTCGACTTTAACAGCAGTTTGGCACTTTCACTTTCATTCAGGAACATTTCATGCATGCCCCCTGTGACAAACGAGATATTGGATGTGAGGAACTGCAGGAAGAGTCTAGTTTTAATGTAATGTTTGATACCGCACGACGAATGGGAGAAAAGATTGCTAGGGTTTTGGGTGGTTGCCAGGGTATTTCTGGTTGCTAGGTTGTTCTGGATTGTTTCTAAGGCATCTCTCTTTGTGTTTTTTTATGGTTTTGGGTGGTTATCAGGTGATTATAATTGGTTGCTATTATGTTCTATGTGGTTGTCAAGGCACTTCTGTATGTTAACAAGGTTTTTATGGTGGTCCCAAATAATTTCAAAGCAGTTGTTGGGGTATTTCCGATTGATTTCTAGGATTTTGGGTGGTTGGCAGGGTATTTTTGATTGGTTATAGGTAGTTCTGGGTGGTTCCCCGGGCATTTCTCTGCAGTTGATAAGGTTTTGAGTTGTTGCCAGGTGATT
>CAIGQW010033265.1:736408-764985 GCA_903798125.1 Danio choprae
AGCGCGCGCGCACGGGGACGCAGACAGACAGATCAGGAAGTTGAAATCTGCAGAGACCAGTCTGTGAAATCCGTCAAACCGAAACCTCTCGCGGCCACTCGCTTTAGTCCTCGGTTTTAATACATATATCTTCTTTTCAACTAGCTATGTGGTAAGTACACTACGCTATTTTATAATATTGTCTTGACGAGCGCAAAGCTTTACTGTATCCGACGCGTTGCAGCAACGCGCGTGCACGCAGGTTTGTTTAGAAATGTATTGAGGTAAAGTTGGTTTATACTCCCACCCTCGGACGTTTAGTATAATTTCAGAGAAGTATTCTTTGCAAATTCTACATAGTGAAATCATATTAGCAGTCAGTCACTATCAAAGTAGGCTACAACATCGTTCACACTCAAATAAATAGTGCTAATGTTGTTTTGAAGTCATATGTACATGTGATTTGAGACCGAATATTCAAAGTATCATGGTAAACAATACAGGGAGCGTGTCACTGGTTGTCACTGAATGAATGTGCGAATATAAAACTAACTTTACCTCAATATCAAAGTAGGCTACAACATTGTTCAGAGTCAAATAAATAGTGCTAATGTTGTTTTGAAGTCATATTTACATGTGATTTGAGACCGAATATTCAAAGTATCATGCTAAATAATATATGGAGCGTGTCACAAGTTGTCACTGAACGAATGTGCAAATATTAAACGAACTTTACCTCAATTATAAATTTAGCTTGCCTTGCAGGTGAGTTTGTGTGTGAAATAATGTACTTTTCAAACGAATTATTCAGCAAACCGAACAAGTATACGTTGTCTCATTTGTCTCAAATAAAATCTAATTTAGCTATCTTTGAGATTTAGAGTCAAGACGTGATGTGTTGGGTTTTATTTCTAGCACTTGCTTTCAAAACTGGTTATAAATCATATTTATTTTGTGTGTCGTGAATTGTTTAAATCTTTAAAGGTGGCTGAAAACCCCATTCGGTTTCCATTGGGACAACGATTGAACCAAATGCTTGTTCATCTATCTAAATATGACTATTTTTTTAAATGTCTGTATATGTTTTATAGGCAATTCTCAAAGGGAACGATTCAAATTCTGTCATTATTTACTCCCCCTTCACTTGTTCCAATCCTATCTGATTTACCTTTTTCTGTTGAACACAAAATAAGACATTTTGAAGGATTTTGAAGTGGTGACCATTGACTTCCATAGTATTTTTATATTCCTACTATGGTAATCAATGGCTACTAGTTTCCAACTTTCTTTAAAATATCTTCTTTTGAGCACAAAACTTTTGAGGGTGAGTAAATTGTAATTTTTGGGGTAACCGTCCCTTCATTAACGTTATCATGTTTTTTTTTTCACAATGAGAAACAATCACTGAAGCAAGAGTGATGACAGCATCAATCTCTATAAACAGAATTAATAAACGTTTAAATTTGGTAATATATAAGTCTAGTCAGTGATGTACTGGTACTGTAGTTCAATGGTGGTAAAAATTAGACAATTTCTTGGTACTTTTACATGGTAAACTTTGGTAACACTTTAGTTTAAGCACCAATTCTTACTATTTTGTGCCTATTATTAAGACATTAACCATTTGTTTGTACTGTACTAATAAAGTACATATTCAGCATTAGGGCTGCACAATATTAGAAAAAACTGACATTGCGATATTTAGTTTTTCTGCGATATTGCGATGAACTGCTGCTGCATCTATACAATTCCTGCATATGATTGAATAGCACTATTTGGAAAAACAATATGTTCACACTTTATTTTAAGGTTCAGTTCTCAATTTTTTGGCAAACCGTTATGACTTTTGCTTCAATAAACTCCTAATTTGCTCCTTATTAATTGTTATTAAGGTAGTTTGGGTATTGAGTAGGATTAGGGATGTAGAATAAGATCATACAGAATATGTAAGTACTAATAAGCAGCCAATATCTCCGTAACATGCATGTAAGCAACTAATTAATAGTGAGAATTGGTCCAAAGTCTTACCAAAAGGATTCATTTTGATTGATTGGGATGATTCTGTAGGGCAGTGAAGCATGCATAAAATGTAATAAACAATCTTCAAGCATAGATAAAAGCAACAAAGCAAAGATAAAAGTGAAATAGACAGTGCATGCTTTATGGTTTTTTGTATGTGTAAATGTAAAAATTACCCTGCAAAGTCAACTCACCATTGCATAAACAAGCGATGTGACTATTGCACATGCACTTGTTGTGTTATTGATGCTGAAACAATATATTGTGCAGCTCTATTCAGCATAATACCTAAACCCAAATTAGGAGTTTGAGGCAACAAGTCACAGTTAATGGTTTATTGCTGCTGAGAACTGTACCTTAAAATAAAGTTTGGCCTAAACCTTTGCATAAAAGTGCTTGATATTCCATGATATTTAAGGTTTATTTAAATCACAGCAGAGCAATAACAAGATTCAATTATTGGAGAAATTACATACATCAAAATATATGTTTACATCAATCCATTTATAGGCAGCCTGCATACATCCATGCCCAATATTGTAATTATAAGATAATGTCATTTACATATACTATTTAATATTTTCTTTTTTTCCTAAGCATGTTTTTGGCCCAATCCCAATTCTATTTTTGTACCCCTACCCCTACTCCTTCCCCTTCCCCTTCCCCTTGGCCCTTGAAACAGAGTGTGAAGGGGAAGGGCTTCAAAATTTACCCCTAGGAAATGAGACACCACTTCAGCACCTGCACACGTCATCATATGTCATTGTGATCTCTTACTACATATGAGATTGACGATGTCGACTGCTGCAGTTATTCCAGTTGCGTTATTTTTTGGTATTTACCTTCAGGAAATCACTAAAGGCAACGATATCATGTTATCATAACAATATAATGTGGCAATAAGCTCGCAACTGTACTGTGCATTTACACCGTGGCCGTATTCATCTATGTAAACCCACAAAAACCACATTAACATTATACCAGACACTGTAAAAAGCTCATTCCCAGCGGTCACTAGACTTTTCTGACAGGGTATTCGAGTGGTATCGAGTGACAGAATGTTGGAATGTGACAGAATATACAGGAGTTATTATTAGGGATTATAGATAGCAAAATTTTGTGGGTTTTATTTTAGCGTCTTTTTTAAAAAGCATGATGGTAAAACACAAACGTGGCTATGAATGTATTAAAACATGTGCTTGTTTGTTGTACAAATTCATAATAATGACAAAAAATACAAATTTGTGCATCTTCAGATTTGCATGTGCAGTCATGCTGCCGTTGTAGATGGTGTAGATGGGACATTTTCTTACCCCTTGGTTAGGAGTGTGGTCCTGAAAAATCTCAGTTTCAAGGGCTATCTAGCCCTTCCCCTTAGCCCTACGCCTTCAAGCTTAAGAAAACTGAGACACCCTTACCCCTTCACATGAATGCGCAAAAGAAGGGTAGGGGAAAGAAGAAGGGCCAAGGGGTAGAATTGGAATTGGGCCTTTATTAAACAGTCTAAAACTCAAAAGTTATATGGTAGATCAAGCATATCATGCTGTCCTTGTTTTATATAATGTCCGATTTCTTTACAGTATTTCCTAAGTGATCATTTACCCCTTAAAATATAATTTATTCTTCCTAAAGTGTTTTCCAACCTTTTTGACTTTCTTCTGTTCAACGCAGAAGAAGATATTTAGAAAAATGCCATTGACATCCATAGTACTAAAACAATTACTAAGAGTGTCAATGGCTTTAGCTTCCAACATTCTTCCAAAAATGTCTCCTATGTTGAGGAGAAAGAAACTCAAACCTGCATAAATGATGACAATTGTAATGTTTTGAGGGAACTACCCCTTTTAATTAGGAAAATAAGAGTCAAAATGTGTCTGGTCGTACCAGCGCTGCAGAGGGCACTCATTTAAAATCAATGTAGCCTACTGTAACGCACTGAAGAAAGCTAGTTTTGTTTGTAACCAAATGAGCGATGACCTCAAGCCAAGGAGAAATGAGTCACGTCTTCAGCTGGCACCACAGCTCAGCTCTGGAACAGAGCAATTCCAGCGTTGTGGATGTCACATTCGCAGTAAAACTTGATGCATAAATTCATTGAAAATGTTTATGTTAACAGTATATTGAAACATCTGTTTATATTTTCCAAAACAACTAACCACAATGTTATAGGAGCTATTATGCCCCTTTTAACAAGATGTAAAATAAGTCTCTGATGTACTTAGAGTTTGTATGTGTAGTTTCAGATCAAAATACCACACAAATATTGTTTTATAACTCTTTGAAACTGATTCTTTTAGGCTTTGATCTCATTGTGCCGTTTTGGTGACTGTCGCTTTAAATTCAAATGAGATTGTGCTCTTTTTAAAAGAGGGCGGAGCTACAAACACCTTTGTGTCAGCATAGTGGCAGATTCACAAACAAGACTAAAGTTATCTGTGTGAAAAGCTAAAAATATTAAAGAGGTGGGTTGGATGGAATTAAATCTATGGAGATCCTGTCGCTGTTCATTTGTGCATCCTAAAGCTCTACATTTATAATGCCTCTTAGTTGCTGACATTATCTTCAGCAGGTCAAACCTCTAGTGCGGACAGCTGCTTCTCACTCAGGGCTGTTAATGAGGGAGTGATGGTCACTAATGGGCGGGGCTTTCCCCCTCTGATGACATGTAGAAAGGAAGAATGTCAATCAAAGTGTTTCTGCAGACTGTTTTTATCAAGTGTGATTAGAAAAAAATAGAATTAATTATTTTTTTACCATTAGAGGCTGGCTATATTTACACACTGTTGCCACATGACAAGCACGTATGAAAGTGATTTTTTGCATAATAGGTCCCCTTTAAGGGATCAGAAAAATATCAATCTGTAAACTTGTTTAATATTTTAAATAAGAGGAAATAAACCAAAACAAATATGTGAGTTTACAGTATAACTTGGTAGAAATTCTGTAAATTAAACTGCACAACCCAGAAAACATAATACTAATCGAAACTATAAGGGTCTCTATAGAACCAAACATTTTTTGTATGCATGTATGTATGTATGCATGTATGTATGTATGTATATTTGCAGTCTCTAAGTCATGTGCAACATTTTGGGAAAAAAATTAATTTACATTTAGCCATTCACAAACACAATTTTAACATGTAAATTGCATGCTAATTGAAGCCCTTAATAAGTTGCATAATTTAATTGATTATTTAACTGATGTGTTTTAAATGGTATTTGGGGCAGCACGGTGGCGCATTGGGTAGCACAATCACCTCACAGCAAGAAGGTCGCTGGTTCGAGCCTCGGCTGGATCAGTTGGCATTTCTGTGTGGAGTTTGCATGTTCTCCCCGTGTTCACGTGGGTTTCCTCTGGGTGCTCCGGTTTCCCCCACAAGTCCAAAGACATGTGGTACAGGTAAGCTAAATTGTCCGTAGTGTATGTGTGTGAATGAGTGTGTGTGGATGTTTCCCAGTGATGGGTTGCAGCTGGAAGGGCATCTGCTGCATAAAACATATGCTGGATAAGTTGGCAGTTCATTCGGCTGTGGCGACCCCAGATTAATAAAGGGAATAAGCCGAAAAGAAAATGAATGAATGAATGAATAAATGGTATTTGCCAGCACCACATTTCAGCTCATAAAAAATGTTTTACTGGATTATGGTATAGCCGATTGGCTGATATTTAGCATTTATAATCAAAAGCAGCATATCAGCTGACTTCCTTACGGCTGGACGTCTATAAAAAGATGTTTGGCAGTGGCGTATTTTCGAGGAACTAAACGAGAAATGGCACACACCTCATTCATTGTTTCCTTTTCTGTATTTTCATATTCAAATCAGCCTAAAACACTCCTCACTTTAGTTTTGTAATTGAACCTGCTATTTCCAAGGAAAATGGTCTATTTCAGTGTTTCTCAACCACGTTCCTGGAGGACCACCAACACTGCATGTTTTGGATGTCTCCTTTGTCTGTCACACCCATTGCAGGTCTTTCAGTCTCTGCTAATGAGCTAATGATCTGAATCCGGTGTGTTTGGTTAAGGAGACAAGGAATATCTTGTCTTGAGCTGGTGGTCCTCCGGGAACATGGCTGAGAAACACTGGTCTATTTAACAGGAAAGAAATTGCTTTTAGATTTTGGAGGAATGCATTTTAAAAGTAAGAGATCTCTCAAACAATGTACAGTTGTTTTATTAATGGGTCTGTTTTTGTTTTGTGTTACATTACTCTTAAAAACAATATGTTTGTGAGGTGTTACGTTATTAATATTCATCATTTTATGAGCTTAATCGCTACAATTATGTTGCGACCTGTGTTCATCTTCTGTGCAGTATTGCATTGAATTTGAAAATTGTTGTATTTTTTTTTTTTAAGCACATGAGTAGCTAAAGACATTTTGAAACGGAATATGCAAAAAAAGGCAGTGAAAGATGTAAATGTGTTTATGTATTTAAATTTGGATTCTCCATGTGATGTGCAAAGTTTGGAGCAATCAGGTTTTATTTTCAGTAAAACATTACAAATTGCAGATTGTTCTAATTTTACAGAAGCATACGAGTAGCAATATTAATATATTCATAAGCAATTAAATAATATATGCAAAGCAGCAATGAAATATATAAAATTCCATGTGTCATGTGTAAAGTTTGGTGCCACAAAATAAAAAAGAACATTAAATTACATCGTTTACATAGCATAAATAAATTTTGAAATGTAATATGCAAAACAGACAATGGAAAAATGGAAAATGACAACGTGTTTATGTACTTAAATTTGCATTTCCCATGTCCAAAGTTTTACGGGATTATTAATATAATAAATTAATATATGCAAAGCAGCAATGAAGTATGTAAAATGGCAGTCTATGTATGTCAAATGTGCAAAGTTTGGTGGCGCAAAATAAACATGAAATTTAAATTACATCATTTGCAATTTTAATATATACAAGTTCATATTATGTGGTAAATTTTTGTTGCAATCAGTATTATTTTTCAGTGAAACATTCATTCATTCATTTTCTTTTTGGCTTAGTCCCTTTATTAATCTGGGGTCGCCACAGCGGAATGACTTATCCAGCATATGTTTTACACAGCAGATGCCCTTCCAGCTGCAACCCATCACTGGGAAACATCCACACACACTCATTCACACACATACACTACGGACAATTTAGCTTACCAAATTCACCTGTACCGCATGTCTTTGGACTTGTGGGGGAAACCGGAGCCAACACTGGGGGAAACATGCAAACTCCACACAGAAATGCCAACTGGCCCAGCCGAGGCTCGAACCGGCAACCTTCTTGCTGTGAGGCGATCGTGCTACCTACTGCGCCCCCGTGAGGCCTTTCAGTGAAACATTGCATTGAAATTATAAATCGTTCTATTTTTTGAAAGCATACGAGTAGAAAAATTAATATATGAATAATTCAAAAATTAATATATGCAAAGCAGCAATGGAATATGTAAAATTAATATATATTTAAATTTGCATTCTCCCTGTAATACTTGCAACATGTTGGTACAAAATGAAATCTAATTTACGTTTGCAATTTCCAACCCCAATTTTAATATGTAAATTGCATGCTAATTTGAACGCTATACAAGTTGCATAATTACATAAAAAATCTACAGTAATACCCCAAATTGAATGGATATTTTTAATGTATACAAGCAGAAATAGTAGCAATATTATCATTTAAATGTTACACCACTATTTAGCTGGATTGAGGAATAGCTAATTGGCTGGTGTTTATAATCGAAAGCATCAAATCAGCAGACTTTCTTTGGATGTCTATAAAAAGATGCTTGGCAGTGGTGTATTTTCGAGGAACTAAACAAGAAATGGCACACATCTCATTTGTTGTTTCCTTTTCTGTATTTTCATATTCAAATTAGCATAAAATACTGTTGACTTTAGTTTTGTAATTGGACTTTCCAAGGAAAAGGGCATACTGTACTTTGAACAGAAAGAAACTTTTAGACATCAGACATCTTAGACATCTCCCAAACACTGTACAAATATATATTATAGGGTAGGTATGTTGTGATGTTTGGTTTTTCTTCCCTTGTTTTGAGTGTCTCTGAATTGTTTTTCAGACAGACGAATGGATGGATGTCTCGGGATGTTTCCCCCAAGGCTCATTTTGCAAATCTTTAATCGGTGATCATGTCATCCTCCAATGATACAGCTGATTTCAGAGAAATGTCGTCCTACTGGAACGTAACTGCAGATCCAGATGAAAGCACTGGCATTATGGAGGAGCAG
This sequence comes from Danio choprae, assembly GCA_903798125.1. NCBI lineage: Eukaryota > Metazoa > Chordata > Actinopteri > Cypriniformes > Danionidae > Danio > Danio choprae. The sequence continues at coordinate 744,661 of CAIGQW010033265.1, forward strand.
GCTGGTAAGAAGCTTTTGCCACAATCAAACAATTGGCTTGAGAAAGCCTAGTCTGAAAGTTTAAAGTAGTTTTAAAGTTGAAATAACTGAAGTAGTTTTTAAGAAGTTTGAAACTGTTGGCATAGATAAGTACATATACACTCATCGGCCACTTTATAATGTACATCTTACTGGTACCGGGTAGGACCCCCTTTTGAATTCAGAACTGCTTTAATTCTTCGTGGCATTCAACAAGGTACTGGAAATATTCCTCAGAGATTTTGGTCCATATTGACATGATAGCATCACATAGTTGCTGCAGATTTGTCGGCTGCACATCCATGAATCTCCCGTTCCACCACATCCCAAAGGTGCTCTATTGGATTGAGATCTGGTGACTGTGGAGGCCATTTGAATACAGTGAACTCATTGTCATGTTCAAGAAACCAGTCTGAGATGATTCACGCTTTATGACATGGCACATTATCCTGCTGGAAGTGGCCACCAGAAGATGGGTAGACTGTGGTCATAAAGGGATGGACATGGTCAGCAACAATATTCAGGTAGGCTGTGGCATTGACACGATGCTCAATTGGTCCTAATGGGCCCAAAGTGTGCCAAGAAAATATCCCACACGCCATTACACCACCACCACCAGCCTGAACCGTTGATACAAGGCAGGATGGATCCATGCTTTCATGTTGCAGACCCTACCATCCGAATGTCGCAGCAGAAATTGAGACTCATCAGATCAGGCAACGTTTTTCCAATCATCTATTGTCCAATTTTGGTGAGCCTGAGCAAATTGTTGCCTCAGTTTCCTGTTCTTAGCTGACAGGAGTGGCACCCGGTGTGGTCTTCTGCTGCTGTAGCCCATCTGCCTCAAGGTTGGACATGTTGTGTGTTCAGAGATGCTCTTCTGCAGACCTTGGTTGTAATGAGTGGTTATTTGAGTTACTGTTGCCTTTCTATCAGCTCGAACCAGTCTGGCCATTCTCCTCTGACCTTAACAAGGCATTTGCACCCACAGAACTGCCACTCACTGGATATTTTCTCTTTTTTGGACCATTCTCTGTAAACCCTAGAGATGGTTGTGTGTGAAAATCTCAATAGATCAGCAGTTTCTGAAATACTCAGACCAGCCCGTCTGGCACCAACAACCATGCCACGTTCAAAGTCACTTAAATCACCTTTCTTCCCCATTCTGATGCTCGGTTTGAACTGCAGCAGATCGTCTTGACCATGTCTACATGCCTACATGCATCAAGTTGCTGCTATGTGATTGGCTAATTAGAAATTTGCGTTAACGTGTGTGTGTGTGTGTGTGTGTGTGTGTGTGTGTGTGTGTATATGTATATAAACCACTTATTTATTTATATTTTTTCAAACCTATGTTAATTTAACTCACTTTTTTACTCTTGCCCTTTTTACCCTTATTTATTTAATGAATTGTTCAAATTATGTATTTATATGTGAACTTCCTCTCATAACTATTGCGCAAGAAGAGCGAATGTTTGTCTGTAATGATGCAAACGTACCGTGGTTGACAAGCAGAAAGGGAAATCAAAGGTGGTTTAGGCAAACGCACACTGTAAAAAAATATCTGTTAATGAACAGTTTCTGTATTTTGTGATTCACACATGTTTTTCTGTTTATTTGCAGTTGTGAAATGCATTATGGGATGTTGATCTTTGACTTTTGATGTTTTACAGTCATCAAACAACTCTACAGTTTAACAGTTTAAGTGACTTTTATCGCCATTTTAGTAGTTTTAAAATATAATGTGCAAGTATAAATGATATATAGAGAATTAAGTCTGTAAAATAAGAGAAAATGTACTGCCAGTTTATTACAAGGTTTCTGTAGTGTAATATAAAATACCAACCCAGACAATATATCACTTTAAACTACAGGTGTCAAAGCCAGTTCCTGGAGAGCCGCAGCTCTGCACAGTTTAGTTCCAACCCTGCTTCAACACACTTACCTGTAGGTTTCAAACAAGCCTGAAGGACTCAATTAGTTTGATCAGGTAGGATTAATTGGGGTTGAAACTAACCTGTGCAGAGCTGCGGCCCTCCAGAACCTGGAATGCAGTTCAAAAGCACTAATAAAATAATAAAAAATAAAAACATGAATCACAAAATATGGAAAATTGCTAATTTACGGATATTTTTTTACAGTGCAGTGTTCTATAAGCCTGACACAGACTCACTGCAGACCCCAGAGTCAGTTTTCTGTGTAAAAGCACGCTGAAGGCAGAAAAACTTCCTCATTGTTCACCACATGGCCTGTTGCCAGTGTGTATTGTCTATCAGTTTGTTGAATCAGTCTTATTTTGCGTAATCACAGCAGCGTGAAGGTTAATATTTCCCTCTGAGGGACGCAGCACTTTCACTGGGTCATGTGAGAGCTTGATATTGTGACAATGAGAGGGATATAAAATCAGTATAATAAAGGTTTAGTTTCTTTTTATCCGCATGTTTCCACCCTCTGAAACCTGAGACCTGACATCTGTAGTTCTGGTTGGAGGAACTTAACAGTCCGAACGCTGTAAATATAGAAAAATGAACTGAAACTTCTCGTCTTCAGATGCTCTGAATGTGAGATTGTATTTTAAAGGGAGAGTTCACACAAAAGTGAAAATAAAGTTCTGTCATCATTTACTCATCCTTTATTCCTTTTTTTAACCTGGGTTTCTTTCCTCTATTGAAGGTATTTTGATGAAAAATTGTTGACTTCCATAGTGGGAAAAACAAATAGTATGGAAGTCAATGGTTACAGGTTTTTTTGGCTTTCCTCAAAATAGCTGCTTTTGTGTTTAATAGAAGAAAGAAACTCATAATAGTTTGGATTCATTCAACTCCAAATCAGAAAATTTGGGACAGTATAGAAAACAGAAATTAAAAAATCAAGAAGTGATTTCTAAATTTACTTTGACTTGTATTTCATTGCAGACAATTTTTTTCTCAAAATAAACACGTAGTCCAATTTTGGTTTTTGCAACACACTTCAAAAAAAGTTGGCACAGTAAAGCATTTACCAGTTTGTAATGTTGCCGTTCCTTTTCACAACACTTAAAAGACGTTTAGGGACTGAAGACACCAAGTGATGAAGTGTTTCAGGTGTCATTTTGTCCCATTCTTCCTGCAAACAAGTTTTAAGGTGGGCAGCAGTACGGGGTCTTCATTGTCGCATTTTGCGCTTCAAAATGCGCCACACATTCTCATTGAAGACAGGTCGGGACTGCAGGCAGGCCAGTCAAGTACCTGTATCCTCTTCCTCTGCAGTCAAGACTTTATAATGTGTCTAGAATGTGGTTATGCATTGTCTTGTTGAAATATGCATGGGCGTCCCTGAAAAAGAAGGCAGCATATTGTGCTCCAAAATCTCTATGTACTTTTTAGCATTGATGGTGCCGTCACAGAAGTGCAAGTTACCTTTGCCAAGGGCACTGACACAACCCATACCATAACAGACCCTGGCTTTTGGACTTGTTGCTAGTAACAGTCTGGATGATCCTTTTCTTCTTTGGTCCGAAGCACATATTGTCCATTTCTCCCAAAATAATACCTGAAATACTGATTCATCTGATCACAGTACACTATTTCACTGTGTGATAGTCTATCCCAGATGCCTTCTAGCCCAGAAAAGTCGACATCGCTTCTGGACACTGTTAACATAGGACTTCCTTTTGGCACAGTACAGTTTTAATTGGCATTTGTGTATGTAACTTTGTATTGTGGTACTTGACAAAGGTTTGCCAAAGTAGTCCTGAGCCCATGTGGTGATATGGCTTATAGATGAATGACGATTCTTGATGCAGTGCCGCCTGAGGGATCAGAGATCACAGTTGTTCAGCTTAAATTCCTGAACTAATTCCTTCAGATTTCTTCAATCTTTTAATAATGTTATGAACTGTTGAAGGTGAAATATCCAAATGTCTTCCTATCTGTCATTGAGGAACATTGTTTATAAACATTTCAATCATTTTCTCACATATTTGTTGGTAAACTGCCGATCCTCTGCCCATCTTTGCTCCTAAAGGACTAGACCTTTCTTGGATGCTGCTTTTGTACCAAATCATAATTACAATCATCTGTTGACATCACCTGTTTCAAACCACATCATCATTTAACCAATTTATCTGATTACTAGCCCGAAATTGCTCCTCTCCCAACATTTTTTGAAATGGGTTGCAAGAACCACAATTGGAAAACATGTTTATTTTGGAGAAAAAAATAAATAAAAATAATAAGGAACATATTAAATTATGTTTTTTGTATTGTCTGCAATGTTATTTAATTTCAACGTATTTATACATTGAAAATGCAAATAATATTTATTTAATCATACTTTATAACAAATAGTGATGTTGAAAATATTAAATTAATATTACTATTAATTGATATTGTAAAGTATATAATTATTTAAATATATTTTGTATTAAATATTTAATTTGTTTTAAATAATGTATATAATATATTTCAATTATGTATTTTACAATATCAATTATTTAATAGTAAAATTATTTTAATATTACAAAATATATTATTATATTTAAATATAATATATTTTACAGTATAAATTATTTAATAGTAATATTATTTTAATATTATAAAATATATTATTATATTTAAATATAATGTATTTAAATAATTATGTATTTTACAATATCTATTATTTAACAGTAATATTATTTTATTATTACAAAATAAATATTATTGAATGTAAATATTATATATTTAAATAATTATGTATTATACAATGTCAATTATTTAATATTAATATTATTTTAATATTACAAAACAGCTGCTTTTCTTTTTCATGATAATATTTACAGATTAGTTAACAGATCAGAAAATGAGTGTTTTATGTATTCAACAGTATTAACGTATGGCCATTCTCATATCTATAATACAGATTTGGGGATTGCATTCAGTTGCACTTGGCAGGAAAACAGATGAAGCAGCATCCGGCCCATAAAAAACCCCCAAAAATCCGTCAATATTCCCCTCAGAGCTGAAATCTCATGCCGGAGGTTTCGGGTTTCGCCTCAGCATCAGCAACACAGTTACCCTTGGCAACAGTGAGTCCATGCGGTGTGTGTTATAGATGTTTGAGTCCCATCACGTATCTCTCTCTTTCTCTCTCTCTCTCTCTATATATATATATACATACAGTATATATGTGTGTGTGACTCGAACACACACTACAGAAACAGGCCAGTGTGCTAATCTGGCTTAGTGCGGCTTCGGCTAGCTCTAAACACAATCTGAGGTCCAGTGGGAGGGGCAAAGGGTTGGGTTTCACTCTTTAATGTGTTCACTGTGTAAGATAACCTTGCCATTAAGGACAGCACAGAGGGAGGAGACGCTGCATCACACACAGTCAGGCTGAAACTGCATTGTTGATTTGTGAAGGATCGTAATGAGATGACTGTAGGAGATATCAGTGCAGAATGATAAGGTATGTTTGCAGTGTGGATGCATCGTTTGTTTGTTGTTTAAGGCTTTTTAGGGTGATTAATAGTGTTAAGAAGTGAGTTTATCAGTGAAGCTTTTAGATTGGGATTTTTATTTATTTTTTTAATGCTCTAAAATGATTAGAGATTGGGTTTTAGTCACATTTTTGGTTTCTTACTCACTCTTATTGTCCTCCAGACCTGTTTCTGTTTCATAGCCACTCTTATTGATGGATTGTGCTTGTTTTAGTAGACGTTAGTACTAGAGGTGTTAAACTTGGTGTAATTGTTTTTTGAGATATAAAAATTGAAATACAATTGCACCCTACATAAATACAATGGAGGAAATGGTGGCAAAATTGTGTTATTGTATAGAAAACCATTTGTTATACTGACTCTGATTGTAACTTAAATAACATTGTGTTTTAAATATTACAATAAACACACAAAGAAAAATTGGCACTTTTTAATTTAATGTTCAGTGATTCAATCCTTCAGACTTATTAGAGAGATTGTGATTTTGCATAAACGTCTTATTTTTGGTTTCTTAGTCACACTTTTTTTTTCGAATAAGCTTGATTGATTACACACACACACACACACACACACACACGCACACACGCACACACACACACACACACACACACAGTCAGACTCGTACTGCAATGTGGATTTGTGAAGGAGCGTAATGAGATGATTGTTGGAGAGATCCGTGCAGAATGATAAGGTATGTTTGCAGTGTGGATGCATCGTTTGTTTAGTTTTTTCAAAAGCTTTTTAGGGTGATTAATAGTGTTAGATTCTGAATAGATTCAGTGATTTTTAATGCTCCAGAATTATTACAGAGATTGTGTTTTAGTCACATTTTTGGTTTCTTTGGTCTCTTATTGTCATCAGACTTTTTTAGTAGTGAAGTCTTATTTTTTAGTAGAGAAGTCTTATTTTTTTGTAAGAAGTCTTATTTCTAGTAGTGAAGTCTCATTTTTAGTAGAGAAGTCTTATTTTTAGTAGTCTTATTTATAGTAGAGAAGTCTTATTTTTAGTAGGGAAGTCTTATTTTTGGGGCAGCACGGTGGCGCAGTGGGTAGCACAATCGCCTCACAGCAAGAAGGTCGCTGGTTCTAGCCACGGTTGGGTCAGTTGGCATTTCTGTGTGGAGTTTGCATGTTCTCCCCGTGTTTGCGTGGGTTTCCTCCGGGTGCTCCGGTTTCCCCCACAGTCCAAAAACATGCGGTACAGGTGAATTGGGTAAGCTAAATTGTCCGTAGTGTATGTGTGTGAATGAGTGTATGGATGTTTTCCAGTGATGGGTTGCGGCTGGAAGGGCATCCGCTGCGTAAAACATATGCTGGATAAGTTGGCGGTTCATTCCGCTGTGGCAACCCCAGATTAATAAAGGGACTAAGCCGAAAAGAAAATGATTGAATGAATGTCTTATTTTTTGTTTTAGTAGACATTAGTTCTAGTGCATTTTAACCTCTTAAACACATTTTTCTCACATCCAATTTGAGATATCAAAAGTTATGTTTGCACTATATATAAAAACAATGGAGGAAATTTTGTGAAAACTGTGTTCTTGTACAGAAAACAATTTGTAGTACGAAGTCTGTAACTTTTAAATAACATTGTGTTTTAAACATTACAATAAACACACAAAAACGGGCACTTTTTTATTTTAAAGTCAGTGATTCAATTGTTTAAACTAATTACAGAGATTGTGGTTTTGCAGAAAAGTCTTATTTTTGGTTTCTTAGTCACTTTATTTCCCTGAATAAACTTGATTGATTGTGCTTGTTTTAGTAGACATTAGTTCTAGTGTATTTTAACCTCTTAAACTTTATTTCATCCAAATTTGAGCTATCAAAAATAAAATGTTTACCCTACATAAATACAAGGGAGGAAATGGCGGGGAAAATTGTGTTATTGTTCAGAAAACCTTTTGAAATAGGAAAACTGATTGTAAATTTTCATAAATAACATTAAATGTATTTTAAATACTGCAATAACACGAATGAATGAATTGTGTGGAATCCTGCTATTTTTTACAGCATTAAAACTAATAGAGTTAAATATGGTGCATTTTAACCTCTTAAACTTGTTTTTGGTATTTAGGGCTGTGCAATATGACAATTTATATATTCATTCTGTATGGACAAAACAAAGCCCTGTCGTGTCATATTATGCTCTATTATTTATTTTGTTGTGTTGCAAAATACAGTTTGCAGTAATGTTTTTCTTATCATTTGTATAAGCAAAATATTACACAACATTACAGGGATTCAGACAGAAGCATGAATAACAGCATTTTATTTTATTTCTACATTTTTAGTCAAACATTCCCAGCAGGCACACGTCGTCATAAGACGTTAATATTAGGTTAGATTTAGGTCATGATGTTGGGTGACTAAAATTCAATGTTGTGTTGGAAAGTGACCAAAATCCAAGGTCGAGCCAACATCTTAAACCAACGTCATATTGTTGTCAAATACTGACATTTAGCTAAAATCCAACGTCTGACAGACGTCATAGTGGTAACGTCCACACAACGTCAAGCTGTAACAACATTAGACGTTGATATTTGGTTGTTTTTGGTTGCGTTGGAAAGTGACTCATGTCAGTCTGACGTTGGGTTCTGACATCAACCCAATTTTCGTTTCCACCCAAAATACAGCGCCCCACGACGTTGGGGTACAACGTCAATCTGACATCATATTGATGCCCTGTGCCTGCCAGGTTTGCTCTGAAGTTCTAAATAAAGTGAGAAATATGAATGAGGAGATTTCTGAATATACACTTTAAAATGTAAGAAAGAAATAGTGCTTTACATGTGGTCAATATTTATATACATTTACAGAACTGATACTATATTGTGAAATATATCGTTATGAAGATATGAGATGACTTGTGTCGTGATATGAGGTTTCTGTCATATCTAATTTCCACAAAATTGTAACGCAATAAAAATGTAATATTTACGCTACACTCAAAGCAGCAGCTCTTAAATCTCAGCTCCTGACAAAATCACATGAACATTCATTAACATGTAAATGAGCAGTGTTTACACTTACTCAACACCTGCTGATTAAATCATCCAAATGTGTTATGCTTTTCCTCACCTTTTTCCCCCCCAAGTTAAAATCTGTAATATTACATTGTTGTTCCCTTTAGCTGTAAATTAGTTGTAGTTTAATTGCATTTGCAATTGCATCTTGCGTCTCCAGAAACAATAAAACTGATGAAAACACAAAAATATGATGTTAGCTATACATTGTGTGCCATTTTGTATATTACTTCTTAGACAAACATACAAATTAAGCTTAATTTAGGCAATAATCAAGAAAAGTGTACTTGGACACTGTAAGTATAATAGGATTATGGGCATATTGTATTTTATAAAAACTGTTTTGCAAAAAAAAAGCTCAAACACACTTGCAATGAGGGGGAGAAACACAGTATTACTACCTTCAGTTATAACTCAATACGTCTAGTCCTGAAAAACAGTCTGGTATATTTTGACACCTATACTGTAAAACAATGTTAATCACTTAAATTAAGTTGAAGCAATTTAACTGTACAAGTCATTTTAACTTGCATCAATTAAGCTGACTTAAAACATCAAGTTCAAATTTGTTTAACTTAAAATAAATGTTTAAAACCTGATTAACTCTCTAAATTAAGTTTTAAGTTTGACGTAAAACATAAGTTGTCATTATGTAATGTATAATGGAGTAAAGCAGTATAAGTGTGATTATAATATAAGTAAATCTAAAAGCTCCAATTGTTTTTTTTATGCATTTTATTGCAATTTTTAAATTATATATCATATTATTTATGAAAAGTTACAATCAGATTGCTCAAAATCAATGGTTAATAATTTTTTTTTTGTATGTGTATAGGGTAACGTGTATATTGTACATTATATGTCATTTGGATGGAAATACCAAACAAAGCCTGTGAAAACAAAAACTAAACTACTACTAAATTAAGCACAATCAGTCAAGCCTATTCAAGGGAGTTAAGTCTGGGGACAATAAGAGTGACTAACAACAAAAATATGACTTTTCTCTCTAATATGTTTGGAAATCGACTGACTTAATTTGAAAATGCTTCTTTGTGTGTGTTTATCGTAATATCTTTAAAAAAATCTATATGTTATTCATAAAGTTATAATCAGATTTCGTATTTCAAATAGTTTTCTATACAAAGACACCATTAAAAAATTATTCAATTCAATTCAAGTTTATTTATATAGTGCTTTTTACAATGTAGATTGTGTCAAAGTAGCTTAACATGTTCTAGTAAAGACCAGATTTCAGAGTTGAAGTTCAGTTTAGTTCAGTTCAGTTCAGTGTGGTTTAAGTTTCACTGCTGAAAGTTCAAACACTGAAGAGCAAATCTACTGAAGCGCAGCTCCACAAGTCCCGATCCGAGCAAGCCAGTGGCAACAGTGACGAGGAAAAAAAACTTCACCTATGAAGTGAAGGGAAAAAAACCTAGAGAGAAACCAGGCTCTATTGGGCACGATCATTTTCTTCTGGCCAAACTTCCTCTGTGGAGCTGCAGTCTAGGCGCTGGAGGCTGGGGAAGCTGGACGTCCATCGCAGAAAAGCTGCATGTGTGGTAGGGCACCGGCGGGAGGTCCGGCTGGCCCACAGGATCAAGCGTACACTTGTTTGTCACAGTGGCCTTCCAGGAATCAGTCTCATGCACTCCATTCCTCCATGACCACCACAGCATCAGCTCGGGATACGGCCTGGTCCAGGATACCTTTGGATCATCTCTTCACAGGTCTAGGATCACATCAATGGCGCTGCATAGTCTGTAGGGGCCTCGGGATGAGTATCCCCAGGTGGAAATAGAGAATAAAGAAAATAATTAGCGTAGCTGCTGTTCATAGTGCATTTAAACGAGATGCAAAAAATGGATTGTTATAGATGAAAATAGCAGTTATATAAACAAACATGTAAAGCATATGAGAGTTTCTAACGCAGTGTCTGGTGCATTAAGACAGGAGGAGTGTGTTCTACAGGTGGTTGTCAAGCCAGCTCCCCTGTGTGGAGCACACTCATGCATCATACCGTTATGCGATGCATTAAGTGTATGCTTTACTAAAAAGAGAGGTCTTTAATCTAGTTGTATAGTTGTATTGTATTCTATAATATCTGGTATATTTTCACGACTTTTCTCTCTAATATGTTTGGAGAATTGAATGTCTTGATTTGAAATCACAAAGCACCACTGCTTTTTTATGTGCAGGGTTCCCACGCTTCTTGAATGTACTTGAATTTCAGACATATGAATTTAAGGCCTGGAAAGTACGTAAAAACAAACATAAGTCCTTTAAAGTGCTTGAATGTAAAGTTTATGGTGTTATTTCAACAATTGTTCTGTGGTGCTTTCAAAAACTGAATGAAAAAATAAAGAAATTCTCAATTTAAAAATCTTAAAATTAAATCTTATTCAAGAACTACCCCAACCTGATTTCACCGAGTAGGACATGTTTCTGCATTAACATCTATGTTGATTCTGGATCAACATTCCAATCAGCCAATCAGAATTAAGGGATATGTTTACAGTTTATGTTGAGTTTGGGCTTACGGTTTATGCACTTCTACATGATTGTTGTCCAATTATTATTTCACTCTTGTTTTGGGAATAATTGACAGTTATGGTTGGGTTTAGGGGTAGGGAATAGGTATGGATTACATTTTCCAACTGAAATGATGTGTCAGGATCAACATAGATGTTAATCCAGGATCGCATTGTACTTGGCAAAATCATGACGTGCCAAGAACTATGACAAATAATGCATTTTATCAATACTTCAGAAACAGCATTTGAATAATACCACTATTACATTCAACTTAATGTATTAAAGTTCTTTGAACGTGACTGCTTAAAACGGTCTACATTTTTGAAAATGACACATTCAAAACATCATCATTATGACATTTTAATGTGAATATTAGGTATAGGTGAAATGTTAGGTACAGGAAGGACTTTCATGGTGCTATATAGGCTGGGGGTGTGAATTACAGGTTTTAAAATTCAAGGTTTTAAAATGATTAGGGATTTAAAAAGTCTTTGAAAGAAATTTGGTGTCCATGAAAGAGTGGGAATCCTGTGTGTGTGTTTATTGTAATATAAAAATAAAATCTATATATTATTCATGAAAAGTTACAATCAGATTTTGTATCTTAAATAGTTTTATATACTAAGACACCATTTAAAAAAATAGCTTGTTTTGGTTTGAGGATGCACACTGTGCTGCTTTGTTCATTTTCATTTAGACCTTGTGATTTCAGGCGAAACAATCAATTTGTTTTTGTGGTAATGCGACAAAGCTGAACTTGGGGCATACTAGGGCTGCACGATATTGGAAAAAACTGACATTGCGATATTTAGTTTTTCTGCAATATGTATTGCGATATGAATATCATTTTACAAGACGAGTGTATTTGGAAAGAATTGATCATTTTACATAGATTATTTAGGGGAGTGCATCTGCATAACATGCAAAATAAATAAATACATATATAAAAAAAAACTATAAAAACAATAGCACAAAGATAAAAGATTAAATAAGCAGTGCTTTGTGGCTTTCGGTGAAGTATTAAGGTACAGAAATTAATCAGCAAACAATATCATTCATTCATTTTCTTTTCGGCTTATTCCCTTTATTAATCTGGGGTCGCCACAGCGGAATGAACCGCCAACTTATCCAGCATATGTTTTACGCAGCGGATGCCCTTCCAGCTGCAACTCATCACTGGGGAACACCCATACACACCTATTCACACTCATACACTACGAACAATTTTGCTTACCCAATTCACCTGTACCGCATGTCTTTTGGACTGTGGGGGAAACCGGAGAACCCGGAGGAAACCCACGCCAACACGGGGAGAACATGCAAACTCCACACAGAAATGCCAACTGACCCAGCCGAGGCTCGAACCAGCGACCTTCTTGCTGTGAGGCGAGAGCGCTATCCACTGCGCCACCGTGCTGCCCTCAGCAAACATTAATCTAATGTAAAATTATAATAATAAATAAACAATTAATCTTTGTGTCAGAAAAGTGGCAGACTTCATAATTTTTTTGTCTAAATGGTTTAAATTCTCTTGAAATTGCTTGATGTCCTGCGATATGACTATTGCTGATGCACACATTGCGATATCGATGCTGAAACCATATATTGTGCAACCCCACTGCATACAGTATATGCATATCTTTCTCCTATGTTACCAGCCTCATAAATGTCTGTTCTTGGAGGTTGACTGGGGATGTATTGATGCAGTCTGGATGTCATCTAATGGTTACCCTCCCTCAGGCTTTCTCCAGCCGCTCATCAGGAAAAAAAAACCCTTCTCAATTATTCATGCGAGCCTCTTGGATTAAAAGCGCACCGCCATACCAGCACTTACCCGCAGCTCCGGCTCCTTTACTCTAATGTTAATGGAGCGTCGTCTGCTGATGGCCACGTTTGCCAGGGAAATGTTAAAGGTCTGGATGCAGTAAAGTGAATAATAGGAGGGAGTGATTGATTTGACCCTCACTGGCCTCTTGGATTGATATCATAACACTCCCACTGGCCGCTCATTTATTAGAGCAATGTGCTTTTTACATAATAATATGCATTAAATTTGGTTTACTCCTCATCTTGACAGTATACTTCTGGCAAAATATCATTGTAAAAGCACTATAAAAGACTCCAGTGCTTGCTTTTTCTGGTTATTTTGAACAGGCAGACGAAGCGTTTTGTCACAATCAGCTACAGAACAGAAGAGTTTCTTGTGACGCAATAGTACAAAATAGACCCAATAATGAAAAATAAAACTATAACTAAAAAACTCTGCATTAAACTTTCAAAGATTAAGCTCAGCGCTCTCCTACAACAACAGAAAAACAATAATTGTGTATAGAATTTAAGATTCAGTAAGCTTCAAAACTACAATCTCTTTTAATAAAAATGCAGCACTGTGTCCATCCATAACAGCAGGTGCAGCGGACAACAACTGTTCAATATTATGTGTGTAGAGAAGTCAGTCACTTATTCATAGACTGACTTACGTCAAAGTCCCTTTAAGGCAAGTCATTTCACACGGCGGCCATCTTTAAAGCGGCTTTCGGGCAGTATGCTCGGGCATTCTGTCTGAATGGGGAAACATCAAATTCTCCAAAACTGTTTGCCAAGCTTACGATTACATTACGTATTTAGTATCGGCAATAAAATTAAACGACAACTGTCTCATAAGTTTTGTTTCTAAACGAATCAGGAATTTTTTCCGGTTGCCTGAGCTAATGTGCATGTGCACTCGAAAGGAACGAGATCACAACACCAACCTCGTTCATGGCCGTTCTGCACATTATCATCCTCTGGATAATGCTGTCAGATCGCACTGCTCTTCTGAAGTAATTCACAACTCGGTCTTGATGGCAAATCTCCTCCAGAAATGACAGCGACTCTTTGTTTACACGTTTGTGGGCGTTTGAGTAGTTGCTGTCGTGTGGCATGCCTTTGACAGGATGGACTGTACAGATTACAAAACCAAAAAACCTTTTGTTTTCAAGTGTAGTTGGTTCATTTAAAAGTTTTATTTGGAAATATTTCTTATGCCCGTGAATTAAATATTTGCTGAGATTCCAGTGCGTTTGTTAACCACACAAACTGTCATAAAAGCACACGTCTGGTCCGAGTCTCTCCCCCAGAGAAACGTCAGTCTATTGCGATCGATGATTGGCTCCTGTGCTAGTAGGCGGGGCTTCATTCGCCATATTGAACTTTACACTTTTCCCCATTCAAAATTACGAGTGACGAGTGGCATGTTTTGTGTATCCTATAGTCTTTGCTTGCGTGCTCACAAGATGAGACAATATCTTATATTTCCATTGTTAGAAGGATGAGCATGACTGCATGGCAGCACCAAGTTGTTGTTTTTTTTGAGTGAAGATAAAATAATTAAAACTTTTACCCACAGCAACGTCATACTCTCATTCCAGAGCAGTGGACCAATCAGAAGAATTCGAAGGCGGGATTAGTGATATGCTTCGGTTTGTATAGTAGCAATTTGGCATGCCAATGGCAACGTGACAGAAATACTCCTCTGCGCTTCTCGCGTTTTAACTGTTTTCAGATGCAAAGACGTGACCTTTGGGAATGTCTCCTAAGTTGTTGCACTGCTGTGGTCTTTTCTATCTAACAGTGACTGCACATATGGATTAATTGTATTTGTCGTGGGAGCACATGAACCGAACTGTGAGCCTCGTACCAATCAATAAAAGTCACTTTGTTAAACTGCAGAGTTGAATTTTTAAACATCAAAATTCCTGGTAATATTTAAATGCACACTACTATCACGCTTGCCTTTTTCACTTTAAGTGCATTTTATATCCTGTGTGTGTGTGTGTGTGTGTGTGTGTGTGTGTGTGTGTGTGTGTGTGTGTGTGTGTGTGTGTGTGTGTGTGTTTGTGTTTGTGTGTTTGTGTTTGTTTGTTTGTTTGTTTGTTTGCTGTTTGGGTCTACTTTAGTTCATAATGCTACATTCATACAAAGTCTTAATTCATTCATTTTCTTTTCGGCTTAGTCCCTTTATTAATCAGGGGTCGCCACAGCGGAATGAATCGCCAACTTATCCAGCATATGTTTTTACACAGCAGATGCCCTTCCAGCTGCAACCCATCACTGGGAAACACCCATACAGACTCATTCACACACATACACTACGGACAATTTATCTTACCCAATTTACTTATAGCGCATGTCTTTGGACTTGTGGAGGAAACCGGAGCACCCGGAAGAAACTCACGCCAACACGGGGAGAACATGCAAACTCCACACAGAAATGCCAACTGACCCAGCCAACCAGCAACCTCCTTGCTGTGAGGCGACAGCGCTACCCATTGCGCCACCACGCCGCCCCCATACAAAGTCTTATTACTTATAATGCATGCATGATTGAAAATAATTGATACTGATGCATATGGCACACTTTTCTGGAAAACCTGAGATCCTCAGTCCTTCTCTGATTGGTTTAAACATACATATGGAGCACATATGTAAACACACATATTACATGCAGGATTCTTAAGATTTGGGTGTTTTAGTAAAAATCTTTTATTTTGAGACATTCATGAATCAGTGATTTACTGCCTGGCTGCACACCCATCTGTTATTGTGAGGAAAACTTTGTGACGATGAGCATTGTCAATTTGACTTATACCCTAGATTATTAAAAGCAATATTCAAAGCATAAATGCTTCACACTGATGTCAACAATCAAGCAGATATGCTTATATTCTCATGATTATTTTTTAATGGCATTAAAAGCCTTTATATATTCTGTCATTTTGGTCGTTAAGATAAAAGTGTCTTTTTATTTGTCGACACTCACAAACATTTGCTTTTATAAAAAAAATCTTTCACTCAGTCATCTGTCATCTCCGCCTGCTTCCTCTTTATGTAGAAATGCATCACCAAAATAATGAATGAATGTCAGAACCAAGTCTTCATACGTCCTGCTGATTTCCTATGTTTTGCTAACATATCAATAATATTGAAGCGTATATTTTTTTTAAAGACGTAAACTTTTAAAGACGTTTGTGAATGAATGATGCGCCGTTGCATGATGGGCTGTTATTCTGAGGACTTTTGCATACCACTAAACATGATGCGGCACAAAACCAAATGTGATTGGTCAGTTAACCTGTCAGTCAAATAGCATTATGGGTGGTCCTTGACCATTCATTCATTCATTCATTCATTCATTCATTCATTCATTTTCCTTCAGCTTAGTTTCTATTTCAGAGGTCGCCGCAGCGGAATAAACCATCAACTATTCCAGCATATGTTTTATGCAGCGCATGCCCTTCCAGCCGCAACCCAGTATTGGGAAACACTCACACACTCGCATTCACAAACACACTCATACACTACCGACGATTAGTTTATTCAATTCACCTATAGCGCGTATCTTTGGATTGTAGGAGCACCCGTAGCACCCTGAGGAAACCCATGCGAACATGGGGAGAACATGCAAACTCAGAATTGGCACAGAAATGCCAACTGGCCCAGCCGGGACTCAAACTAGCAACCTTCTTGCTGTGAGGCAACAGTGCTAGCCACTGAGCCACTGTGCCCCCTTGACCATTCAATGTGGCCAAATTTCCCAGACCTTCAGCTGTCCATCTGATCGAATTTTTATGTAAATTTGTTCAAATTGAGAAGATTTATTCATAACACTTTACAATAATTATCTGCTAATGTATTTACTAACATGATCAAACAATGAACAATACACTTATCACTGTATTTATTCGTCTTTATTAAATAATAATACATTTTCATTAACGTTAGCTGATGAAAATACAGTTTACTTTTAGTTTATGTGAACAGTGCATTAAGTATTAAATACGTGTTAACAAGATAACTTTGGATTTTAATAAGCTAATAAAGCCTGTAGAAGTATTGTTCAATGCTTAGTATGAAATATATTAACTTACTTGGTAAATGCATTAACATTAACTAATCAAACATTTCACGTAAAGTTTAATCAATGTATTTAATGCAAACTATCAATGTTCATTCATTTATTTTCCTTCGGCTTAGTCCCTTATTTATCAGGGGTCGCCACAGTGGAATGAACCGCTAACTATTACAGCATCTGTTTTTACGCAGCGGATGCCCTTCCAGCCGCAACCCAGTACTGGGAAACATCCATACACTCTCACATTCACTGTGGGGGAAACCGGAGCACCCGGAGGAAACCACGCCAACACGGGGAGAACTTGCAAACTCCACACAGAAATGCCAACTGGCCCACCCGGGACTCGAACCAGCGACCTTCTTGCAGTGAAGCGACAGTGCTATCCACTGACCCACCAAACTATCAACATACATTTTCACTTCAAATGTGTTTTGTGTCCAGATTGTTTGGTGATTTGTGTCGCAGCATATCGTGTTTGTTTTTGCGCATGATGAGTACGTAGCATCATCCAGATCTTTCCTGACTCACTCCCACCCCAGAGTAGGTGCTCTTTACATCAAAGTTGAATGTGTAAAAACACAGCTCCGCAAACACACACACACACACACACACACACACACACACCAGTCCAGAGGGAAAGGCGTGTGAATTCTTTATGAGGCTGACCTGATTCCCGGCTGCTCCTGCTCCTCCAGTATCTGGGGCTCATTTCCCATAGTGGCATCTTTGCTTTAGCATGAGTGTACGCTGAGATTCCTGCTCTTATACTGAGGGTTTTGTTTGTTTGTGGTGGGCTATGCCTCATTCGCAGGCGTTTCGGAGATGGGAGCCAAGCAGTCGGCGGTTGGCAGCGTTCCCTTGAGTCATTCGCCCACGCTGAAGAACATCCAAGAGGCCTATACGGATGGCGAGGACCAGAGGGCATGCCAGCTAATTCGCCTGTCCTGTGAAAATAGCAGTGGAAGGGCACCAGATGGGGTGAGTTTAACCATTCTCTTATTGTAATTTACAGCAAAAGGAAGCTGGCAGATTCTGCATTTTACCTGATGAGTGACCTGTGTTTTTATTTATGCTACTATGGTGGTCTGGTGCCAGATGGCCTTTATGGGACATCGTCATAACCGTATTGTTTAATCATGTCCAGATATACTTGAACATAATGCAGAGTGGGTGAATCATGCCAGCTTAGGCATTGAAGTATGCTGGCAGCATTGTAACATTATGTATGCAGGGTTGTATTCTGTTCTGTTTTTTTATACATATATTTTTATTGCATTCAAGCAGTTCTGTTTTTTTGTATATATAATTATTTTAATTATGTATTTATTTATTTACTGACTTATTAACTTACGTATTTACTTCATATTTACTTACCTATTTACTTATTTATTTACTTATTTATTAATTTACTTATTTATTAATTAATTTAATTAATTTATTTATTTATTCATTCATTCATTTTCTTTTTCGGCTTAGTCCCTTTATTAATCTGGGGTCACCACAGCGGAATGAACCGCCAACTTATCCAGCATATGTTTTACGCAGCAAATGCCCTTCCAGCTGCAACCCATCACTGGAAAACATCCATACGCACTCATTCACACACATACACTACGGACAATTTAGCTTACCCAATTCACCTATACAGCATGTCTTTGGACTTGTGGGGGAAACCGGAGCACCCGGAGGAAACCCACGCAAACACGGGGAGAACTTGCAAACTCCACACACAAATGCCAACTGACCCACCTGGGGCTCGAACCAGCGACCTTCTTGCTGTGAGGCGATTGTGCTACCCACTGCGCCACCATGCTGCCCTTAATTAATTAATTAATTAATTTACTAATTTATTCACTTATTTATCTAATTATTTACTTTATTCATTTACTTATTTACCTAATTGTACTTTAATTACTTATTTAATTTATTTTTTTACATATTTATTTACCTAATTATTTACTTTATTTATTTATTTACTTGTTTATTTATTTGCTTATTTACAATCCCATATTGCATTATATATATTTTTAAAAAAAAACTTCTAGAATGGTGGACAACATTGAAAAAAAAAACATGGTGGCTTCAGATTTATACAATATGCATGTAGATTATTGCTAAACTAGTCTTTTAATGCTTTATGGTCTGGCACCAGATGGCCTTTATGGAACATCATCATAACTGTTGTTTAATCATGTCCAGATATGCTTAAACATAATGCTGAGTGGCTGAATCATGCCCAATTGGCCATTGAAGCATGTCGGCAGCATTGTAACATGTTGCATTTTATTTGCTACTTATTTATTTACTTATTTATTTACCTACTCATTTATTTGCTGTGAGCCGACAGTGCTAACCACTGAGCCACCGTGCCGCCCCATGCATGCAATATTCATTAATTCGTTCATTTTCTTTTCGGTTTAATGCAACTATTTATAATTCTAAAGTTGAATTATTGTGTTTGAGACATATGCTTGCAATTAGACCTTTTATTTTTCACCGGTAAAATCAGACATTTGGCATTATCAGATTCCCTTTTGCATTATATTCAACATTATATAGGCTAGAGTAGTTGTAGTGACACTGTAAAACATTTATTTATATGCATAACACTTTGCGTTTGCTATGAAAGATAAAACACATCATATGCTTGTCGTAATCATAACTCTAAAATGCAATATGATCATTCACTGCCGAGTGCGCTCATGTCATGGCCGCCGTCATTTTGAGAAAAGCATACATACATGCAGATCATATTTCCCGCGCGGGTCCCAAACAATCACTCTGTGCAGCAAACTGAACGTTATTTACAACTTTATTACCTGTTATTCACAGCCTATGCAGGTTCTGTTCACTAAAGTAAACATCATTTGCACGCATGCGCAATAGTAAACATACAGTGCGTCAGCTCACGTGTGATTTCGCGGCCGCGCATACATCATTAGCCCAGCCCAGCATAGACTGAACTTCCTGCAGGAGCTGCTCGTACAGTTCTACTCAGCTGTTATCCAATCCATCCTCTGCACTTCAATCACCGTCTGGTTCGGCTCAGCTGCCAAAACCGACTTCCGCAGACTACAGCGAATAGTCCGGACAGCTGAACGAATCACTGGCACTACCCTTCCTACACTTCAAGAACTGTACTCTTCCAGAGTGAGTAAAAGGGCTTACAAAATCACTCGGGACCCCTCACACCCAGCGCACTTCCTGTTTAAACTGTTACCGTCTGGTCGGCGCTAAAGAGCACCAAGCACAAAAACAGCCAGACACAGGAAAAGTTTCTTTCCTCAGGCCATCTACCTCATGAACAGTTACATATTCCCCTACTGGGCAATAAACATGTGCAATACTTTCTCATACGCACTCGTACAGCACCTTATAACAATTTACAGTGCAATACTT
>CAIGQW010033265.1:812433-835959 GCA_903798125.1 Danio choprae
TTTTTACCTTGTCAGAATTCTTTATTTTGTGTGATTTATAAGCCGTTTTCCTCATGGGGACTAAAAAAAGTCTTTAAAAGCTCAAAATGTACTGGTATTGCTATACTTGTGGGGACATTTTGGTCCCTACATTGTAAGCATTACAAGGAACGCACACACACACACACACACACACACACACACACACACACACTGGTACAACTATCTTTATGGAGAATTTCCATAGACATGATGTTTATACTGTAAAAACTGTATATTCTATCCATCTACCCCTAAACCCAACCCTCACAGGAGCAATCTGCATTTTTACTTTGTCAAAATGCTTTATTTTGTGTGATTTATAAGCCGTTTTCCTCATTGGGACCAAAAAAAGTCTTTAAAAGCTCAAAGTGTACTGGTATTTCTATACTTGTGGGGACATTTGGTTCCTACATTGTAAGCAATACAAGGAACGCACACACATACAGAGGAACTGATGTCATATGGTTGTGTTCATGACCTCTTACACATGTATTACAGACAGAAGCAAATGTACACACAGGCAGGCAAAGGTTATAAAGCCTCAAAGACGTCACTCCTCCTGCAGCTGCGAACACTTACTGCTCGCGCTCACACACCAGCAGAGCTCAGTGTGTGTGTTCATGTTTGCTTGATTAATGTTTGTGGCTGTTTAAAAGAAACGCTCGCCCACAAATTAAGATTGTGTCATTACACAGGCCTCGTTTTTTTTTTTAAAGGTGCAGTATGTAAGTTTGACACCCAGTGGTTGAACTAGATATTGCATTCCTGGATCAAAACACATGCAAGCGCAGGTTGCCAGATTGAGCACCAACAGCAGCGAGACTGACTATCGAGAAGGCTGAGTTAAGGCTGATTTAAATCGTGTTCTATATAAAAGCTGCGTGATAGAAAGCAATATTTTCCATATTAAAATGAGTTTTTGTCCTAACCAACACCTCAAATTGATATATTAGAAACAGCTTAACAACAGAAAACTATGACAATGATCGCCTCAGGTACACCTCATGTGCTTTATTCAGTGTTAAATGCTAACAATGTGAGTTTGAATGCCATTTTACGTGACATTTATTGCCATACTACTGAAAGCAGGAACAGATCTTCACCTCAGATCTTGAAAATGACATAAACCATTTGAAATTGACCTTTATAACTGTGACTCAAAACCAACACATATAAGTGATTCAGCATTTACTTTTAATAATGGTAAAGAGGTTTAATATGTATTAATTAGATTATACACCTGACCATTTTGTTGGAGTGCAGTAAGTGAACATATATTCTGTGCCTCTGAGTGGCATTTAAATGTTTCTGTCGTGTTTCGTCTGGTGCAAACAACAAAATTATCACTCATCACTGCAAATCTCATCACGTAGCTGTTGTTAGGACACGGGGTTACAATGTAACCTGCTCATCTAATATTTACGTTCATAATATTTATATTATGTGCTAATTAATAACCACCTCATGTGGAACTCTGAATCTGCGTCTCATTTCGGAGTCTGCTACTGTCCACCGGAGGTCGCATTTCGGTCACGGACGCAAGCTTTCAGAGCCTTTCTGAATGAATGAATGAAATACGCTGTTTTCTAGCAAGGCAACCCGGTGTGCTGAAATATAATTGGCTAAATTGGCATTGGGCGGGTTAAAAGAACCAAAACAAAGACAGCCGTTCCGGCACGTAACTCACATTTTCAAAGCAGAATATCAGACTTCAGCATTGTTTTCCAGATAAACAAGAATGTTTACTTGACATGTTTCTTAAATATCTGCAAGCATATTTTGATCTTTTTATGCTTTAGAAGAGTCAAAAACGTACATACAGCACCTTTAAATTCTGAAGATTTGACATAAAGATTACAATTACCGAATTTGATAAAGACACGGTCTAATTATATTATAATATATTCGAGCAGGTCTTAAGGGTTGTCAAAAATAACTAATTTCCAGTTTGTGACAGTTTGTAGCTGTCCTTCACTGTAAACAGTCTGCAAAGCTGTTCATCAAATATAAATCAAATAATTAGAAATATTGTCTCTCAGGGCCAGCACGGTGGCGCAGTGGGTAAAACAATCGCCTCACAGCAAGAAGGTCACTGGTTCCAGCCCCGGCTGGGTCAGTTGGCATTTCTGTGTGGAGTTTGCATGTTCTCCCCGTGTTTGCGTGGGTTTTCTCCGGGTGCTCCGGTTTCCCCCACAAGTCCCACAAGACATGCGGTACAGGTGAATTGGGTAAGCTAAATTGTCCGTAGTGTATGTGTGTGAATGAGTGTGTGTGGATGTTTCCCGGTGATTGGTTGCAGCTGGAAGGGCATCCGCTGCGTAAAACATATGCTGGATAAGTTGGCGGTTCATTCCGCTGTGGCGACCCCAGATTAATGAAGGGACTAAGCCGAAAAGAAAATGAATGAATGAATATTGTCTCTCAGACAAAAAAGCGTAATTGCTGAATCCCCATAACGAGTTACTGTATTAATTAATTAATTTATTTTATCTTTTGTCTGCTACATGATCAAAGTTACACATTTGCATAATCCCCAACTGCCCGTGACATTTCAGCCAGTCGACCAATCAGATTTGACATTGAATAACAATTTTAATATATGTAAAATTGTTATTAAATGTAATTCGAGTATATTCACCGTGCCGCCACTTCGAGTATATATTAAATTTTAGATATATTTAACATTTAATAACATATTTAATAATGTATAATACATTTATAATCATTAAATAATCTATTTTTAATTCATTATTTACATACATACATACATACATACATACATACATACATATACATACATATACATACATATATATGCAAACATCAGCCAAATGTTTAAAGATTCTGAGAAATATGTTTTCTATACAGGATATATATTAGCATATATCTGATAAACTAATGTTTGCATTTTCTTCTGTCATTGGCAGTAATCTGGAAATCAATATTATATGAGATAATGAGTTACACTCAAGCAAAACACAGCAAACTGAGTAAGAAACAAGTATTGGATTTCATTTAGCAATCATGCAGGGCTGTGTTTATTTCTTGATTCATTTACTCGCCTCAGAGTTTTCCTACTGCACTTCATTCAAATAAAAATAGCAATTGCTAATAGAAAAGAAACAATAGGGGAATTACCAACCTACATCCAACATGACGTCACACGGGTTCAACCGCGCATACAGGTTGCAAAAAAAGACCGGATGCAATAGCAAACATGTTGTGTCGTGCGGTAGGATGCTAAAATCGATAAATTTTAATAGAAAACTTAAATTTGACCGTACACCACACTGCTTTTATTGTCAACCGCAGACGTCTTTAGCTAACAGCCATCAGAAGAGCTGAATGGAGAGAAGACCTCATTAAAAATGCTCGACTCTGCAGTTTTCAGTTTATATCAGCTAAATCCACGCTATGCTGCATCATACACATTACTCGTTTCTGATAGCAGCAATGATTTTAGCAAAAACTGTTAAATATGGTTAATTAAACTGCAGACACTGAATGCATAGAATGACAAATGTAAGTTCACATACCCTGCCGTACAGCTGCAGTTCGCTGTCAGAATGCAGTGGTTTTGCTTGATGATTATCCAGGCCTTGTACAGCTCCGTCTTCTTTCCTTGTCTTTGGCTAGGCAGAACCTCGGTTTTTAGCACTATAAAGTTTTGAATCTGGTAATCGTGAGACATTATTTCTTGCACATGACCACACAGAACAAAATTGTAGGCATCCAAAGACTTGTAGGCCTTTAACTTTTCTCTCTTGTAAAATCACTTGGAGTTTCAATGAGACAGTTGTATATTTCGGGCTGGATGCTTGGCCATTTCATCTCATCCAATATCCATTGGGAGGGTGCTATCGCAAATAGACCCGTCAGACGAACGCCGCTCACTTTAACGTTAATTTTGCCGAATAACTGTGCTTATCACTGAGTGATAAGCTGTTATAATACGCTGAAAGCATTATGTAAATAATATATATAATATGTAATCAATATAACATATCTCTAATACAACAACAAACTCTGTACCGCATCGGATGTCATTCCCTCACTGTAAATGCTAGCGCTCACGGTTTTTTTCTGCAACCTCGATGCGCGCATCCTAAATGTTTACAAACCGGTAATTCATCGATAGCTGATAAATATACTTTTTTTCTTTAAATTATATTATTAAAATGCCTATGAAATTGATTTGAGAGTTTATTTTCTTGTAATTGCATTGATGTTTTATACAGTTAAAGTTAATATGATTAGTCCTGGAATTTTTCCAAATTTCCCAAATTGTGTTTAACAGAGCAAGGCATTTTTCACAGTATTTCCTATAATATTTTTTCTTCTGGAGAAAGTCGTATTTGTTTTATTTTGGCTAGAATAAAAGCAGTTTTTAATAAATAATAAAAAATAAAAAAAAACATTTTAAGGTCAATATTATTAGCTCCCTTAAGCAATATTTGTTTACGATTGTCTAAAGAACAAACCATCGCTATACAGTTATTTGCCTAATGTCACGAACGCTCTCACATGAAGGCACAGGAACATGGGATTTATCAAAATACACGAATTTATTTACAAACACTAACTCACTTCAAGGGCACTGGAAACACAGGAGACTCTGGAAAGACGGGGTCGATCGACGATCAAACAATACAATACCGGACCACGAAGGAAACAAACTCGGGGGTATAAATACACGAGGGATAATGGGACTGATGATACACGGGTGAGACACAGGTGAAACAAATGAACATTAGAAAACAGAACAAAGGAATCACATGACATCACAGAACAGATACCTGACACCTAATTACCCGAACTTTAACCTAATTAACCTAGTTAAGCCTTCAAATGTCACTTTAAGCTGAATACTAGTATCTTGAAAAATATCTAGTCAAATATCATGAATTTTTATCATGGCAAAGTTAAAAGAAATGAGTTATTAAAACTATTATGTTTAGAAATGTGTTGAAAAAAATCTTCTTTCCATCAAACTTGGGGAAAAAATATACAGGGGGGCTAATAATTATGACGACAACTGTAATTATTTTCAATGCAGATAGCTGCTTCAACTTGAGAGGATGAAATAAACTGTTAGTTTTGTCTCTTTAGTTCTTACCCAGAGTTATAGATGTTGTGTTTGTTTGTGTTTGTCCACACAGGTAGATTCAGTCTCTTTTAATGTGTGGGACATCGGTGGTCCAGCCAGCATGTCGACGGTCAACCAGTGCTTCTTCACTGATAAAGCCCTGTATGTGGTGATCTGGAATCTGGCTCTAGGAGAAGAAGCCGTAGCAAACCTGCAGTCCTGGCTGCTCAACATCGAGGTGAGAGAAAAGAGACAGAACTAGTTAGAAATGTTGTTACAAACCATCTGAATGAATGTACAGTTGTGTATTGAGATTTATTTTATTCTATTTTAATAATAATAAATTTGAGTTTAAAAATAATAAATAATAATTAAAAAAATGCATCTTTTTAATCCTCATATTAGTATTTATTTCTTATTTTTGTATGTATTTATGTATTATATAATCACTTTATTATTTGACTTTTTATGAGTTTATTTAATATGCAATAAAGCTTTTTATGAATTGAATTGAATTAAATATTTCTGAGTAAGATGTATGCGTAATTGGCTTAAAGGGACGGCTTGCTTTGTTAAAATATAAACAGGTGCATTTTTGTATAATATTTGCATATTTTCCATGTTTGCATATAGTAATATTTAAGCAATTATTTCATATTTCATTATTTTAATGTATTTACAGTAATAATAGTTATTATTAATAAAGTGTTTTTTCAGTTATTTTTATAATAAATGTAAATAAATAAATGCATACATTAAATAAACAAACCTACAACCAAAAAAAAACATTGTTTGCAATATCAAAATACAATTTAATTTGCTTGAAGTAATTTTTTTTTGGTTGTGATTTATTTATTTTATGTATGTGTATTTATTTATATGTAGTTTATGTTCTCTTTATGGAGGAATGTCCTTACCCCAGGTGGAGGAGTTCAAGTATCTTGGGGTTTTGTTCACGAGTGAGGGAAGGATGGAATGTGAGATTGACAGGCGGATTGGTGCAGCGGCAGCAGTAATGCGGTCGATGTACCGGTCCGTTGTGGTGAAGAAGGAGCTGAGCCGAAAGGCAAAGCTCTCGATTTACCGGTCAATCTATGTTCCTACTCTCACCTATGGTCATGAGCTTTGGGTCATGACCGAAAGGACAAAATCTCGGATACAAGCAGCCGAAATGAGTTTCCTTCGCAGGGTGGCAGGGCGCACTCTTATAGATAGGGTGAGGAGCTCTGTCACCCGGTAGGAGCTCGGAGTAGAGCCGCTGCTCCTCCACATTGAGAGAAGTCAGCTGCTCAGGTGTGAGGTGGCTCAGGCATCTGTTTCGGATGCCTCCTGGACGCCTACCTAGGGAGGTGTTCCAGGCATGTCCCACCGGGAGGAGGCCTCGGGAAAGACCCAGGACACGCTGGAGGGACTATGTCTCTCGGCTGGCCTGGGAACGCCTCGGGATCCCCCCGGAGGAGCTAGAGGAAGTGTCTAGGGAGAGGGAAGTCTGGGTTTCTCTCCTAAGACTGCTGCCCCCGCGACCCGGCCCGGAAAAGCGGTTGAAAATAAATGAATGTTTAGTTTATGTTGAATTTAATGTTAAAATGTTTTGATATTACAAAGTAATTTAATAATAACGATTGTATTATATTTAACATATTTTTCAGTTTTTATTTACTAGTTTAATAATGAATATTGCTATTGTAAGTAAAAATAAATAACATTTTTAAAAATCATATTTTTTTTGTTAATGTCTATATATGTATTTTAAAATTCATTCATTCATTCATTTTCTTTTCGGCTTATTAATTGTTATTATTAATCTGGGGTCGCCACAGCGGAATGAACCACCAACTTATCCAGCATATGTTTTACGCAGCGGATGCCCTTCCAGCTGCAACCCATCACTGGGAAACATCCATACATACCCATTCCCACTCATACACTACGGACAATTTAGCTTACACAATTCACCTGTACCACATGTCTTTGGACTTGTGGGGGGAAACCGGAGCACCCGGAGGAAACCCACGCCAACATGGGGAGAACATGCAAACTCCACACAGAAATACTAACTGACCCAGCCGAGGCTCGAACCAGGCGATTGTGCTACCCATTGTGCCACCGTGCTGCCCGTATTTTAAAATATATAATTTAGCTAATTTATTTTTATTATTCATTTATTCATATTTATTTATTCATTTATTTTTAAAAAAATGTGCGAAGTGCATGCCATATTTGATCATGTCAGGTCACGTACTGTTAAAACAACAATTACGATATTATTCAAGACTATAAGTATTGCGCACCCCTACCTGATCTTTTCATAGTTTTTTGCTGAACATAAATTCCCTTTTGCTATCTACAAAGCACTGTCTGATAATGACTGAATGTGAATGTGTTTTATATTTTATTATTATTACTTTTTTAGGCTCGCGCTCCTAACTCTGCGGTGATCGTGGTGGGCACTCATCTGGACCTCATCGACACTAAATTTCGCACGGAGCGGGTGGCCACACTGAGGGCCTACATTCTGGCCCTGTGCAGGACGCCATCGGGCGCCAGATGCAGCGGATACCCGGACATCACCTGGAAACACCTGCAGTACGGCTCTCTTCAGCTCATTCAGGCTGTCTTTAAAAACAATTAAAAGCTGATAAATCAATTTAGAGAAATTTAAGACCCTTAAAGGTCCTGTGAAGTGCTTTGAAATGTGCATTTTTATTTAGTGTTTGATGTAATCTCAACTGAAACATGAGAGAGGGCGGGACATAGAGTAACTCCTCCCCTTTAAAAAAAACCTGCCAGTAGCGTTTTGCTTTATCTCAATCAGTCAACTGAGAAGCGTCTTGAAGGGGGCGGGGCATGTCAGATACTAGAGAGCATTTGATTGGTCAGAAGATTTGATGAGAAACTGAAGTATGAGGTGATGTGAATAAAACCGTTGATCCATTTAGGTGTAAGTGACACCTGATGTTTATAGCAGTTTTATATCTCATAAACGCTAATTTTGTGACTGTTTTGGTGCACACTAGCTTATAGATATCCTAAAAACTAACAATAATTGATACCAACATCTAAAAAACTTCATTCATGGGACCTTTAAAATCTTCAATTTCATGGGACCTTTAAAAATGCTACTTTACAAGGTGTTAATTTGGAAACATTTTTGGTTATACAATGTATAGTTGTATGCAAAAGCTTGCCTAAATTGAATCTGCAAATGTTGGGTTTTTGTGTAGTTTATGATAATAATCCATAAAATCCTTCTAGATTTGGGATCACGCTGCTTTGCTTACATCGATAACCAAGGAAACACCTTTATTCCTGCTGTTCTATAGGCGTCACCTGCAGGGAGACAGTGGATTAGCATTGTATGTTGAATCTTAGTGGGGATCAAGATGAAAGTGCAATCGTTGCCTTTCATTGTAAATCACTTCAGCCTGTGGTAGAGCAGATCAAAAATGTGCTAAAGTTTTTTTTTATTGCGTTGTATTTCTCTTTCTTATGAAGCTTTTAAAGGGGAAGTCAGGTGAATAATTCTCTTCGTTCACACCTTTCTCAACTTTATTGCGTTTATAAGGAGTTTTGCTTTCGCACAATCAGTATTAAGTAAATGTTCTGCAAGTTAAAATGTCACCTAAGTGGCGTTAAAGAGTTTTAGGAGCTGATCCAACCGAACTCGATTTTCCCTTCTGAGAACGCGACCGCACTGCCTTTTTTTTTTGTTGACAAAAAAGATGTGTGCTGCGCTTTTTATGTCTCTAGGCAACCACTGAAATAAGCTGTGTATTGTGCGTGAGCACTGCTGTTGATATTGTTATAATTGTAATCAGGGCTAGGCTGTGGCTAGTAGTTTTACAACGTTACTAGCCACTTGGCATTTTCACTAGCCACAATTTTGTTGTTGGGAAAATGTATTTTATATGCATAGATTTGGCCTTGGCATCCTAATAATACTTGATTTAAATGATGTGTTATGTCCACGTGCCTCCTCATTCATTTCACTTTTTTGTGTGTTGTGTATGACCTTGCTCAATGAGGATGAGCAAATGTGTTGGGCTTTCATAGTGTCGCATTGCAATTCATTTTATTTCACATGACTTTTTAGGGCTCAGCACTAAGGATTTACCAATTTTCTCTCTGGCCACACCAAACTAATTATTTCCTTGCCACACATTTAAAATAATGTGTAAAAACAAGCAAAATATAGCAATATACATACACTTTTTATTCAACAAAAATGTTCTTAAAAAAACAATTGACGTTTAAAAAAATGATTCTCATGTATCTGAAACTATACACAGTAGTCTGTCCTGGCTGAAGGTCCCAGATCACCAGTTAGCTATATATAAATGGAGAGTTAATCTCATATTAAAGCAATGTTATTGTAAAGGATGGTAATCAAACCATAATAATAAAAAATAACTGTAAGCAAAAGAAAACGTGAAAAACGTTCATTATCTGTGTCCGATAATGGAAGGATGATCACGCCAGATGGTTAACGTTAGGCCCATTAATAATCTGTTCAAAGAATGGTTAAAACGAAAGCGGCAACCGCTGTTGCTTACAAAAAATCTCAAGCTCTTGAAAGCAGCAGGACTGTGGGTGCACGAGCACTGCTTTTTTCCCAGTCTATTTCAAAGAGAACCGAGTTGCGTTTTTAGGCACGGTTGCTTCGCTCAAGGTAACGGGACACGGGGAACTTTTGAGCACTCGCGCACAACACACTAAAGCCCTCATCAGTGAGTGAGGATCGCCTGTGCCCCACCGTGCGCTTGATCATCCTCTCATTCCGTATTTACCTGCTTTCTTTTGCTTGCGCAAACAATTATCAGTTGTGCTGCTTCTCGATTCTAAGATCACATTTGCATGCATATTGACAAACAGTCATACACTAAAATTCTAGTTTTTAGTGATGAGCCAGCACTGGCAATTTAAAAATTATTTTCAGCCAGCCAAAGTGGCTAGTGAGAGCGGCTGTCTAACCCGCCACAGCTGAAATCTACCCTCATTTGGCGGGTGTTAATGTCAAGCCCTGATTGTAATGTTTAATAATATTGTGATATTCAAGATTCGGCAAAAACTGCTGACACTTCAGCAGAAACCCTGCCTCTGCTTTCATTTGATTGGAGAATGAAAAGACGCGACTGACGTAGGGCGGTTTTTCCGCTCAGAGTTGACTTTTTTCAGAGCACAATGGAAAAACGTAAGGCACAGCAGACATTTCAAACTTGAGGCATGCAGGGTGCATAAGCAGCACACAAAGTGTTAGCAGCCATTAGAAAACGATTTTAAAAAATGCCAAAAAATGCATTTGGAGGGATCAAGTCCTAGTAAAATAACATAACAGTAATTACAAGGAGAATTATTTAGGCAAGGCAAGGCAGGTTTATTTATATAGCACATTTCATACACAGTGGCAATTCAAAGTGCTTTACATAAACAAGAATAAAAGAGAGAAGTATAAAAAATAAAAACAAATAATATGAAAACAGATAAAAACAGATTAAAATGTGTTCAAACAGGTTATTAAAGAATGAAAAAGAAAAGAAAGACATAATAGTGCGATCTGTCGGACGTAGCACAGTGCTCATTCAGTAAAGGCACAGCTAAACAGATGTGTTTTCAGTCTGGATTTGAATGTACTTAATGTTGGAGCACATCTGATCGTTTCTGGAAGCTGATTCCAGCAGCGGGGGGCGCAGTAGCTGAAGATTTATATTTATATTATTTGTTCAATTTTATTTTAACATTAATGTCTACCCCAGCCCTCACAGTATGTTACCGTGTCACAAAAATGATGCCATGTATCCCATTTAGACTTGACCCTTTTTGGTTTGTTTCAACTGGTTCAGCTCCAATCATTCGGTCTGGTGTGAAAGGAAACCAAAATGGCTGAAAAATGCTACAATGTATCAGTTTTAACTTTGCTCCTTGTCTGACAGTGAGGTGTCCTGTAAGACTCTAGAAGGCCTGGATGGACTCAAGAGGCTGCTGTTTCAGGTCTCCTGCTCCATGAAGGACATCAGCAATCCTGCCAGCTGCCATAAACTTGTGGGAAGACTGGTCAGTGCTAGTTATTACTGTGTGAATGGCATAATTTTATTTATTTTCTCTCAGTAGGACAGAAAAGCAGCAAAGCAGCACCGTGCAGTCTGCTTTTTATGAGTATGCATTTATGCAGATATTTTTATCCAAAGCAATTTGAAAAATGGAAGTAAATGTGAGGATTAATTGAATGCAAATAATTATGCGTAAGTCTGAGGAGTTGATTCATGCAAGTATTTTATGCAGGTTATTGTACAGAAAAAATGTGGTGAGTAATTTACTGCAAATAGTTCTGCATATGTGTAAGTAATTTTATGCTAATAGTTATTCATAAGTGTGAGTAATTGTATGCAAATAATTATGTTTAAGTGAGAGGAGTAATGTTATGCGATAATTATGCAAAAGTGTGAGGTGCAACTTTATGCAAATAATTAATCATACATGTGAGAAGTACATTTATGCAAATAATTATGCTTTATAAAATGATGAGTAATTTTATGCTGATAAATATGCATGAGTGTGGGGAGTAATTGTGTGACAATAATTACGTATACTTGAGAGAAGTAATTTTATGCAAATGATTATGCATATGTGCAAGGAGTAGGTTTATGCAAATAATTGTGCATTATTTGATTGAGGAGTAATTGGATGCAAATCATTACGCATATGTGTAAGGAGTAATTTTATGCAAATAATTAAGCACAAGTGTGGTGAATAATTTTATGCAAATAATTATACATATACATAAGGAGTAATTTTATACAAAGAATTATGCGTATGTGCAAGGAGTAGTTTTATGCAAATAATTCTGCATTATTTGGTTAAGAAGTAATTGTATGCAAATCATTATGCATATGTGTAAGGAGTAATTTTATGCAAATAATTAGGCACAAGTGTGGTGAATAATTTTATGCAAATAATTATACATATACATAAGGAGTAATTTTATACAAAGAATTATGCGTATGTGCAAGGAGTAGTTTTATGCAAATAATTCTGCTTTATTTGTTTGAGAAGTAATTGTATGCAAATCATTATGCAAATGTTCAAGGGGTAGTTTAATGCAAATAATTAGGCTAAAGTGTGATGAATAATTGTATGCAAATAATTATGCATATGTGTGAGGAGTAATTTGATACAAATAATTATGCATATGTGCGAGGAGTAGTTTTATGCAAATAAATGTGCATATGTTTGAGGAGTAATTTATTGCAAATAATCACGCATAAGTGTGTAGAATAATTGTATGCAAATAGTTATGCATATGTTTGAGGAGTCATTTTATGCAAATAATTATGCATACGTGTGAGGAGTAATTCAATGCAAATAATTGTGCATAAATGTGAGGAGTAATGTTATGCTAGTGTTTGTGCATAAGCGTGAGCCCATCAGTTTGTGTGCATGAATAATGCTCTTTTTCTTGAAGGTTGATGTGTCCTGATGTGTTCATCTGCGTTTGTTTTGTGTTCTACAGATTCCCAAAAGTTACCTGATCCTGCAGGAGGCCATAAAGGCTGAGCGAGTGAGGAGAGACGAGGCTGATGAGGTTCAGTATTTGACTGACTCTGAACTGGAGCAGATCATTGAGCAGAGTCCTGCCAGCGATATCAAAGACTATGAGGATCTGCAGACTGGTAATGCATGACTTATAAGGAGTTTATGTAATGGAGTATATCCGTTTGTAATAAATTGTTGTGTTCGTTATGAGAGTAAATAAATTAATATATTTTTCAATCGTTTCAAATTGTATATAATTTTTTTGTGATATTTGTTTATTAAATAGGATCTGAAGTAGTGTTGTCAATTCAATATTTCAATAAGTATCAATGCTGGAAATTTTAAACGATACGATCTTGCTTTTGGTTAGTATCGATAGCGGCTTTTTTCTCTCTCTCTCACCAGCAGCAGCAGTAAAAGTGGACTACCCCAAGATGTTTTTGTTGATGTAAAAATATACCTCATTCCCATATACTAGTCTAGTTTCTCTTTAATACAAAGGTATTGAAGTTAGAAATTCCAGTATTGTGACAACACTAATCTGAAGAGAGATAATTGTTAATTATGCAATGATAATTTATTAAATGATTATTTTAAAATTTCATATGTTTCAGTTTTGTGTGTGTGCCTGTGCGTGCATAGAATCTGTAGATGAGTAATGTGTTAGTTATTATGAACTTAAGTATTTTTTAATTTATTATTTATTATTCATTATGAAAATAAATCATTAAAAATAAATGCATATTACTAATATATTTTAAGACTTTTTAGCACATCATATAATATTTTACTTCCTAAATTCATTTATCAAATCATCCCAATGCATTCATAGTTTGACCTCATTGATCAGTCAATAAATCTCATCATTTATTGCTGAAGTCACAATTATTAGCCCAAATATTTCCCAAATTATGTTTAACAGAGCAAGGAAATTTTCACAGTATTTCCTATAATATTTTTTCTTCTGGAGAAAGTTTTATTTGTTTTATTTCGGCTAGAATAAAAGCAGTTTTGAATTTTTTAAAAATCATTTAAGCTCGATATTATTAGCCCTCTTAAGCTATATTTGTTTTCAATTGTCTACAGAACAAAGCACTGTTATACAATGATCTCCCCAATTATCCTTACTTGCCTAATTAACCTAGTTAAGCCTTTAAATGTCACTTTAAGCTGAATACTAGTATCTTGAAAAATATCTAGTCAAATATTATGTGCTGTCATCATGGCAAAGATAAAAGAAATCAGTTATTAGAAATGAGTTATTAAAACTATTATATTTAGAAATGTGTTGAAAAAATCTCCTTTCCATTAAACAGAAATTGTTGTAAAAATGATTCAGGAGGGCTAATAATTCTGAATTCAACTGTTTGTGTGTGTATCAGCGATCAGCTTCCTGATGGAGACGGGCAGCGTCCTGCACTTCTCGGACACCAGTCACGGCCTGTGTAAGCTGTATTTTCTGGACGCCGTGTGGCTCTCCGAGTGTCTGGAGCGCATCATTAACCTGCGTGGCTCTCGCTCTGTGGCCCGAAACGGTGTGATCAAGGCTGAGGACCTGCGGATGCTGCTGGTGGGCACCGGCTTCACCCCACAGACCGAGGAGCAGTACTTTCAGTTCCTGGCCAAATTTGAGATCGCCCTGCCCGTCGCCAGCAGCAGGTACACAACTGCAGCGTCAAGTCGATCTTTATTGCCATTCCGCTACATGTGTGGACATACAGAGGAACGAAATGTCGTGTCTCGCAGGACAACGGTGCTACATGGATTAATCATAAATACAAACACAACACTGGACATAAGAGCTATTTTAGAAACCTATGCATTAATAGCATATACTATAAAATACTTAACTATACACATAAGACAGGCTATACAAGTACTTTTACATGATACTGAATAATGTTGTGCAGGATATTGTGCAAGAGAGGTATTAAAGGTGAATATTGTGCAAATAAGGTATTTAAGGTTTAATATTGTGCAAGAGTTATTTAAGGTTAAAGCAAGCAGTGCAACATGATTGTGGTACATTTATAGTAAACATCGTTTTCATTATTGAGTCCTTGTAAGATGGAGTTCAGATAAAGTGGCAGGTGCATAAGAGAGAAGAGTGTTTCTACAGGTGGTTTGTCAAGCCCACTCACCTGTGTGAAGCACAATTTGATGTGAAGCACAATTTGACCTGTGTGACCACACTCGAAAAAATTTCCCAGAATACACCACCCTAATAATAACTCCTGTATAGTAGTCCCACAAAATTTTGTCACTCGATGACACTCGAATACCCTGTCAGACAGGTCTAGTGGCTGGGAATTACCTTTTTACAGTGTCTGGTATAATGTTAATGTTGTTTTTGTGTGTTTACATAGATAAATATGGCCACGGTGTAAATGCACAGCACAGTTACCAGCTTATTGCCACATTATATTGTTATGATAACATGATATCGTTGCCTTCAGTGATTTCCTGAAGATAAATACCAAAAAATAATGTAACTGCAATAACTACGGCAGTCGACATTGTCGATCTCATGAAGCAAAAGATCGGGATGACGTGTGCAGGTGCTGTAGTGGTGTCCCATTTCTTAGGGGTAAATTTTGAAGGCCTTCCCCTTCATTATTATTATTATTATTATTATTATTATATTTATTATTGTTATTATGCCAATAGCCTAATATTAGTGTATTATATATTAGTAGCTTTTTTCCTGTCAGGTTTTTGAGAGTAAAAAGTTCACACTCATAGAATCGTAAGTTTCCTGCTTTGCATGCATTGCATATGTTCCATATATTTTGAGTGTTGAACGTTTCAACCCTTTTTTTCTGCTGAGTGTTTTCTTCTTCTCTTCCCAGTTATCTGCTGCCACACCTTTTACCTCCCAAACCTGCGCTGGACATCCACGGCTTCCGACAGCAGAACAACAACAGCATCCAGCGGCACTTCAAGATGAGCTTCGTTCCTGCAGGATTCTGGGAGCGCTTTATAGCCCGGATGCTCATCAGTTTAAACCAGATGGACCTGCAGGTAAAACCGATACTCTGAACGGATGATTAACTGACTAATAAAAGGCATAATCACAGTCATTTCAGATGTAGAATTAGAGGCCGTTTGCTGGAATTATACAGCAGCACAAAACACTGCATGGCAAGAGGGGGACAATGGTTCCTGTGCGTTTATGATTATGCACAGGGCTGCACTATTTGGGCAAAAAGTTATTGCAATCATTTGTGATTTCATTTTTGTTGTTGTTTTTAACAGCTCCAGTTTTGCTGTGTTTATTTGTGTAGCTGCAAAATTTGGCCCTACTATTTGTGATACTACAGTTTTCAACGTTTAAAGTGGATCAAAAATGTTTAAAGGGGTGGTCCACAGGGTATTTTTAAGGCTTGGTCGTGTTTATAAGATGCAAAGCAATGTGTGCTCATGCTTCACTTGTAGAAAGTCACGTTATTTTTGATTATACTTTGATTATATACAGCTGCTTATCTAACATGTAAACGACTATCATATTTCCTAGTTCCTCTGAAAGGCCCGTTCTCAAGAGACTCTGATTGGTCAGCTAACATAATGTGCTGTTATTTGCGGATTGGCTCCACGTCAAAGAAATGAAGAGCACACAGCTCACGCCTGCTCTCTAAAATAAAATCTGACAAGTGTCTTAAACATATATTCGCAATAAGCATGTGTAAGTAGTATAAAATGTTCTCATATCTTTTGCTAGTTCATTATTTGAGATTTATAACGCACAGAAAGCGGACACATAGAGAGACACTGAAAGCATCCACATAGAGGCACACGCTGGTGAAGACTGTGGGTGTTTACAGCGGTTCGACGGATAAATATGAATTTGCAGCTAAATTGTTAGCGGTGCCAAACAGCATTTCCCATTGTTTACATCCTTGTTTACATCCTCGCTACAACATATCATAAACGCTAAACACTGTGCCTGTAGTTGATTAATTTTAAGAAATAAAAATACTTACAGGTTGTGGCTCACAATCCACAGCTTCGTCGGTTGGAGGAGTTTTAGCCAAATCCAACACTGAACTGAGAGAGATTCTGGAAGCTGTCCATTGTCAAATGCTAGCGCTTTATATTTTGTATAATTCTCTGGAACATAATTAAAATTAAACTCTGTCTTTGTGTCGTGTCCTTTGGAAGCCTAAATACAGAAACAGAAGGAGCTCTGTGGAAATAACAGCATTTGGGCGGCATTTTAGCTTTCTCTGCTTTAACATTACAGCGCCTCTGGCCACGCCCCTTCGCTGCACGGGGTGTATCTCACTAACCTGGATGTATTGTAGTCCCCAAAGTTTGTTCGCTGTAGGCTTTGCTAAGCTAACTCTGTAAAAGCCCATGTCTCCCTTTGCATTGAATTTTGAGCGTCTTACATTCAGAGATGTTGTTTATATTCACACAGCCACATTACACATCAACTAAAGTTTAAAATATGATATCGTAGTGGACCACCCCTTTAAGAAAATTGTCTAAAACTGTTGAACAACACCCGTTCTTGTCTTAGGACAATTTTGAAAAAATAAATAAATATAATAATAATAATATTCATTCATTCATTTTCTTTTCGGCTTAGTCCCTTTATTAATTTGGGGTTGCCACAGCGGAATGAACCGCCAACTTATCCAGCATATGTTTTACGCAGCGGATGCCCTTCCATCTGCAACCCATCACTGGGAAACATCCATACACACTCATTCACATACATACACTACTGACAATTTAGCTTACCCAATTCACCTGTACCGCATGTCTTTGGACTTGTGGGGGAAACCGGAGCACCCGGAGGAAACCCACGCAAACATGGGGAGAACATGCAAACTCCACACAGAAATGCCAACTGACCCAGCCGGGGCTTGAACCAGCGACCTTCTTGCTCTGAGGCGATTGTGCTACCCACTGCACCACCGTGCTGCCCATAATAATAATAATAATAGCAAAATATATTAATAATATTAATAATAATAATGATAATAATAAGAAGAAGAATAAAAGTAGTATTAAGAATAATAATAATAGTTGTCCACCATATTTGTGGAATTGGTCACAAGACCAAAAATGTGTCAATGTTTTCTTAAAGGCTCCAGTTTTCTCTGTCCACAGTGTTACATGAAAACAGCCTTTTCAAATGTATCCACTTTTAAAAAATAAATAAATAAATAAAAACATTTCACTTAGTAAAATTGCTTGCTCATGCTACGTCCTACTTTGCATACCATCCATCCTAAATAGTATTTGAAAATAAGAGTTAGTGTGTCCCAAATCATAGTATGTTAAAATAAGGATTCCAAAGTTACTCAGATGGTCTAGTATTTCTGTTAGAAATACGAATTGCGGATCACAATTTGAATGTGAATTGGATTAGAACTACAAACACGGGTAAAATAAAAAACTACAAACGTGGCGGAAGAACCGACGGTCAAATGGAGAAGCTTAGGTAAAGGTGTTTGAATGGTTGTTAGTTAATAACGAATCTAATGTTATATCATGTTTTTTTTTCTCCATTGTTTTTCACATCTGAATCAACAATGTGAACTTTTATGAAGTAAAATGCAAACACCTGAGGAGATTTCTCTCCATAAAAGACCCATGATTGGCAGATTAACCTGTTGCTGCTGCTTCTTCAATATGGTAGGAAATTAAATATGATATTAATATGGATGATGCATCGAAATGATTGACAGGGCACGTAACTATGCAACAGAATGGTCGGTATGTCCCGAAGCTTGCATACTCTTCTATTACACACTCAAAAATACTTATTCCTCACAGAATGGGTGCATACTTTTAACGTAGTATACTGTACGTGGACTAATTGGGACAAAGCATCAGTACTTAACTGATTAAACAAAAACATATTAGCGATATTTCAACTGTTATTTTTCAATAACCTTGCAATAACCTGTCTGTCTAACTTGCCTACTTTTTCCAATTTTGACAGCTTAGTTTATTTGCATGTACATTTTTTTAATTTCATTATAATTTTAGACTTCACAAGCCATGCTTCTTCACTTCTTATATATATCTGAGGTCCTGCTTTATGCTATTTTGTAGCAGCATTGCATGTGTCTTTTTCGCTTTTCCTCCTACAGTGTTTGTTGAATCCTCACCAAAATTGGTTCAGATCACACACAGACAAAGACAAAACCACACAAATTCAATTACTGGATTTAATTCTCCAGAAAAGCCTTAATTTTGCTGACGAAGACACCAAACGGGAAGTGAGTCTTTACTTTGACAAAATTAGTATTTTGACACATTTTTTTTCCTTTTATATCAACGCCACATTGCCCTGAGAACATCCAGCAAGTTTGTTGCGCCACCTACTGGTCAAAAGTAATCAAATATTTATGGTCTCACTTTATTTTAAGGTACAATTCTCGCTATTAATAAACCATGAATGAATTTTAGCTCATAACAAACTCCTAATTAGCTGCTTATTAATCGTTAGTAATGCAGTACACTCAAAAAATGGTGTTTACTTATTAAAAATGAGCTGAAACAACACAATTCTTGGTTATTTTTGAGGGGGGCAACTTAATTGTTTTATGTTCATCTCACTTAATTTTGTAAAAACTAATTAGCTAACTTAATTCTTTCATGTTGTCCCGACTGTTTTTTTTACGGTGTAGTTGGGTTTAGGTTTTGGATTAGGGATGTAGGATAAGATAATAAATACTAACAAACAGACAATATCTTAATAATAGACAGGTAATAAGCCAGTAGTTATACTATAGTTATAGTTATTGCGAGAATTGGTACTTAAACTAAAGTGTTACCTTGTTTATCATTCAGTGAGTCGCACTGTAAAACTACATTTCACAGGTGTGTTTTTTCTATTTATTTATGGTTATGGTTGCATTATGGGATATTAATCTCTATTTGTTTGACTTTTGATGTTGAAATGACAAGTTAAATGAAGTGACTTTTATTCAGATTTAAGTAGTTTGAAACAATGTACAGTTGAAATCAGTTTTTTCCTTTTGCTTTTCCCAAATGATGTTTAACAGAGCAAGAAATTTTTCACAGTATGTCCTATAGTATTTCCGATAATAATATATCTATAACCTATTTAAGGTCAATATTATAAGCCACCTTTAGCAATATTTTTTTGATTGCCTACAGAAGAAAACACTGTTATACAATGACTTGCCTATTTACCCTAACTTGCCTAATTAACCTAGTTAAGCCTTTAAATGTCACTTTAAGCTAAATACTAGTATTCTGAGTAATTTATAGTCAAATATTATGTACTGTCATCATCAGAATCTGAAAGGGCTTTATTGCCAGGTTGTCAGGGTTGTGTGGGTGGGGGGGAAAGGAGCGAGGACTCAATTGCAAATAAAATGGGTTTATTAATAATCAAAAAATTAAACAAAAAGCAAAACAAACTACCCCGAGGGGGAAAACATTAACAAAAAGACAAAAAACAAACTTGACTGGGCTGGCAGGAAAGAGCAGGACTGGACAGGACACGACATGGAAACATACGATGACAAACTATTGTGTTGAAAAAGTCTTCTCTCCGTTAAACAGCAATTGGGGGAAAAAAATCTAATGGGGGGGATAATAATTCAGGAAGGTTAATAATTCGACTGGATTTGGGTAAGAAATAATATAAACACGAATAAGTTCATAAAATAACAGCACTGGCAGTTTATTACCAGGTTTTCGTGCCGTAATTTACAACACCAACCCAGACAGTATATATATCACTTCAAACTATTAATAATTGTGCAAACTTTACATCAATCAAGGTCACATAATGCAATTCAAAAGCATAAATAAATGGTAAAAAAAACATGAATCATTAAATATGTAAAACTGCTAATTTCTGGATTATTTTTACAGTGCATTCACCATATAATATAAATAATTGTTCTAATGTGAGCAGTTCTCAGGTGAAAGTGTCGTTGTGTTTATATTTCTGCGCACTAGTTTTGATGATTGTCTTCTGTTTTTTTTCATAACAGGCGTTCGAGACTAAGAAGAACACCAAGAACCACAGGAACCGCAGTACGGTGATCTACAGTTTTGCAGGGAACCAGCAGCGCAACCGGTGCAGCACTTTCCGTGTGCGCCGCAGTCAAACCATCTACTGGAAAGAAGGATTGCTGGTCACATTCGACGGCGGATATCTCAGGTCAGCAGTTTATCTGTTTAATTGATAAAAGGGCATTTGCTATCAACAGATGCCATCAACAAGTGCTCTCTCTCACTTCATCTGGTTAAATACAAGTAATAATAATTAATTAATTTTGGAGGGGTGATGCGGTGGCGCAGTGGGTAGCACAATCGCCTCACAGCAAGAAGGTCGCTGGTTCGAGCCTCGGCTGGGTCAGTTGACATTTCTGTGTGTGTGTGTGTGTGTGTGTGTGTGTGTGTGTGTGTGTGTGTGGATGTTTCCCAGTGATGGGTTGTGGCTGGAAGGGCATCCGCTGCGTAAAACATATGCTGGATAAGTTGGTGGTTCATTCCGCTGTGGCAGATTAATAAAGGGACTAAGCCGAAAAGAAAATGAATCAATTAATGTTTTGGGGAGGTGAAATCAAGCTTAAAATAAAATATGATTATTAGATAAAAAGCTTAAATGCAAATTAGATATGTTGGATTGGAAACATTTTTCTTTATTTAAGCTAAATAGAATTTCTAGAAAGCTCTGTATAAATCTGCACAAATAAAATGGCATAAAGCAAGTTTACAAACAGTTAAACTAAACATGAAAATTGAAAATATGAATATTTGCAAGACATATTTGTGATTTATTGTGACCTGCAGTGACTGATTTTACTGCATCTTTTCTTTGGCTCTAATAAATCGGTTTCAGTTTGACTTCATCTGAACTAAATGGATTTATAAATAAAACTAAATAGACTCAATAAAATATGCCATCCACAGCTTTTCTCACTTTCTTTGGTTAAGTAGAAACATAACAATTAAGTTATTCTTTTTGTTTAGGGCGAATTGAAATCAAGCTTAAAATAAAAATGATTATTGCATAAAAGCTTAAATGCAAATTAGATATGTTGGATTGGAAACTCTAAATATTCTAAAGTGATTTAA
Source organism: Danio choprae (assembly GCA_903798125.1). Lineage (NCBI taxonomy): Eukaryota > Metazoa > Chordata > Actinopteri > Cypriniformes > Danionidae > Danio > Danio choprae. Next base: position 834,146 of record CAIGQW010033265.1, read on the forward strand.
CATTTTTTTCTTTATTTGAGCCGAGAAGAATTTCTAGAAAAATGTATAAAAATAAAATGACATAAAGCAAAATTATAAACAATTAAACTTCAAATGAAAGCTGAAAATATGAATATTTGCAGGAAATATTTTATGTGACCTAAAATTACAAATTTTACTGCATCTTTCTTTTTTTCCTGATTAATAATAAATATGTTTCAGCTCTAAAATAACTTAAATTAAAAATTATTTAAAATGAAAACTGATAATATGAATTTAGCAGGAAATATGCCTGATTTCTTGTGACTAACAAGTAGTTTTCATCTCCAAAATCACCTAAAATTGTACTTTATTTGAGTTAATTATAAATAAAACTAAATAGAATCTTTATAAATAAAACTCAGCATAGCAACTTTACAAACAATTAAACTAAAAATGAAAACTGACAATATGAATATTTGCAGGAAATATTTCTGATTTCAAAATAAACACAACTTTGGTAAAATATGTTCAGCAATAGCATTAGAAAAACCATGCTAAAGTATGTTTATCAAATATAATATGTAAATATATTTGATTATGCTTACAAAATCACTCTGGACCCCTCACACCCAGCGCACTTCCTGTTTGAACTGTTACCGTCTGGACCGCGCTACAGAGCACCAAGCACAAAAACAGCCAGACACAGGAAAAGTTTCTTTCCTCAGGCCATCTACCTCATGAACAGTTACATATTCCCCTACTGGGCAATAAACATGTGCAATACTTTCTCATACGCACTCGTACAGCACCTTATAACAATTTACAGTGCAATACTTTTTCTACGCAGTTGTACACAGCACCTTATAACTTGTTTATTTATAAAAAAACAACAACATACAATTCATCATCCAGAGCTTTCTGACTGATTGCATCTCTGTTTAATGTTTGTTGTGTTTCTCATATTTATTTCATGTTGTCACTGTTCACTTTATGTACACTGGAAGCTTCTGTAGCCAAAACAAATTCCTTGTGTGTGTGTAAGCACACTTGGCAATAAAACCCATTCTGATTCGGATTCTGATTCGGATTCTAATATTTATTTGTTCTGTCAGTCAGAATTTTAGAACTACTGCACTGAAATTACAGAGCTGTCATCAAGAAATAAAGTATTTTTATTAATCTCTGAAGACAAAATATTGGGAGATTTAGAGCAATATATTATATTTATATGCATTCTAATAGTCTGCATTAGTCTTATATTGGATTATGGAAACCCCCCACAATATAATGATATAGTAAACAGTGATATTTGAGAATATAAATAATGTGATTGGAGCTTTTTTTTGTCTTCTCAGCGTGGAGTCATCTGACCTGAACTGGAAGAAGAAAAAGAGTGGAGGCATCAAGATCATCTGCCAATCGGAGACCAGGGATTTCTCCGCCATGGCTTTCATTACGGATCATGTTAATGCTCTTATAGAGCAGTGGTTTCCTGGTGAGTTTCATTCAGCCAGTCCACACGTGTCTGAAAACTCATGCACACCTTCATTCTGAACGATTTTATGTTAGATTCGCCAAAAATAATCCATAACAGTTAAAGATGCTACTTAAGTTAACAACCGCCTGGATGTACTTTATCCTGCTTACTAGATGGCTACTTGCCACAAAACCTAAACACTTGACACAAAACATTGTTCTGAGCCATAATAGTTTATTGATTCTTTAATTAAACGCAAAGCTGACAGAAACAGAAACAGCTGATGGAGTATACACTAACCTGTGAAGTATTCAGACACAAGATGGCACCAAACAGTCAAAAACACAAATCTGACAGAAACTAAAACAGCTGATGG
>CAIGQW010033265.1:943208-959436 GCA_903798125.1 Danio choprae
TTCTGACTTGTGCTTGGAGTTCTGACTTGTGCTTGGAGTTCTGACTTTAAATTTGGAGTTCTGACTTTAAATTTGGAGTTCTGACTTTAAATTTGGAGTTCTGACTTTTGTTCTTGGAATTCTAACTTAAAATTTGGAATTCATACTTTTTTATTGTAATTCTGACTTATGTTCTTGTAATTCTGACTTTTGTTCTTTATAATCTAACTTTAAATTCTAACTTTTTTTTTTGTGATTCTGACTTTTGTTGTAGAATAAAATAATAAGTTTACATCCAGACTTTGTTCTTGTAATTTATATAAATCAGTTTTCATAAATATCCCCACTGCAATTGCTCAAACTCACATTTGCAGTTTTATAACTCACAAATGCAAGGAAAATATAAAAATAGTTGCAATTATTATAATAATTTTTTTTATTCCGTGGTTTAAGCAAGCTTCCATTAAAACCAATTATGCATGACAACCAACAACATTGGAAGCAGGAAATGAGATCTAGTACTCACAATAACCGTCTTATAACCTCATGGGAAACCAAGAAGTTGAAAGGGAATTTGAAAAACCTGGAAATAGTTCTATTAGTCAGAACTGGAAATAACTTCTATCAGTCAAATTTTAAAGTCAGTATTGAATGTCCATTCATCTTGGCTATAAATTGCTCTGTATGAGTGCAATTTCAAATGCTTTCAGAATATTCAGATGCTTCAGTTATCCAATAATCAATGTGGAAAGTTATGGAAATGCATTGGTGGAAAGGTTTGAGTTTAACTCTATAATAAAGATGCACTGTGAGTGGTTTTGGATGAGAGCATCTGCTAAAGGACTAAAGTAAGTGGTTGCTTTGGGGCAAAGAGACTCTTGTAATTTAGTTAATAACACTGATTTGCCTTGTCTTGGCATGTGAGGACCATTTGGAGTTTGAACCCACCTTTTTAAGTCCCTCTCCAAGTTTTACTTCTGTTTGGCTGCGCCTTTAATTCTGCTTCATTTCATAGACTGTATTTAACTCCAGTCATTAATGAACGGCCTCATCACATCAATGACCATCATGGAATTTTTATAATGAGTCATAAAGTGCCTTAAGAATAAAGAAATGACCCGGAGTTGGAGTAATTACAGGGTGGCTAATGATGAAGTGTTCCCACAATCCAGACTGCTGCTGAGTCGCGACTTCTCAGGCTCTCAGCTGGAGCGAGGCTTTCTCAGGTCACTCTAACCTGCTTATTGGCACCGTGTTGGTCTCACACCCTTATTACCCTTTCAGCCAGAGCCAGCTGAGCAGGGCTTAAGAGCACCTGGTTTTTCCTTCAGTGATTACAGGTTATTTCTTAGTCCACAAATGATTAAACTGTAGGACATTTGTAGAGCAGAACATAACTTTTTTTTATGTTGTAGTTGTCTAAGTGGTGTCATTTACTTACTTTATGATACAATATACAAAATCGCAGCACTCCTTTGACAAGAGTAGCACTTAAACAATCATTATTTGTCTAAAAATGAACACATTCTTGCAGGATGACTTGACAAACTAAATTATTATTCTGCCACTAGTTAAGTACCAATACCTACTATTAACTACTGGCTTATTGCCCGCCTTTTATTAAGACATTGGATGTTTATTAGTACTTATAAAGTATGATCTCATTCTACATCCCTAATCCTACCCAATACCTAATCCCAACTACCTTACTATTAATAAACAGCAAATTACCAGTTTATTGATCTAAAGGTCTTAGTTAATTGTTTATTAATAGCAAGAATTGTACCTTTAAAATGAACTGTGACCTAATAAATATACATTTCTGTTATTCATTTATAATATTTGTACCATTTTATAATAGATTTAGTCTTTTGAATCTTTTGTAAATGTCTATAAACCATCTTACTTGCAAAGAGTCTTGTGACTCGGTACAAGTAAAGCTATCACTTTACCCAAATCCTCAGACAGGCCTTGCTCTGTAATCTTACCCATGTCATGGTATCGCTTTTGATCCCATGATTGGTCTAGTGGACACTTTCCAACCTTGTCTTAGGACAGAATTGCTTGTTTGCATTACAGTTTGGCCCTTAAATTGGAAAATAAGATGCGAGAGGTCTTGTTTTCACTTTCCTTTATATCAGCCCTGTTGTGACGTAAAACTATTATTTACACGTCTAAACCAATTGTTAACATCTCGTTTTCTCTTTTACAGATGCAGCAGCTGTTCTATGAGAATTACGAGCCAAACAAGAAAGGCTACATCCGTGATCTCCACAACAGCAAGATCCACAGAGCCATAACCCTTCACCCCAACAAGAACCCACCTTACCAGTATCGGTTACACAGCTACATGTTGAGTCGAAAGATTGCAGAGCTACGCCACCGCACCATTCAGCTCCATCGTGAGATTGTGCAAATGAGCCGCTACAGCAACACAGAGGTGCACAGGGAAGACCTTCAACTGGGCATGCCTCCATCCTTCATGCGCTTTCATCCCCACCAACGTGAGGAGGTGCTAGAATGGGAATTCCTCACGGGAAAGTACATTTTCTCATCCTCAGATGGACAGCCTCCCCGTCGAGGCATTGACTCCTCGCAGAAGATGGCGCTGGACGACATCATCATGCAAGTTATGGAGATGATTAACGCCAATGCCAAGACACGCGGAAGAGTCATTGACTTCAAAGAGATCCAATATGGCTACCGAAGGGTCAACCCCATGTATGGTGCAGAGTATGTGCTGGATCTGCTGCTTCTCTACAAAAAGCACAAGGGAAAGACTATGACAGTGCCCGTAAGGAGGCATGCATATCTTCAGCAGACCTTCAGCAAGATCCAGTTCTTGGAAGAAGAGGAGATGGATGCCCGAGTCCTGGCTGCCAGGATAAACCAAGACTCAGACTCGCTGTCTTTCTTGTCCAACTCCCTAAAGATGCTTGTCCCGTTCAAGTTGAGCAGCCCAGGCATCGAACAACACGAACCCAAAGAGAAGAAGGTCAACATCCTTGTGCCGCTGGCCGGACGCTACGAGATTTTTCTGCGCTTCATGGCCAACTTCGAGAAGATCTGCCTCATTCCCAACCAGAATGTCAAGCTTCTGATTCTGCTTTTCAGTACGGACAACAACACTGAGCGCATCAAGCAAATCGAGCTCATGAGGGAGTATCGCATGAAGTACCCCAAAGCCGATATGGAGATCAAACCGGTTTCCGGACCATTCTCCCGTGCTCTGGCCCTGGAGGTCGGCTCGGCCCACTTTACCAATGATTCTTTACTCTTCTACTGTGACGTGGACTTACTGTTTACTCCTGACTTCTTGACTAGATGTCGTGGGAATACCATACTTGGGGAACAGACGTACTTTCCCATTATTTTCAGCCAGTATGACCCAAAGGTTGTCTACGCGGAGAAGGTGCCCAGTGACAACCACTACGTGTTCACATCCAAAACGGGCTTGTGGAGACACTATGGTTTTGGTATTGTCTGCGTCTACAAAGGAGACTTGGTCAAAGCTGGTGGTTTTGACGTCTCAATCCAAGGTTGGGGACTGGAGGACGTTGACCTTTTTAACAAGTTTGTCCAATCCGGGGTCAAGCTGTTCCGCAGTACAGATACCGGCATCGTTCACGTCCATCACCCTGTGGTTTGCGACCCCAACCTGGATCCCAAGCAGTACAAAATGTGCCTGGGATCCAAAGCGTCCTCGCACGGCTCCACGCAGCAACTTGCAGAGCTATGGTTGGAGAAAAACCACAGCTTCCGAAAGATCTCGAACTCCAATAACGAATCAATGAGGACAGAATAGACCTGGCCAAGTGCACATTGTCCCTCTGTCTTCCTCTTTATGGTGTTTTTTTTAAAACTACCTTATTTATTTTTTACAGAAAAAAGACTTCTGTGGATATATTTTGAAATGATAACTGGTTTTGTAAACTGTACCGGAGCAGCCCGTCACCTTCAAACTTGATCTTTTTTTAAAGTAGCGTTTCAGATAACACAACAGTGACTTAAGGAGGATCTATTTTACAAATCCAATACTGAGCATTATATTTATAATGCACCTCAAATGAAGACTGCTGTGGACCTCGCCAGAAAAGGCTTTGAAATGGAGTTGAAGAGGGAGTTTGGACACTGACTTGTGTGGTGTCTGGCAAAAAATGGTAAATGTTTATTTGTGAATGTTTACAGAGAGCTATGAACAAGTGATTCATTCTTGGTGAAGGGGATCTTTAAAATAACGATCTTAATTCTGACAATTGAGGGCCATTGATCAACAGCTTCTTTTCGATTAGTTTTTTTTTCCAGTTTATTTGTCTGGAGTTGGGAGGGGGATCCATAATAACACTGTTTTGTTTTTATTGGTTTTGATTTATTGTTTTTATTGACTTCTGTGAATGAAACTGCTGGCTGTTGATCTCTCCTACTCATTCCCACTGTCTAATTTATTGAGCGCTCAGTCTTTGGGGCTGAGGTTGTGTATATTAGAGATTGTATAACCGTTTCAGTCATGGATAGTGTTTTTGTTCCTGTACGTTTCCCTCTCTCGATCTCGAGTTACTTTAATTACCAAAGACTTTCTTTTTTTTGCACAGTTGCTGTAGGTGATATTTGTTCGAGAGTGCTTGTTTTTGTGTGTGTGTGCTTGTATGAGTCTGTCCAAATGCAAGGCAGTGGAGCAGGAATAAACATGAATTGTACTGTAGGACGGAGGTACCGATGACTATTCAACATGGCCCTATGAAAGTATGCCGACAACAAGCCACTTAAAGAAAACCATTTTCTCATTTCCTTTGATCAGATTTCATTTGCTCCTCTTGGTTATTTAATGTTTGATACAGTTGGCCTTTCTCCTGTGATTGAGCCATGCGCTCTGTGGGCGAAATTGAGGACGATCTCCCACAGTAGTCTCTGTTTCTGTCGTCTTTTGTTTTCCTCTGGGGCGTTTTCATACTTCAGTTCTTTGTTAGCCCCATACAACTGGGACAAAGTTTTATATTTAATAAAATGGAAAATGAAAAAAAAAAAAACCATTGTGTTGCTTGATGTTTTGATTGATGAGCCATGCTTTTAATTCAATTCAATTCCTTGCTATTTCTATAGCGCTTTTACAATGTAGATTGTGTCAAATCAGTTTAAAGGGGCACGAAACCCCCTTGTATCAGCAGGGAGTTTTCACACCTCTAGTTTGAAAAAAAGTCAGGAAAGTGGGTGAGTCCAGCTCTGTTTAGGTGGGAGTGTCAGGGTAGGGAAAGAGGGAAGGTTTTGCTTAAAAATGGGAGTCTCAGTTTTGGCACACGCTGAGGCAAAACAACACAGAGACACAGGGGAGAAAGACAGTGACTATGTTTACATGGACATCAGTAATCAAATTATTTGCCAAATGATTAATTTGTCGACTTTAACAGCAGTTTGGCACTTTCACTTTCATTCAGGAACATTTCATGCATGCCCCCTGTGACAAACGAGATATTGGATGTGAGGAACTGCAGGAAGAGTCTAGTTTTAATGGATTGTTTAATACCACACGGTGAAAGGGAGAAAAAAACCTCAGCATTTCTGGGTAACTTGGATGCACTCTGTAGGTAGTGTCAGAAAGCCGTGTGTGTATAGACTATCCTGTCACAAAATGCGGCGAAAATCCTGCACGACGGTAATTTGGCGAGCAGCATTTACAGCGCATCTTTCAGCCCATAATATTGTAGTGATATTACTAAAGGTGTCTTTAAAAACTGAAAGAGTACTGCTGACAATACTAACTAACTTTGCCTCTGAATAAACAAACAAAGAGCACTGATCATCACACACTTGCCAAATCTGGAGAGACAGGACAATCAACACGAACTGGAACCGCATCTTTTTTTAAAAGAGGATGAGTGGCAAATATGGATTTCACCATTTCCAGATGTGAAAAGCTCTCGGGTGAAAATGTTCCTTACAAACGTATTTCTGTGGCGTGTCGCGTGCACTGTAGTCCACACGTGAGTCCAGCTGCGCTCTCATAGCAGGGAATTGAAAACAAAACCTTCGTTGCAGCACATTTATAAACGCAACATTGACGACCCATGTCTCTGAACAATTCTTCTTCCGCTTGTTTTAATTACAGTTGGCAACACAACGTGGCATCTCTGCCGTCTGAACACTGTAACAGGTAAAAACAGTCTTCGAAGCTATCATGCATATTAATGAAGTTGTACCTCATACACAATAGAGCGTGCTGATTGGCTGTCTGGAAAGACTTAAAAGTGTTTCTCATGAATTAATGCTGAAAGCTCAAATATATCACGTTGTACTCGCCGGTACAGACATCAAGTCTCCAGGCTGGAAAACACACAAGGATCTTATCGCCGTGATGTTGCTTCAAAATGTATTTTCAACCCGGAAGAACGAATTTGCTCGAATTAATGCAAAAACAACCAATTTTCACTTTTTGGTGAAATATATGTGTCCTAATAGTGTTTTGAGCAGTGTGGGACACATATATGACTGTCAACATCTCAAAAAATGTGTTGGTGTTTCGTGACCCTTTAACATAGAAGTTCTAGTATATTGAATCTGTGTCAGTCCAGTTTTCAGAGTTGAACTCCAAACATTGAAAAGCAAATCCATTCGTGCGCAGCTCCACAAGTCCCAAACCAAGCAAGCCAGTGGCGAGGAACAAACTTCACCAATTGACGAAAGTGAAGGGAAAAAATGCATTTCTACCAATCCTTTACATTTTAAAGCTGCTTGGAACAACCAAATGCTCTAATCTCTATTTAAAACTTCCTGATATTTACAGTGATGTATGGAAGCCTCGAGACTTTTGAGAGAAGAAAATTATTGGAAGATTTAAACTAAGACTTTGAGAAAAAAATCTAAATTGGCAGAAACTTATATTGCAATTTTGGCATTTTATTCTGCAATTCAGCTCAGACTTAGAGGGAAAAATTCAGAATTGAGATATTTAAACTAGGGCTGGGCGATGTGGCAAAAATGCAGTCTCGATAATTATTTTCCATATTAAACGATATTGATAAATATTTCGACATAAGTTTTTAATGCTTTCACTTTTAAAAGAGTATCCCAGCCACGACTGAAGGCGGATACTGCTGGCGGGAATGTGAACTGCTGGCGGGAAAAAGTGAAACGAGGGCGCTGAACAATACTGGGTGACGCAGCATGACCTATTTTTGGCAGCATGACCTATATCATCTCTAATATAGGTGAATCTCTAACACAATTATAGGTCCCTGCATATTTCTGCTGTGTGATTGGCACTTAGGATCAGTATCGAGTAAAAATGTCTAGAGTTTATCATCGTTGTCAACATAAATTGTATCGTGATTCGATAAATCGTTTATCGGCCCCAGCTCTAATGTAAGCTGTATACATTAGAAATAAAAGTCAGAACTGCATATAAAACCTCTAAGAGTCCTTAGAAGGTGAAAATAATTAGATGTAGAATTGTATAGGGAAAAACATCTAGCAATTGACGTTTGTCCTAGGGCTGGGGGATATGGCAAAAATGCAATCTCAGTAATTATTTTCCCTTTTGAATATATTCAATTCAATTCAAGTTTATTTATATAGCGCTTTTTACAATGTAGATTGTGTCAAAGCAGCTTAACATGTTCTAGTAAAGTCCAGATTTCAGAGTTTAGTTCAGTTTAGTGTGGTTTAAGTTTCACTGCTGAAAGTTCAAACACTGAAGAGCAAATCCACCGAAGCGCAGCTCCACAAGTCCCGATCCGAGCAGGCCAGTGGCAACAGTGGCGAGGAAAAAACTTCACCAATTGACGAAGTGAAGGGAAGAAAACCTTGAGAGAAACCAGGCTCTGTTAGACACGATCATTTTTCTTCTGGCCAAACTTCCTGCGTGGAGCTGTAGTCTAGGCGCCAGAGGCTGGAGAAGCTGGACGTCCATCGTGGAAGCTGCAGGTGTGGTAGGGCACCAGCGGAAATATATATATACGATATACATTTCGATATAAGTTGTTAATGCTTCCAGATTTAAAAGAGTATGCCAACCATGACTGAAGCCGCAGAAACGAGAGGGTTCATTAAATAACACTTTTAAATTACTGAGCTATTGTGAACTTTGACCACGACGCTCGCTATACTTTTCGCAATACTGGGTGACGCAGCAAAATTATTTTCAGCCAATAATTTCCGGCCTCCGATATCAACACGATTATAGATTCCTGTTGTTGCACATTTCTGCTGTGTGATTGGCTCTTAGGATCAATATCGAGTAAAAATGTCCAGAGCTTTTTATCAATTGTATCACGATTCGATATGATATCGTTTATCGGCCCCAGCTCTAATGTAAGCTGTATATTCTGTGTAAATAAAGGTCAGAACTGTGTATAAAAGCTCTAAGAGGTCTTAGAAGAAAAGTGAAAATTGCTAGATGTAAATTAGGACTTCTGAAACATAAAACTGCAGGAGAAACTTGGGGGGTGGGGGTCAGAATTGTGAGACAATTTGAATATCTACTGTAAATATGAAGGGCAACACGGTGGCTCAGTGGTTAGCACTGTAGCCTCACAGCAAGAAGGTCGCTGGTTTGAGTCCCGGCTGAGTCAGTTGGCATTTCTGTGTGGAGTTTGCATGTACATGTGCTCCGGTTTCCCCCACAGTCCAAAGACATGCGCTGTAGGTGAATTGAATAACCTAAATTGGCCGTAGTTTATGAGTGTGCATGGGTGTTTCCCAGTACTGGGTTGCAGCTGGAAGGGCATCCGCTGCGTAAAACATATACTGGATAAGTTGGCGGTTCATTCCGCTGTGGCGACCCCTTATGAATAAAGGGACTAAGCCAATGGAAAATGAATGAATGTATATATGAACAAAATCAATGCCGACATATAAAACTCTGTAGTGCTTGCATGAGTTATTCCATAAGGAAATGTTTTTCGATGTGTAACGTCATCCAAATCGTGCTCTTTTCAAGGACTTTGAGCATGTATGCGTTTAGCAGATGCTTTTATCTGAAGTGACTTTTAGGCAATGGTGAAAATTTCGGCAGTATGCATTTTCCCTGAGACTCAAAGCATTGACCTCAGTCGAGCACATTTGTGTAATTCCTCTGGATCTCCCTGCATATAAACAGTCACTTACTGCTGTCACTGGAAGGTGAACTGGTTTACAGGCTTTACTTTAGGACAGGAAAGAATGGTTGGATTCGACTTTGTAGAAACCGTTCACTAGTTTTGTCATTGTAGTTTATGACCAGCTTTTTTATTGTTATAATATTTTAATAATAATAGTAGGCAATATTATTCATTCATTAATTTTTCTCCAGCTTTGTCCCTTATTTATCAGGGGTCGCCTAAGCGGAATGAACCGTCAGCTATTCCAGCATATGTTTTATGCAGCGGATGCCCTTACAGCCGCTATTCAGTAGTGGGAAACACCCATACACACTCACATTCACACACACTCATACACTACGGCCAATTTAGTTTCTTCAATTCACCTATAGCGCATGTCTTGTGGGGGACTGTGGGGGAAACCAGAGCACCAGGAAAACCCACGCCAACACGGGGAGAACATGCAAACTTCGCACAGAAATGCCAACCACCCCAGCTGGGACTTGAACCAGCACAGTCTTGCTGTGAGGCGACAGTGCTAACCACTGAGCCACTGTGCCGCTGCAACCTAACATGGTGATAAATGTACAATTAATGAAAATAAAGGGCTGTATTTTTTCAACTAAAGATATATTGTATGATCAAAGTTTTTAATGTTTGCGTGTTTTTACTTGAACTTTTTTGGAATAAAGGGAAAAAAAATCGAAAACTGAAAAATTCTTTGAAATGTCACAAACGTTTTGCATGAACCACACGTGAAACATCATGCACATTTTGTTAATATAGATGAGAAAGTTTATTAAAAAATATTAGGGTGTACTCTCATTAGGCACAACCATGACAAATGATCAGAAAGTCCTCGTGCTGCAGGTATTAGGAGGTTTGCTGAAGGTGCAGCTGACGTGCAGTGAGGGGTTTTTAATAAACTATGACAGGTCGTGTTCATTGAAAAGTAAGAATGATTAATAAATCCATATAAAACAGTCCCTTAAATGTGACGTCACGTCTTCACTTTCGGGCTCAGGCACACTTTGCACTCACAGTACAAGCGTACCGCACCAAAGCCCAACCGAACCGCGCTCTGGCACACCTCTTGCAACTGGGCCAGGGCCGGCCAACTAAACCATGCCTGGGCCCAGAGCACTCACACTTGTCAAACGAACCGGGAAACGCGCCTGGGTTCGGATAGCATAGTGTGAGTGCACCCTTAGTGCTGGGCAAAGATTAATCGCTTTGTTTTGACATTAATATATGTGTGTGTATTTTATATATATATATATTTATTTATTTATTTATTTATTTATTTATTTATTATGTATATTTATTTATTTATTTATTTATTATGTATATGTGATACACACACACATACATTTAATAAAAACTATACAAAACAATTTTGTTACCAAACATAAATACATTTTCTCAAATAAATGCATGCCTGTGTATATTTATTATGTATATAGAAATACACACAGTACACACACACACACACACACACACACACATATATTGTCGAAACAAATTTTTATTTTGGATTCAATTAATCACAATTCATTTTTGCCCAGCACTAAAAAATTACATTTAACTCCTTTTGAACTTAAAATTCATCATTGTTCAAAGCATATTTCATATAAAAGGAAATAGTTAAATCATGTGTTGTAAAATATGCCTGTAATTCTCCAAAAATAAATAAAAAATAAACTAGGGTCTTAAAACATGTGCAAAGGTTTGTCCCATTACTAAAGATGATGCATTTTGCATGTTCTCCCCGTGTTGGCGTGGGTTTCCGCCGTGTTGGGTGTTTTCCAGTATTGGGTTGCAGCTGGAAGGGCGTCCGCTGTGTAAAACATATGCTGGATAAGTTGGCGGTTCATTCCGCTGTGGCGAACCCAGATTAATAAAGGGACTAAGCCGAAATGAAAATTAAAAGGACAAAGTTGATTTGTCCGAAAAACAAGAAACAAAAGTCCTTCTTGGAGTGCGGTTTGTTAACCCTTCCCTGAACATCTAGAAATATCTCATGATAAACTCATGATAAACAAAAAAAAAGGAAAGTTTCTTAAAAAGTCTCCTGGTTGGTATTTCTCCGAGATGTGGACTGGATGGCAAGCGGCAAACATTCCAGGTAATTAAAGGAGGCCCCAAAACTCCAGCGGCCAACAAGAGTCACCTTCAGGAACAAACTCCCACGTCAGCAAAGAGAAGAGCTGAATCCATCTGCCGTTTCTGCTGACCGAATTACTCCATTTAAAACAAATAAGCCATACCTGCTTTTTCTCTGCGCCACTGAATCAATACTATCAGGACATCTTGTTCTCTGAGGGTTCTGATCCACATGCTCATGAGCTGAATTACACAGACTGCATTTCAATGTATTAAAGCGGTCCCAAACACTGCCTGCATGATTATAAGATGATAATTCATTTTCATTCGGCATAGTCCCTTATTTATGAGGGGTTGCCACAGCGGAATGAACCACCAACTATTCTGCCATATGTGTTACGCAGCGAAAGCCGCACACTCAAACACCCATACACCCACACATTCACACACACACTCATACACTCCGGCCAATTTAGTTAACCCAATTCACCAATAGCGCATGTGTTTGGACTGTGCAGGAACCGGAGCACTTGGAGGAAACCCACGCCAACACGGGGGGAAACGCAAACTCTTTTAAAGGGTGGTGAATCCCCGTCTTTTGGTTTAAAGGGGTAGTTTACTAAAAACTGAAAATTCTGTCATCATTTAGGCTACTCATCCTTCGACGGCTTGAAAAACTGACAAGAGTTTTAGTCTGTACAGGTAAAATCAGGCTCATTTAAATGCGTTTCTTTTCTTTCTCAACATTTGGCTACACACATATGCCTACCATACTGAGGAGAACACGTCTTTTTCCATTTATACTGGTGATGAATCTGTTTCATGGTTGAAGGTGTGTGGAGCAGGTTTCTTTTCTCTTTTTTTTTAATGGTTGAAGGTGCGTGATGGCTGTTTTGTGTGGTTATTATTATAGTTAAATTCATTCATTCATTTTCTTTTCGGCTTAGTCCCTTTATTAATCTGGGGTCGCCACAGCGGAATGAACCACCAACTTATCCAGCATATGTTTTACACAGCGGATGCCCTTCCAGCCGCAACCCATCACTGGAAAACATCCATACACACACACATACACTACAAACAATTTAGCCTACCCAATTCACCTATACCGCATGTCTTTGGACTTGTGGGGGAAACCGGAGCACCCGGAGGAAACCCACGCCAACAAAGGGGGAACATGCAAACTCCACACAGAAATGCCAACTGACCCAGCCGAGGCTCGAACCAGTGACCTTCTTGCTGTGAGGCGATCATGCTACCCACTGCGCCACCGTGAGGCCCTATTATAGTTAAATAAGTAAGAAAAAAAACTTTTTCGCTACTTGAAATAAAACATTTAATTTCTAATATTAATAAATGTGTTGCATGTTTGATGGTTTTTCCGCGTAGGCCTAGTTAAAGGTGCACGATTCATATTTTGCATGTTTATTAGTTAAATATGTAAATAAAAAAATACACTTTTTTTGTATTACTTGGAATAAAATATTTTAAAATGCTTCAAAATAAAGTTCATTATTTAACTTGATATGGTATAATAATTACAATTGAAAAAGCCTCCGAAGTCATGCACTCCAGCACCAATGACCCTTTTCACATACGCTGGTTTCTCAGCAGGAGAAGCGGTCATAGTTGGTCAACTCAGAGCGCAGTGAATGGGAGAGTACAGCAAATCATTTTTTTACAATCCTACCTGCTGATATAATTAAAGAAAAACTCCATGATGGTGTTATCAAGACTTTCAGGAAAAAGGAGAAAAAAAAACGTGTGAGACTGATGACGGCAGCCATTCATTCATTCATTCATTCATTCATTCATTATTTTCGGCTTAGTCCCTTTCTTAATCTGGGGTCGCCACAGCGGAATGAACTGCCAACTTATCCAGCTTTTTTAGCGCAGCGGATGCCCTTCCAGCTATGACGGCAGCCAGAGGAGAGAATAATGTCTAGTTTACTCTCAGCCCCACAGACTCTGCATTACAAACACCTCACAAGCAGTAATTCGTTTTTTGTAATTTGACGCGAAGATGACATAAAACATACATGAATGCCTATAAATGTTCATGCGATTTAAAAAACTAATCTAAATATTAAAAACTTTCAAGGATGTAAGATTATGATGACCGTTAAACGCATCATACCAGTCTCGTGAAAAGGGTCCATACTGTTGATGCAGTGGTTGCCTAGCAACACAAAAAGCACAGCACACTGCTCTTTCCTAAAGTCAACAAAAAAGCAGTGAGGTTTGCGTGGTGTTTTCTGAACTGAAAGCCACGTTTGGTGTGATCGGCCCTTGAGAGCACTTATTTAATAAATTAGACATGCGCAAACATACTTTAAAGGGACATAAAAGTCATTGTGCACTGATAAAAAAGCTCCAGTGTCATGAATAATTATAGACACAGACGTGTCATCAAATGCTCACCCCCTCAATATACTGCAGATTTCAAACACCAAGTATGAAATTTGGGGTAAAAACCCCTCAAAAGTAGCCAGTTGTTTCCTACAATTATAGAGCTAACAGATGCTAATGTTGACTTAATCAGTGTTCAACACACATAAATCAGTTCAAATCTCAAAACAAAATTAAGTCAGGGGTTTCATGACCTCTTAAAAAGGACTACTTACCCAGTTTTATTTTACTTTGCAGTGTGAAAAGCCCAATTCCAGCATTATGGATGTGACATTTGCAATAAAAACTTACCTAAATACACAGAGAAAGTATATACGTTAACATTATATTGAAGCATCTGTTTATATTTTCCAAAACAACTGACCACAGAGTCATGGGGTTTCAACCGAACAACAACAACCAAACAACAACACAACTTCAGCCAGACCCCTGCTCTCCCCAAGACTTCAGCCGCATCCAGCGCCACCCAGCCTCGCCAGCATACCAGCAGGTCTACAAATCAAGCCTGAAGTCCCGCAAGACGCAACCGATGTAACACCGGCCCACCAGCTCTTCCTCCATCCAACCACAACAAGGTCAAAAAATCTTCTTCTCCATTTACTTCAATGAACCACATACCTCCACCTGACTCCTCCTACACATCCGCAATCTCCAGCCAACGAACTCTGCCTAAACTCTCAGATGCCGGTATCCACTATTCCAAACCATCGCAATGAAGCCGAACTCTCCCCTACCGATCCACCCGTGGTACATAGCATGATTTAAGGAGCCAAACCTTGCCAAAATAACGACTCACCAACAAAGACTAAAACATTTTTTATACACCTTTCGAAAGCTGAGACTTGCGTAACCAGAATGACACTAGCGTCATCTGTCAATACTGGCATCAACCACAATATAATAACCAAATAAACTCACCTCACAAGAATCCCGCCTGTCCACAGATCCATAACATTCCAACAGCATGGAGTAATTCGACTGCACAGGGTCCAGGCAATCCAATTGCGTAAAACATCAGTCCACAACCCATTCATGCATCAACAAACAGCCACGGAAAGCACTGCTGTCACCCAGACTAGTCACTGAAGCGCGTTCAGTCACAAAACGGCCGCCGACCTTTTGATTGACAGTCCATTCAACCAATAGCTGAAAGGAGAATCTCCACCAATCAAAGAGCTCCCAGGGCTCAAACAGTCCCGCCTTCTCTCTCAACAGTTTATGAATGACTCAGTTGCAAACGACTTGTATAATGACTTTGGCCAGATATGCTTGTAATTCTAATCATGTTAAGATTGCAAGGGCAATGTTATTTAAGCATGGTCTAAATTAAATGGTGTCACCATTCTTAAAATTCTAGATTCGACTACGGCAGTTATTTTATACAAAAAAAAATAATAATAATACTGAAAGATTAATTTGCAGCTGGCAAACATAAAGTATAGAAGTCCTATCATAAGGCTATAGTGACTTATGTCCATACACATGAGCGTCACGAGCCACAAAAGTGTCTTAAGCAAGTTTACAATGGCAAGTCGGTTGGATGTGAAAACGGCAAAGAAACAAACTCCCCGCTTGACTGCTATGACTAGGAGGAGGATATTCCTGACAAATGGAGTAACGTTTCATCCATTGACTGGGCGATAGATACATCTGCATTTTAAACAAATTTCAATATCAATAAGGGGTTTAAACTTCAATCCACTATCACTTTACCTACTCAGTCTTCAAGAGGTACTTCCAGGACCACCAGCCAAGCCACGGCCTATGTCCTCAGCTCTCCAACCATCCGCCATCCTGTGGGGGGATGAATGCCCACGTCTATCAAATAATCTACCTTGCCCTTTGCCACAACGAAGCTATCGTACCATGCACTAACAAAGGCGCTAAAAGTTGCTCATGCCCTTTTTAAGACTCCTCGCATGGATATCAGCTAAAACAATTCATTAAGTCTGCTTTACATGTTAGTTCAGAGATTATGACAGCCGACTCCAGAAGCTGACCCTCATCCACACGGCCCCTCGTTATTTAGAAACTATACTTTGAAATGTTAAACTTCCCCCTACATCACTTCTGCCCAACTCCTATATCTCCCCCGCCCCCATCCACCCCCCACAACCTATTACACTCCACATCCACTCTAAATGCTTTAACACTCTACGCAAAGGACACATGTCCACTCACACAGCCCGCACCCTCTGCCATGTTCACACTAGCCTTTTTTGGTTTTTGACATGTTCTGAACTAACACCAAATTTCATCCCCACAATCCACCCCACCATCTGATCTAATTTCCAGGATAAAGAAACTCTATCTTTCTTTATTAAGCAAAGCAAACAGATAAATTACACAAAGGACACTTCATTTACATATTCAACATTCCATCCCTTATGAGCCCATTCCAAACACTTCTAGCATACGTACACTATAGGAAAACACTACGTTTCAATCCCCTCTCCCCTCTCTTCATAGACGACACCAACCACACAGTAACACGTTTCTGGTTCCAAAAACACCTCAAAAATAAACATGCGTTATGGATGTGACCAAAAACGTCAGCGGGTTTACAGTCTACAACATACTTTAGTAGAAATAATTCTGTGAATTAAACTGCACAACGGGGCCTCACGGTGGCGCAGTGAGTAGCACGATCGCCTCACAGCAAGAAG
>CAIGQW010033265.1:974436-985431 GCA_903798125.1 Danio choprae
TTTTTATATTATCAGTATTTATTATTTTATTATTTATTATTATTAGGGTTTTTTTATTTATTTGTTTGTTTATTATTATTATTTTTATTATTTATTTATGCAATATATTTTTTTATATTATCAGTATTTATTATTTTATTATTTATTATTATTATTATTATTTTTTTTTTTACTGAAACTTATCAATTTTGACACTGTCCTAACCATTCCCCAGATGATATGATCTAATTCTATTACAAATGCTTCCTCCCCATGTTAATTAAGCCAGTGTGAACTAATAATGATCTGTTTTTATTTGTCCCTGTGTCTCATGCGTTCTTTAACCGGGGACGGCTGAGGTATAAATTGGCTCATCTTACCCCTCTCTCTCCTGAACTCGGCTGTGGCCATTGACTGCTCAGTGTTTTAGGACTTCTAAAGCTCTTCTTGTTTGTCATTTTTCACACTGAGCTGGGCTGCTGCTTTATTGGCTTTGCCGTTCGGTGTGACCGTGCAGAACAGTATCTGATGAAAGCATAAACAGAGCCGTGCGCAAGCTCTTAAACATCAGCGGCTCATATTTATTAAACAATAAGCTGCAGGAGGTGAAGCGTTACATAGTTAGACCATGGCTGAAGGCCAGTCGAGCGCTAAAACCACTGTAATGCATCGCCCTCTGTGAATTATTGCTTTTATTAAACAACAGAAGTGACGTGTGAAATTTATTAACCTAACACAAGGGTTTTGGTTGTTAGCATGACAGTAGAAATCAATGCAGTTTTCACTTTTCACACAAAATCTTTTACGAAGAAACCGTAGGCAATTTATTTAATCTAAATACGAGAAATAAACACTTTTGGGTTTAACCTGGTTTCTGGATCCGACTATTTGTCAGCCTCGAACTTCAATCCGCTCCGTTTACCCAAAATGCAGCTATTACACTGTAAAAAGTGATTAGTTGACTTTACTTTAAAAAAAAAAATGTAGTAAACCCATTGACTTAAAGTGATGAAGTAGATGAACTATGTGCATAGCATAATTTTATTAAGTTATGTCAACTTAATAGCTCTAAGTTACAACAGAATTACTTATGTATTATTGTTTTTAAGTAAAATCAACTTATCACCTTTTAAGGCAGTTTGTTTACTCACTTTTTTTTATAAGTAATCACTTTTTACAGTGTAAGTACCCCAAGGCACATATTTTTCGGTTCTCAGGAATGTAGGCCTGGATACATTTTCTCAATAAGTCTGGGATTGGATGGTTATATTGGCAAGAGTTCTTGAAATAAGAATACTTATAGGCTTTAGTAAAGAAAGTAGTCTTACAGTAAGTAGTATAGCACCTATTCCAAGCAGTGCATTTAGTCAAATGATCTTTAAACTAGCTTGTTAATTGCTTTTTAAAATGTATGCTTTTCTTGTTTTGTGTGAAAAGGTCTTAAAGGGGACTTATCATGCAAAAATCACTTTTATAAGGGGTTTAAAGACATTTGTGTGGAAATAGTCTGTGAATATAAACAGCTTCTAATGGTCAAAATTAATTAATTTTATGTTTTATAATCACACTTGATGAAAACAGTCTGCAGAAACACTTTGATTGACATTTTCCCGTTATACGTGTCATCAGAGGGGGAAAGCCCCGTCCAATAGCAACCATCTCTCTCTCATTAGGATAGGACGTTAGTGTTGCTTTTGAATCTGCCACTATGCTGACACACAGGCATCTGTAGCTCCGCCCTCTTTTAAAAAGAGCACATTTGAATTTAAAGCGACAGTAACCAAAACGGCACAATTAGAATCAAAGCCTAAAAGGGGCAGTTATAAAACATTATTTGTGGGATATTTCGAGCTGAAACTTCACACACACACACACACACACACACACACACACACACACACACACACACACACACACACACACACACACACACACACACACACACACACTCTAGGCACATCAGAGACTTCTTTTACATCTTGTAAAAGGGGCATAATAGGACCACTTAAAAACTAAACGTACTAAACAGGAGAATTCCTCTTACTTTAGGAAGTGTCATTATATATTCCGTCTTAAAATGAGCCAAAGCATTTAAACCTAATGCAAGATTGTTGTATGAATTAAATCAGGATCTCACACATACATATCCATTTATTCAATTTAAGACTTGACAATAGTTGCAATGCTAAATGATTACTTGCTACTCAGAATACTGAAGCTCATTGCAGCAAAACGGAAAGTAATTTGTCACTAAAGAACAAGCATAAATATGGTTTGAGGACATTTAAACTTAAAATAAGTTACTAAAGCAAACAAATGGTGTCAAAAACAAGGCTGTTCTTAAATTGGGTCTCTGATTGTAATAGCTACATTTTCACAGGCGAAAATCCTAACTTTTAAGCTTCAAAAATGATAAATAATCTTAAACGGTCATAATAATCTTGCACAATCTATCATAATCTGTATAGTGCATAGTATTTTATTTTCAAAATAAAAGCAATCAGACTTTTTTTTTGGCTAGAAATTAGATCATAACTCTAGACATAAGGAGTTTTTGCACTGTGACATTATGATATCAAATCATATTCCAGTCTTCGTCGCTGTATATAGGTGTGAATGTGGGCAGCTTAGTGGATCATTGTATCACATTTTACAGCTGGAACAATCTGATTATGAATCGTGCATGCGCTTTGCAACACTTGATTGCATAATTGACTGTTGCCAATGCTTTAATCCACTCAAATCAATCTTGATTTCGTAAGTTGCCATGTAATAAGTGTGAAAATGTACAGTCATCATGAGGGTGTCATTGCAAGAAAGTGATTTTGACTGAAATGAAGCCCTCGTTCACATCACGGTTGGTTCACATCTATGAATGAGAGCTTTCAATGCGACTTTGATCATGTTATATCTGGAGCAATGTGATTATGAATATTACATGGTCATCTGGAGTAACGATTGGGCAGCTGAGCTGGATAGTTGACCGTTGCCAATGTTTTAATCAATATTTGATCTTAATCAAGCCACTGAGTAATAAGCATGAAAATGTACAATCGTTCGGTTGTTGTCGCAAAATAAACTGATTTAGGGAAACAAGAGCAGATCAGGTCATGTAAATGTGTTTGACTCTCACTTTTGATATGAAAAATAAAATAAATACAATGTAAATTATTAAAATACGGTAGCTTACTGTAAAATTGTGAAAACTATTCTGAACTATTACGATTAGTTAAAATAGGTACAATTCTGGCAACGTCAGCTGCTGATTTTTCATCTTAAATATTGTGGGGTTTTTTCAGTAATGAAACACAGCAGTTTACCGTAAAAGTTTGTAAATTCTTTTACGCTTTCTACTGTATTTTAAACAGTAAAAAAACAATTCTGGCAACCACAGCTGCCGCATATTTAATGTACATTTTACAATAGATACAATAGATTACCGAAAAATTGAGAATTATTTTTTTATTCCTACCGTATTTATACCTGTAAAATTCCAGCAACCACAGCTGCTGATAGTTCACTGTAAATGTTATGGGGGAAAAATTTACAGTAAAAAAAATATAGTAGTTTACCGTAAAATTTACGATTTCTATTGTACTATTAATTATAAAATTCTGGCATCAACAGCTGCGATTGTTATTTATTTATTTTCCTCCACTACTGGAAATTTACAGTAATATTTTACAGTAATGTTAGTTTACTGTAAATTTATGGTTTCTACCGTATTTTTAACAATAAAGTTCTGACAAGCTCAGCTGCTGGTTTTTCACCATAGCTTTTACAGGTTTTTACAGTGTACAGTCAGTATGTTTTTGGCGGCATGTGACATTTTGTTTGAGAGAATAATTAATTTATTTTTCATTGAATGTAATTTGTTCTCGTTTCATCCGTTGTTGTTTGATCAGATCTACTGAATTGCTGAGAGGCTCTGTTTCTTTAGCCTATCTGCACCTTAATCTGCATGCTAGAATATTTTAACCAATTTAAAGGCAATCTGAAATCAAACAATTGATTGCTTTATTTATGCATGTTTGTGATGCATAATCAGTCGGACTTTGTCAGACTCTCTCATTCATTCTGCTTTTCGTTTCCAGTAGCTAAAATGAAGTGCTGCTTTGCATTTTTGTAGTTTATTATTTATTAATTTTTCTCACCATTTTCTATATGCAAAATACAACCATCTTTAGCAATATCTAAAGTACAAGTTTACAGTTTTGTCCTTCAGATATCACATGAGCTATTCTTCTCTGTTTTTTGTTTTACTTTGAATCTAGCCAGTTCCAAGTGCTGCTGGTGCTGCTTTGAAATCCACCCCAGACACTCGACGTCTATTTTCTTGACTTGTTTTCTAATTACGATCTGCTTTTGGACACTGTTGGGTCGCTACTGTTCTCCCTCCACTTCCTGTCCTACTTTGCAGTTCAGTTTTCAACTAGTGTTGATGTGGAATTTCCTCTATTCATAGACTTTCCAAAGCTGTGGTTATTTCTTTTCTTATGTCAGTCTATTAGATTTACGGTTCCCTCTGCAGCTACCATGCATGAAATCTGAATTTTCAGGGGTTTGTTTCAACGCACTGTCCCGCAGAGGAACGAGGCGGCTTATTGCAAATTCAAGAGCTTTGTAACTCAATTACCCAAAGACAAAAAGTGCCAGCCTAAGTGTACGTTCTGTCGGCAGGATAGGACGAATGGATTTCTTTTATTCCGGTGATTTGGAGTTAGATTGGAGCAGCGCTGAAGGAAAAACCTATAATATAGTCATGCAGAGGCAGAGACTTAATAGATGAGGTGCATGTACACTATTACTATTGCGATATTTATATTTTCTGTGATTTACATTGCGATATTTCACAAGATAACTTAATTGTAGATTGATTGGGATGATTTTGAAGCGAAGTACATCTGCATAAAATATAATAAACAAATTAAAAGCAGAGATAAATGAAGTAAATACACAAGTCAAGGAGTTTAACAGTATACAGGCACAGAAATAGAAAACAAAGCTCATACTCGTAATCAAAAATTAAGCCCTTGTTCACGTTATGGTTTGTTGACATGTATAAATGACAGCTTGTAATGCGTCTCTGATCATATTTTATATCTGGAGCAATGTGATTATGAATATCACATGGTGATCTGGAATAACGATTGGGCTGCTGAACTGGATAATTGACTGTCGCCAATGTTTTAATCCGCTCTAATCAATATTTCATCTTCATGCATACGTTTACACACTACTGAGCGATAAGCATGAAAATATACAATTATTCAGTTACAAACTGATTTAGGGCTAAAAGAGCAGATCAGCTCATATCAATGTGTTTGACTCATTTTTGATATAACAAATTAAATAAAAAGAATGTGAATGAATGAAATACGGTAGTTTACTGTAAAATTCAGAAGATTATTTTACAATTTCTCATTTATATTTAACGGTACAATTCCGGCAACCAGGACTGCTGATTTTTCACTGTAAATATTACAGATTTTTTCCCCAGGAATGAAATACGGTAGTTTACTGTAAAATTAGATAGTAAATTAATTTACACTTTCTACCGTATTTTTTACAATAACGTTCTGGCAACCACAGCTGCTGATTTTTCACCATAAATTTTCCAGATTTTTTTTTTTACAGTAATGAAATGTGGTAGTTTACCATCAAATTTAGAAAACAATTTTACGGTTTTTACTGTAGTTTTTTTAATTGATATTTAACAAGACCATACATAGTATATTATACAGAATAAGAAGAATTACATACTGTTTTAGTTTTCTTATTTTCCCACTACCTCCTCAAAATAAAATGAAAATAAATGTAATTCAATTCAAGTTTATTTATATAGCGCTTTTTACAATGTAGATTGTGTCAAAGCAGCTTAACATGTTCTAGTAAAGTCCAGATTTCAGAGTTTAGTTCAGTTCAGTTCAGTGTGAACATCTGCTGTAAAGCTCACAGTCATTTCTCCATGTGTACAGGTTTAGCTCAAGAGTTTAATAGTAGTTGTTGTTGTGGATCATGTCCAGCTGTTTGGCTTCATATCAGTACAGGATGCTGATCCTCCTGTTATCAGTGTTTAACTGAGTCTCAGAGTGGCTGAATCACACCCGCCTGCACTTTAACTGACCATATAATGCTTTCCATACGTGTGTGTGTGTGTGTGTGTGTGTGTGTGTGTGTGTGTGTGTGTGTCCATGTGCATGTGTTTAAGTATGTATTGTGTGTAAGATTGTCTCTGTGGTTGTGATTGTGTGTGTGTGCATGTGTGTGTTTAAGAGTGTGTCTGTTGTGTGTATATAGCTGTGTTTGTGAAAGATTGTGTGTGTGTCTCTCTGTTGTTCTGAGTGTGTGTTTGTCTGTCTGTCTGTCTGTCTGTCTGTCTGTGTGTGTAGTTGTCTGTTGTACTGGTGAGGCTCTCCTTTCCTTTTATCTACACTGATATCTGACTATTTCATTGTGTGCGTGTGCGTGTGTGTGTGTGTGTGTGTATGCGTGTGTGTGTGTCTGTATTTGAGTGAGTGCATCTAGAGGAGTAAATCTATGTGTGTATATGTGAGTGTGTATTGATACGTGTATGTGAGTGTCCATTAATGCAAGTGTGTGAATTTGTGTGCAGTGTGTCACCTGTGTGTGTGTCGTCTCGGCTCTTCTCTCTTGCTATCTGCACTGATAGCTGCTGTATCATTGGCTGTATTCTCCAGATAAGCGGCGTAGAACAAGATAAGGCTGTGATTGATTTGTTTTTCTCTCCGTCATACAGAAGTCTGGCCTGTTTTAATGTCGCAACGCTTTCAGAAAAAGCATCTGCTTCATTCAGTCTCCTCTCCAGCAGCTACAGATCTGGATTTAACCATTCAAAACTGAAAAGCAAGGAATGTAATGGATGTAGGTGGCATGAGGCGGCACGGTGGCTCAGTGGTTAGCACTGTCGCCTCACAGCAAAAAGGTCACTGCTTCCAGTCCCGGCTGGGCCAGTTGGGCCAGTTTCTGTGTGGAGTTTGTGTGTTCTCCCCGTGTTGGCGTGGGTTTCCTCCGGGTGCTCTGGTTTCCCCCACAGTCCAAACACATGCACTATAGATGAATTGAATAAGCTAAATCGGCCATAGTGTATGAGTGTGTGAGTGTGTATGGGTGTAAAACGTATGCCGGAATAGTTGTTGGTTCATTCCGCTGTGGCGACCTGTGAAATAGAGACTATTAAGCCGAAGGAAAATTAATGAATGAATGAATAGTTTGCGTGAATCAAGTCATGCATCATTTTTTTAAAAGATGCTTTGCTGCTTTTTGTGTATGTACACAAATAAATAATAATAATAAATAAATAGTATGAAATATAAAAGTTAATAAATTAGTATAAAAACCACTAAATTAAATGTAAATAAAAGATGCTTCATTTCATTTTGTTCTTGAGTGTTGTTCTCATTGAGAAAAGGGTATTTTGCATGCTAAGAGGGATTACTCATAATAAATGAACGATAATTTTGGAATTAATGTAAGAATGAGTTTTAGTTTTATAACACTTGAGATTTAAGAAAATATGAATAATAAAATAACATATTTCTCTGCCTCACACACCCATTCACACTCATACACTACGGACAATTTAGCTTACCCAATTCACCTATAGCGCATGTCTTTGGACATGTGGGGGAAACCAGAGCACCCGGAGGAAACCCACGCCAACACGGGGAGAACATGAAAACTTCACACAGAAATGCCAACTGACCCAGCCGAGGCTCGAACCAGCGACCTTCTTGCTGTGAGGCAATTGTGCTACCCACTGCGCCACCGTGAGGCCCACAAAGAGGAAAATAAATAAATAAATGGTTAGTATGAACTAAAACATACATTTGGCTTATGAAAACAAATTCTTATGTTGTTTAAAAAAAAGTTTAGAGGGAAAAAAGTATTAATAAATGAGTATAAAAACCACTTAATTAAATATAAATGAAAGATGCATATTTTCATTTAGTTCTTGATTATTTTTCATCAAGAACGAGGTGTTTGCATGCCAGAGCAGAGATTACTCATAATAAATAAATGAAGGATAAATTTAGTATTAATGTAAGAAGGGGTTTTAGTTTTGTAAAATGAATAATAAAATAACATATTTCTCTGCCTTTTTGGAACGGTCTGTACTGAAAAATCCAATAAATAAATAAAAATATCATAAATGAATGATAGATTTGACAACATTCTCATTTTAACACACAAGATAATCGTGTTGAAAACGTATTATTATTGTTCTTCTTCTACACAGAGGAAAATAAATAAATAAATAAATAAATGGTCACTGCACAAATCACCTATGGTCATGAGCTTTGGGTCATGACCGAAAGGACAAGATCTCGGATACAGGCGGCCGAAATGAGTTTCCTTCGCAGGGTGGCAGGGCGCACCCTTATAGATAGGGTGAGGAGCTCTGTCACCCGGGAGGAGCTCGGAGTAGAGCCGCTGCTCCTCCACATCGAGAGAAGTCAGCTGAGGTGGCTCAGGCATCTGTTTCAGATGCCTCCTGGACGCCTACCTAGGGAGGTGTTCCAGGCATGTCCCACCGGGAAGAGGCCTCGGGGAAGACCCAGGACACGCTGGAGAGACTATGTCTCTCGGCTGGCCTGGGAACGCCTCGGGATCCCCCCGGAGGAGCTGGAGGAAGTGTCTGGGGAGAGGGAAGTCTGGGGTTCTCTCCTAAGACTGCTACCCCCGCGACCCGGCCCCGGATAAGCGGTTGAAAATGAATGAATGAATGAAATAAATAAATGGTTAGTATGAAATAAAACATACATTCGGCTTATGAAAACAGACTCATTTTGTTTAAAAAAAAAAGTTCAGTGGGAAAGAAAAGTATAAATAAATAAGTTTTTTTTTTAATATAGTGAATTAAATATAAATGAAAGAGGCTTCATTTCATTTCCTTTTGTTCTTGATTCATTTTCTCATCGAGAACGAGGTGTTTGCATGCCAGCAGAGATTACTCATAATGAATGATTAATTTGGTATTAATCTGAAAACGGGTTTTAGTTTTATAACACTTGACATTTAATAAATAAATAAAGTGATTATTTTTCTCCCTTTTTGTAATGGTATAAATAAATTTAAAAAATCATAAATTAATTTTAAATTAGGCTGAAAACATTCTCATTTTAACACTCAAGATAATCATGTTAAAACCCCATTATTATTATTATTATTATTATTATTATTCATTCATTTTCCTTCGGCTTAGTCCCTTTATTCATCAGGGGTCGCCACAGCAAAATGAACCAGCAACTTATCCAGCATATGTTTTACACAGTGGATGTCCTTCCAGCTGTAACCCAGTACTGGGAAACACTCATACACCACGGCCAATTTAGCTTATTCAATTCACTTATAGCACATGTGTTTGGACTGTGGGGGAAACAGGAGCACCCGGAGGAAACCCCCACCAACATGGGGAGAACATGCAAACTCCACACAGAAACGCCAACTGACCCAGCCGGGACTCAAACCAGCGACCTTCTTGCTGTAAGGTGACAGTGCTAACCACTGAGCCACCGTCACCCTGAAAAGCATGACTTTAAATCATTAACTAATGCAGTAGACTTTTAAAATGATAACTTATTGCAATAAAAACATAAACAGTGAACAGTGGAGTTCAATGCTGAATACACTAGTCAAGCAGAATCTGCCTTTGCCTTGATTTGCTCACCATTACTCACCTCTGCGCTGTCCTCTATCCATCAGGTCACAGTATGTACATTTAAACTAAATCTGATTAATTTACGATATTTCATCGAGGCATTTAATTTCCGTTAGCTTTTAACGGTAAAACAAACAAACAAAAGGTTGCATTAGATTTGAAATGACAGTCTCTAAACCATCCCCATCATTCTTCCTTCCTTCTCAGATGGGATGGCGGGCCAAATCAAAGGTTACCAACTTTGGGCCCTAGTTTGGGCATCTCTGCTTCAGAGAATCCAAAAATGATTAGTTTAAAAGACAGAACCAGCCGGCCATGATCTTAGTTCACTATATTAAGTGTTTGCACGACATGTCCTCATCTAAAATTGCTTTATGGTCTTATATTGAGCTTGTGTGTGTGCGCGTGTGTGTGTGTGACCTGAACATCTGGGTCTTTATGATCGCTGATAAGTCCTGCAGTGTTTCAGGGAATAAAAAGACCTTTTATTGGGGCTTTTAAATAGAAATAAGGAAGAAGGAAACTTCTTCATGCATTTCTGTCATCGGGACCGTAACACGAGCCGCTTCATAATGACGGCCGTTGACTGACTTCATCTTTATCTGCATTGTTCATGTGCTTTTGACCAGCTAGATGCTCTGTTTATAGTTGCACAAATCCCTATCATATAAATGTGATTGTGATGAGAGATGGCAGAAGTTGTCCTTATGTTTAAGTTTCACCCACCGAGAGTCTATTAGATATCTATTTTTCTATTATAATGCAGTGGTTGTTATTAGGAAGGAGTACCTAAAATGAAAATCAGCTGTGAATTGACTCTATGCTCATTTATGACTTATTTATATGAGTTTGCATTGAATTTGTTCGTTTTGGCTGAAACTATAGTCTTTAGTCACTTCATAAAATAAGTCATTTACTTCTGGTTAGGGTTGGGCGATGTCCACCAATTTGGCATCGTACGACGTCTAATGTGAAACATCACGTTGGACAATGGCATGGTCGTCGTAGGCAACTTTATGAATAATTAATTAATTCATAACGAATTAATTATTTGTAGCCTACCGTTTCAACTACCTGACCTGCATGGTCTTTGTTATACCCATAATCAAATCATAAATAAATAAAGATAAGTTACCCACAAATTACCACCTGTCAATCACTTTTTACAAGGGACTCTGGCATGAATAGGCAGAGTGATCGGTGTCGTTATAATGGCGTCGACAAGCTTGGTTGGTAAAAAAAAGGAGCACAACCAACAGGAACCAACCAACAGTATCTGAGGTGTTCGCTAAAATTACTAAGTACAAGTGTGAAAGCGAAAGATTAAAACGGTG
>CAIGQW010033265.1:1045431-1059393 GCA_903798125.1 Danio choprae
CTAAATTTAAATATGTAGCAAATAATTTAAATAAATATCTAAAAACTATTTATATTTTTATTAATATTTTTTAATATATAAAGATTTTTGAAGATTATTATTCTTAGTAATATAGATTTTTTTAAGTAATTAAATTACTTAAAACCTTAAGAAATATGTTTTAACTAACAAGTAAATACTTTTTAAAAAACGTTTGAAAACAAATAATTAAAATATATATATTTTTTGGAAACTATTAATTAATTAACATTTATTTTAACCTTTTTTTAAATTAAGCAAACACTTCAGTATAAAAATGATAAGATCTACAGTCTGTGGTTGTCTGTAAACATTGCTGACACTTCCTGTTTAGGAAACAATTTCATTCAAACAGTAATAAATATTTCTATTGAATTAATGAAATATTAAATATCTCAATTTTTAATAACTTATATTTAATTATTAAAGCAGCAATAAAATAATTTTAAGAAAGATCTGTGTCGTTACAGGAAGAGGTCATAACCAGCAAACACTGCAGCCTTTAAATTATAATATCAGCAGTCTGTGGTCGACTTTCAACATTGCTGTCA
The DNA here is from genome assembly GCA_903798125.1 of Danio choprae. Classification (NCBI taxonomy): domain Eukaryota; kingdom Metazoa; phylum Chordata; class Actinopteri; order Cypriniformes; family Danionidae; genus Danio; species Danio choprae. The sequence goes on from CAIGQW010033265.1 coordinate 1,046,001, forward strand.
CTTCCTCTTAACCCAATATTTCAGCAAGAGCCAAACATTAATTTTAAAACGAACAATATTACATCACAACATGTGTTACCCAAGTCTCTTGCAAGCTCAAAACGGCTGGATTACATAAACCGTTGATACAGAAGCATACCATCAGATGTAAAGGAAAGCATACATGACTTCCAGCTAATGAAAAACACATCCAAATCTACACAGAACCCATTCACTGAAGGCCCCAATAACAGCCCCGTGCCCTGAAAGGTAGACTGAGTTCAACAACAAACATCCGAGTGTATAACTGAGGGTTTAAGGCTCAGGGTTGAGGGATTTTCAAGCACGAGGAGATCAGTCTTCAGCATGCAGGTCAGTTCCTCCAGCATTCCTGAAGGATGCAAACTGAGCGCACAGCAGGACAAAACACAGAGGAGACGCTGCGTTTGGCACAATCTCTAGATCATGACATTCTTCAGCCACACTGAAACAGACTGTGCCTCTGTTTGACACTGTTATTGATCTGAACTGAATCAACATTAAACGGAGTCAAGCTGACAAACGACACTATCGCGTTCTGTAGGGAATATGATGAAGTTTTCATAACTGATTCTGAAATGTTCTGGTTTTAAACTGTATGTATTGTATAAAGTGCCTTATGGAAAGAAAGATGACTTCATGGTTTGCCCTATTTGCAATAGAGCTATAGCGAAAAATGTTATTTTCAAAATTAAATCACAATCCTCTCTTGAATCATTTTTTTGAGCTTAGTTTTTAACAGCAGGTGGCGCTCTAGGCTACTTTTTAAACAGCAGACGGTGCTCTAGGCTAATATTTGACAGCAGACGTCGCTCTAGGCAATTTTTTTTTACCAGAGTATGGTGCTCCAGGCTAGTCTTTTAACAGTGGAAGGTGTTCTAGGCTAGTTTTAACAGCAGATGGTGCTCTAGGTTAGCTTTTAACAGCAGATGGCGCTCTAGGCTAGTTTTAACAATGGACTGCGCTCTAGGCTATTGTTTTTAACCAGCAGATGGCGGCCTAGGCTAGTTTTAACCACAGATGACACTCTAGGCTACGTTAGCAGAGACACTAGGTTAATTTAACAGCAGATGGCGCTCTAGGCTAGTTTTTAAACAGTAGATGGCGCTCTAGGCTAGTTTTTAAACAGTAGATGGCGCTCTAGGCTAGTTTTTAACAGTAGATGGCGCTCTAGGCTAGTTTAACAGTAGATGGCGCTCTAGGCTAGTTTTTTAACAGCAGATGGCACTCTAGGTTAAGTTTTTTTAATCGTACACTTAAATGAGTATTGGCTTTTATGCCATAAGATTCATGTAAACACCGCTTACTATGAACACACTTGTAATTCACTTAAACCATTTCTAACTTTATTAATTATTTTAGTTTTAAGTGGAACTCATGAAGTTAAAACAAGTGACTGAAACTGCAATTCATCGACTGGCTCCAAAACAGAGCAAATTTCCATAGAATCCAATGCTAAAATGGCCACCAGCAGAAAACAAGGTGTTTACAGCCTGGTACAGGGTTTCCTCTTGAACAAAATTCTGAGTTTAGTTTTTACCAGCAGATGGCACTCTAGGTTACTTTTTACCAGAAGAGGGCACTCTAGGTTACTTTTTACCACAAGAGGGCACTCTAGGTTACTTTTTACCACAAGAGGGCACTCTAGGTTAGTTTTTAACCACAAGAGGGCACTCTAGGTTAGTTTTTAACCAGCAGACGGCACTTTGGGCAATTTTTACAAGCAGAAGATACTCTAGGCTAGAATTTACCTGCAGACGGCGCTCTACGCCAATATTTACCAGCTGATGACGATCTAGGCTGCGCTCTAGGCAGTCTTGCAAAGTAGGTGACACCCTATACTTGTTAAAAACCCGACATGCAAGCCAAGGTCTTGTAAACACCCAAAAGCACTTTTGTTTCCAGAGAAAAGCACACTTAGACTTCCATGGTATCAAAATGGGTGTTAACAAATTTGACTAAAACTGATATTCAGTCAACACTGGTAGTCAATATGAACAGCATATAATGTCAGCGTATGGTTTTCGTTGGCTGCCTGCAAACTAAGTTCTATACTGTAGCTGACACTGGATGAACTTGGTCTGTCTTGACATTATTCAATTCATCTTTATTTGTACAGCGCTTTTACAATGTAGATTTTTGTCAAAGAAGCTTAACATAGATGAAGTTCTAGTAAATTGAACCCGCTTCAGTCCAGTTTTCAATGATGAAGTTCAGTGTAATGTAACGTAACATGATGCTGTTTTCTGCACTGGAACAAAGTGATGTTTACAATTTTGGCAATGTGAGTTTGGTTTCCGGTATGCATTGTACGCATTGGCCAATCACAACAGACTGGGCTAATCATTAACCAATCAGAGTAGACTCTTGGAAAGATGGAGTAATAAAGATTGGACCCTTGTCCAAACGGTTTCACAAAGCAGATGCTGTAATGGATATTTTAAGATATTATGGATATTAAACTAGAACTGGACAAGTATATCCAAAAATGATCATTATTATCACAATCTTAATCCATAATTTAGAAAAAGGTATTTTATGTCCCAAGAATTCATGTATGGTATGCATAAGCTGTTTCAAATTTGACCAACCAGATGAGGTCTTGCCGTCTTTAGACCCGCCTCTCCAGTAAGGTGCTGTTCTGCTATTGGCTAGAGCAGGCCAAAGGTGAACCTGGAGCTGAAAATAAATACTTATGGTAGAGAAAAATGATAACAGCCAATAGTAACCAAATTATCTGTCAACGTTTTCACTCATTCACAGCCACAGCCATATCACCCATATTACTCACTGAAGCTAAGCAGGGCTGAGCCTGGTCAGTACCTGGATGGGAGACCACATGGGAAAACTAGGTTGCTGTTGGAAGTGCTGTTAGTGAGGCCAGCAGGGGGTGCTCAACCTGTGGTCTCTGTGAGTCCTAATGCCCCAGTAAAGTGAAGGGGGCACCATACTGGCAGTGAGTGCAGTCTTTCAGACGAGATGTTAAACCGAGGTCCTGACTCTCTGTGGTCATTAAAAATCCAATGGCACTTCTTGTAAAGAGTAGGGGTGTAACCCTGGTGTCCTGGCCAAATTCCTTCCATTAGTCCTTGGACATACACGATAAATGTGCAATATAAATACACACATTACATTACATAGCGTTTTAAAGTCTAAATACTGGTGTTTTTTGTTGTTGGCAGAATTAGATTTAATTAGATCAGAAAAAGATCATTACATGAGTAAATGATTTAAAACAAACAGCGTTTCTCTAGGGAAACGTTATATCGCAAGAAATTTCATCATCACAATACTCAAAATCACACATCGCATATTCAGGAACATTAACAAAGTAAAACTATAACAGGAGATCTCGAAACAAAACTGGGAAGCTTTAAAATAGCATAACGGGGCAGTTAAAAAAAAAATAAAATGAAATAAAAAAAAAAAAAAAAAGAGCTGTTGTTCGTCCAAGTGCGTCCAATCAAAAGCAAAGTCTGACTTACATCGAACCTCCACTTCAGTCCGATGCGTCAGAGCTGAGGGCAAAACCAGCCCTTTGCAAACAAGAGCCATTTTTTCCCCCCAGCAGCTCAGGTCATTTACTGCATCATCTGATGACTGTGTGTACATGCGCTTCCTCTGTCGCCCTTAAAGATTACAGTGAAGAACACAAAAAACCCTCAAACTAATTGAATAAGAGCAGTGGTTGAAAGCGAAGTGCACTGGTGAGGTAAAAATAGCAGCGAGCCAGTGCTACAAAGGCGCTCTTGTTGGAGGGTTTTCTCAAAAACATGGAAGGCAGAAAGAGACAGAGAGACACTTATAAAGATAGCGCGGGTGTGATGGCATCTCTCAGAGGGAGGAGCCCCGTGTCAGACCTGTAGGAAACAGATGCTGTGGCTTTGCATTTGCATTAGCTGTACTTTGGCATGTTTTTGGACGGTTTGCATAGAAATGACGAACCACAAAATCTCCACTCAAAACTCGCAGAGCGCCATCTGAATGCTTACTGTGGCATACAAATCCTGCTTTACGCCATCTATATGTAGTAAAACTACTTGAGGTGAAAGCAAATGATTCTTTTGTGCTTTTTTTGTATTCATTTTTGATACAAAACAAACAACGCCACTTGGGTAAACTATATACTTCCATTCAAATGCATTCAATAGCTTGAGGTCAGACCTTATGTCAAAAAAATTATTATTTTTTAATCATTAGTACTTCTCAAACTTGAAAATGTTAACTCTTGGTCATCCTAAACACCGAATAAACTAAAACCTGGGTTATCTGTAGGCCCACACGGAATACGTTTGCACAGAAATGCACAGATTTTAGTAGATATATTATATGAAAGACTTACTTTGTTTACCAAAACATTCATTCATTCATTCATTCATTTTCATTTCGGCTTAGTCCCTTTATTAATCTGGGGTCGCCACAGCGGAATGAACCGCCAAGTGGTTCTAATTGTATTTGCATTTCAAACCTTAAACAAATTATTTTGTTTCATGTGCGGTTTTAGCTACTATCAAAATCATTCCGCATAAATCTGCAGATTTTGTGCAAAATTCTGTGCAGAAATAGCAAAACATGTCTGTGATTCTGTCCGGCCCTGATTATCTGTATTCCCATTTCACACTGCGCATACAATACATTCCTAAACCCCAAGCTAACATTCTTATTAGCATATCTGCGGTGTCACTATTGCTGACTGGACAAACAGCAGGCAATTGTCTTACGACATTTCTAGGTTTCTACATTACCTTTCCTCTCACTGGCTGCGTTTCGTGACATGATGTAAACCTTGCTGCTCAATTTCCGATTGGCTGTCTCTGTTGCCAAGCATTCAGCTGCAACAAGCAAACACTGCTTTGTTTTACACTGTACAAACTTAGGACCACAATGCACAGTTAACCCCACAAATGCATTATGGGTTTTCTAAGCCCAGGTAAAATGTGGCGCTAACACTGCTTTCAAATTTGGTGATAACGTGTCATTACACAGGGTTAATAGCAGATTTTAGAATTTAACAGAATTTAAAATGACTACATACCTATTTAAGATATATAAACTTAGTTGCAGAAAAGCTAGTTCATGCTTGTATGACCTCTAGGTGAGATTACTGTAAGACTCTGTTTGCTGGTTGTTATTCATCCAATATTAATAAACTTAATTTAGTGCAAAATGCAGCTGCTAGAGTTCTAACCAGGTCAAGAAAATTTGATCATATCACCCCAATTTTATCTTCCTTACACTGGCTGCCTGTTAAGTTCCGTATCGATTATAAAATACTGCTTACTAATAAATTTAGAGCTATTCTGGTAGTACTCAGAATAGCAAAGACCACTAAAAGAGGTCAAGCGTTTTCATATATGGCTCCTAAACTAGAATAGTCTCCCTAATAATGTCAGAGGCTCAGACACACTTTCACAGTTTAAAACTAGATTAAAAACATATTTGTAGTGCATCTTTTGCAAATCTGCTTTGGAACGATAATTATTGTGAAAAGCGCTATACAAAGTAAACGTGACTTGAATTTAATACCACACAGAAAAAAAAACTATTCCCTTTAACGTTTTTAAAAGTAGATACTCGAAATGTACTCATTCATATGTGATTATTTTACTCACTCAGAACTTCAGGGCAAATGTTTGATTAACAATGTAGAAATCTAAAATAAATATTCACTAAGTGCTAAACACGTTACGAACTGATAATTACAAGACCAACATAAAAAGTTGCTGAATGTAAACACTGCACTTTAATGCGAATTTCCCACCATGCTTATTTTGTCCATACAATATTGTCACATTGCACAGGCCTAGTTAAAAGTGATAAAAATAAAAGACAAGTCATTTATAATGCTTCATGATAATCAAATTAGCATATTCAAATGATTCCTGAAGAATCATATGACACTCAAGACTGAAGAAATATATTAAAACTGAAAACATTTCAATTAAAAATGTTATAACTAACCGCATTGTGTGTTTTAGGTTGCTGTTGTACTTCTAATTAAACAAACGCAGTCTCGCTGAGCATCTGCATTACACACAAGGTTAAAATTAAAGTCATACAACAAGCAGAGCAATGTATTTGTTTTATAAATGAAGATTATCAAGACAAACATCACACTTTGTGCGATGTGTATTTTCAAAGTAAACAGAACACAGTTGATTTCATGTTGACTTTGAAGCATGTTCATCAGCTTCCAACAATTACTGTATTCAAATAGTGACTTTCATGAGCAAAAGGTGCGGTGGAAAGATAACAGGATGAAAGAGTAATACTTGCAATGACTGATGGATTGATATAGTACAAATGAAGAACAGAGACACAGACAAAGAGAGAAACTGCTGAGATTGTGGAAGAAATAAAAAAAAACGGCTTCATTCAGTTTCGCAATGGAATGATAAAGGACTGAATAATGATAATAATCCCACGGATGGGAAGACACAGTACTTAAAAGCTCACAAAATGTCTGGAGAGTGTCCGGCAGAGTCCGAGAACAGGCCTGTTTCAGAGCATAGATGTTCATAGAAAAATGTCAACAGAAAAAAGAAAAACTCCCTGAGGAAATGGAAATGTCAAGCATTTTACTGTTAATAAAACAAATTACACAAACAAACCTATCTAAAATTATTATAAAATATTGCTTATTACCGATAAATTCAGGGCTACTCTGTTACTCTGGGTACTACCAAAGTCCACTAAAGGAGGTCGAGCGTTTTTATATATGGCTCCTAAACTCTGGAATAGCCTCCTTGATAATGTCAGACGCTCAGACATATTTTCTCAGTTTGAAACTAGATTAAAAACATATCTTTGTGAAGCTGCTTTGGAATGATAATTATATTGAGAAGCGTTATGCAAGTAAACAAACGTCACTCAAAAGGGTATTAGCAAAAGAAATTAAATTAAAACTACAAATGCACACAATGATATGAACAAAAGCTTAACAGGATTACAGATCAGCTAACCCAAGCTTTCATATATTCCTCTGACTAAATTAAAGTAAATTAATCTCCTGAGCCAAATGTTTTGGATCGCTGGTATTTGACATATTATCGAGAAGAACCAATTAGGAAAGGGCTGAGGGGGTAATCCAGTTAGCAATGCTCAATCAGAAACGTTTTGAGGGATTAAAATGAAAAAAATAATAAGAAATTAAACTTCAAAGTAGGGACGTCGCAACAAGACTATTTCATACGTCAGTATCAGGGCTAATCGAGGCCATTTTTGACTTGGATCACATCCAGACTAGGGCTGTTTGATATTGAAGAAAAATGTGATATTCGATAAGCGATATTTCGGTAAGTAATGTGATATTCGATATGCAATACGATATTTTAAAAAATATATAGAGTCAGTGTTGATGCTGTATGTCTCATTGCTTTGCTCACATGGCTTGATTTCTTAGTCATATTCCATTCATTACAGATTTTTGAACAAGAAAACCAGCATGTCCACTCTGCTTGACTGATAAATTGTGACCAATCACAATAAATAAATAAATAAATAAATAAATAAATATATACACACATATAAATATATATACACATATCTACACAGTACACGCACATAGTATTACGTAAACACAAACTTTTATTTTGCATGTGATTAGTCGCAATTAATTGTTGTTAAACAGCACTAGAAAACATTTCACATTAAAAAAAAACCACAAAAATACTCTTGTATTAAACTCTTGTTTGTCACAAAACATTGCAATATGTATGAATAACGATATTCACGTTAGCAGCATTTCAATCACTTTGATATTGCGCAAGACGACGACAAAAAAAAACAACAACAAAAAAACAAAACTTGATCACTACTTTAAAATTAAGCAAACCGGAGCACGAATAAACAGACCAAAGTCTCACAAACCAACGCAGAGCTTTATTCGCTCAAAGAGCCAGAGTCTTGGAAGCCGTTTGTGTATAAGAATGAGACTGAAATGGTAAGCAATAGGACTGATAAAGCACAGCGCACAATTGCCAATTACTTGTGCAATGGTATCTGCGCGCAAACAGCTGGAGAGATATTTACGGCTGCTGCTCCACAGAAGGAGCGTTTCAGGCTCGCTGGCTTTCATGCACCAGCAAAACCCCCTTTAACCTCTGTTTGTATTTATTTTTAAATGGCGCTAGTAAACATTTATTTGCTCATTGCAGCTATAATTTTAGCATCCTGCTCAGGAGCGACAGAATAACGCATGCATCAGTCCAGCGGCCACAGGATGTCTGAAAATACACGAGGTTTGCCACATACGCAGCAGTCCACTGCAGAGTAACTCAAAGAAGTTGAAGTTTTTGAGGGAGAAAGAGACACCTCCATGCTTTCATTATAAACTTAAAGACCTGCACGTTTAATCACTTCTCATTAGACAGACAAATTAAAAACATGCAAAGATGCATGGCTGAGGAAAGACACCATTAAGGGTTGGTAAAAGCTAATTAAAGGGTAAATAATAAAAAGGTCACGACTTGGGGAAAAAACCCATTAGAGACTCTGTGAACGATCTAAGAGACCCAGAATGAACCATTGAAAGCTTCAGGACGAGAGCAAAGCTATGAATACATAATAGTGCAAATTTAATCGGACAAATCAAATCAAGCTCAGCCCAACAAATCATTGGGAATGTGGGATATGACTGGCTACATTTTCAGGGTGCTGTTGAGGTCAACTACATTCATGCTGCCTTAATTATTATTTTTTTTGTTAAATCAAATGAACTTTTCTAGTAATCTCAACTTGCAATCAATCAATCAATCAATCAAACTGACTAAAAATATTAAGTTAAACTTTGTATAACTTAAAAAATGCAGTTGAAATCTGACTAACTTATGAAAATACGTTATAGCAACATAAAAATATTGACTTTGAACAGCGTTGTTAAAAAGATCAGCCTGATCTCACGAGGAAATATAAGTATTTTACGTTTTGTCATTTTAGTGGCTAATTCGATATGTACGAAATTCGGAAATGTATGATTCTAAAAAGGAGGCGTGGGACACAACCCCGCCCCTGAACCCACCCGTCATTGGGGGATATGCAAATCGTACAAAATTGTACGAATGAGATCATACAAATTCATACAAATTAGCCACTAAATCAGAAAGTTACGAATTGCCGTGAGATAGCGTTGCAGGATAGATGCAGGATAGAAGATGTACAATTTGAATAAATGTTTAAGTTAATATCTTTTCAGTTCCTTTTTTTAACTAACATTCACTGCCTTTTAGCAGTAAGAAGCTACGATACAGATTGAGCTGAAGCTTGACTACAAAATTAAAATCGCAAATCAAATCGAAACCGTAATATGTCAAAAAAATAAAAATAAAAATAATAATAATAATAATAATAATAATAATAATAATAATAATAATAATTCGCAATTAGATAATTTCCCCAAATCGCACAGCCCTACTACCAAGCATATTTTGCTGCCCTTGGTCCAAACCAAATGAACCGAAGCACAGGTGTGAAAGCACCTTTGTAGTCAATATGGTGGCATTTCTTTGATCAAAAACAAAACATTATGACTGAACTTATTCATGAAATGAACAACACTGCTTCGCAATTTAACCAAATAGATTATACTGGGAGCACACCAATGATGTCCTATAATCAGGGTGCGATTACAGCAGGGTTTGACTCCCCTAATTAACACTTAAACCCCCACTGAAGAATGTCAGAACAACATGTATGAGGGGGATCAGCCCTTTAATAGAGAGACAGTCTGATCTGCATCTTTAATAATAATAATATAAATAATTAAAATAACAGATAAAATAAATATACATTTGTCTACACCTATAACGGTTCATACCATTGTGAATGCATAATCGCCAGTGTTGCCAGATTGGGCGGTTTTGAATTTGATAGTGTGGGTATAAAAATGGCATAGGCGGGATGACAAAATTTGGGCAGTTTTGAAAAGTAAAATTTTATACGCAACTTATTTAACAACTCCGGTCAGTTAGTAGTGATCAGTGCATAGCGCAAACCGTGTGGGCCCACCAGCAAGAGGAGGTGAAAGAAAAAAAATTTATCGAAATGTGACTCCCCGGACAAATCAGACTCCCCTTTCGCGCGCACACATGCATCACGCAGCGCCTGCAGTTAAAACTCACAGCGGTTTACCATGAAACTTTTAATCGATAGTTTTTTTCCGCAATTGACAGCAAGAACTAACATAGAAGCGTCGAACTGACAAGCAGCACCTAATTATGTTCAAAATAATTTAAAACGTCAAATGGGATGAATTTATACCCCATTTTGAAAGTAAAACATACTCTAATACATAGTGTAATCTACACAACAATAAGTGCGGTGTGTGGGTGAGAGGTTGTTATGTTGTGATTCTGCGATTGCTGGTGTTGGTTGCTGTATGGTTAAAAAAAAATGATGACAGTTAAAGTAACTAGGTAAATTTCGAATTAAATAAATTAATATTAATGTTCTCCCCGTGTTGGCGTGGGTTTCCTCCGGGTGCTCCGGTTTCCCCCACAAGTCCAAAGACATGCGCTATAGGTGAATTGGGTAAGCTAAATTGTGTATGAGTGTGAATGGGTGTGTGTGGATGTTTCCCAGTGATGGGTTGCAGCTGGAAGGGTATCCGCTGCGTAAAACATATGCTGGATAAGTTGGCGGTTCATTCTGCGACCCCAGATTAATAAAGGGACTAAGCCGAAAAGAAAATAAATGAATGAAATTAATATTAAATAAAATATTAATCTAATATTTGTTTTTTTGTGCGCGTTTGGGTGGGTTATGGACAGCTTTTGGGCTGGAAAAAGTCAGCTATATCTGGCAACACTGACAAATCGCTCCAATCAGTCTATGTGTGAGAAAAAAAGAAAAAAAAAAGTAATTCAACAGTAAACAGGACTAATAATTCTGACCGTATTACACAACATTATTTAAAAAAAGTAGACCCCCGTCGATTGTTAATGTATAATTCGCACGCTGCTTATAACGCCGTGTACGCAGGCAGCAAAAATTGAAATCAAACATGCTCAATTCGAATGGAAAAACAAAATTCCATCCATTGTTACAACACCACAACGATGCATGAAAATGCACAAAGAATCGGTTTATTATTATGGCGGACAAACATTGCGGGCAAGCACAAAAAAACCTTGCTTGTGAGAGCAGCTTCACATATCTGCACACCGCCGCCAATCCTCAAAACACTATAACTGAGTGCAATAATGACCCATCGCGCACAGATCTCCAAAAAAGATTCCATGAAAATGGCCACAAAGTACAGGACTGCACTGGCAGTATAATTCTGGGCTTCAGCAAGTGGCAAGAAATAGACGCGACTGCAGGCATTTGTTTGTTGGAGCTCGAAGAACAGAATATATGCGTGTGGGAGGCTGACTTCCTGAGGACGTCCGAGCAGAAAAAAAGAAAAAGAAACTGAAGTCTTATTGACACACGACGTGACACATATGAGAAGGTGAGAGAACCGAGGCCTGCTTCACCAAGCGGTTTAAGTGGCTGCCAAGGCATAAAAGGAAATCTCGATTTTTCAGGCCTTGTGACGGTGCTTAAAGTGCAAGTCAAATCTGCTACAAAAAGGGTTTAACCAATCATTGCAAACAAACAAAACTCATTCATGGTTCTTGTTGTGGAACATTCACAGATCCAAAACAATTCATCTCTTTAAAAGTTTCACTGAGGCGGCACGGTGGCTGAGTGGTTAGCACTGTCGCCTTACAGCAAGAAAGTTGTTGCTTCGAGTCCTGGCTGGGCCAGTTGGCAGTCCGAAGACATGCACTATAGGTGAATTGAATAAACTAAATTGGCTGTAGTGTATGTATGTGAATGTGAGAGTGTATGGGTGTTTCCTGTTGCTGGGTTGTGGCTGGAAGGGTATCCGCTGCGTAAAACATAAGCTGGAATAGTTGGTGGTTCATTCCACTGTGGCGAGCCCTGATTAATAAAGGGACTAAGCCGAAAAAGGAATGAATGAATAGTTTCACTGAATAGTTCACTTGTTTATTCAGAATATTTTATTCAATACCAGATGATTCGTTTAGAAAAGCAGCTAATTCTTTTATTATTATTTTTTAATAATTATTAAACTATTCATGTGTGGGGTTGCTTCTCATCCAAGGGAGTGGGCTCGCTTCTCATCCAAGGGAGTGGGCTCACTCACAATTTTGCCCCAAAACACAGCAATGAATAAAAAATGGTACCAAAACATCCTCCAACAGCAGCTTCTTCCAACAAGCCAACAACAGTTTGGTGAAGAACAATGCATTTTCCAGCATGATGGAGCACCAAGTCATAAGGCAAAAGTGATATCCAAGTGGCTCGGGGACCAAAACGTTGAAGTCTGTAATTTTAGTAAGTCTAGTAAGTCTGACACTTGTATAGTAGGAAAATAAACACTACGGAAGTCAATGGCTGTTTCTAACACTCGTCAAAATATCTTCTTCTGTGTTCAACAAAGAAACTTAAACAAGTTTTACGGTGTGTGGGCAAATGTCAGTTTTCATTGTTCAAATGCCTGTTGCACAAAGTCGGTGTGGGTTTTTTTATCCAGGTAAGTTTATATTTAGTTTGACCAAACTTTGAATTTTCTGGCTCATGTTTTGGTCTGGTTTCGTCGCCATGGTAAGTTCTGCTACACTGTTAACCTGCTGTGGTGCAGGATTTATTCTGGGTTAGAGATTGCAAAACCAAATTGGACCAATCAGCTGCGAGACATAAAATTGAAAGAAAATCTCATTTCTTCGGGCCTTGTGACGGTCTTTAAAGTGCAACTCAAATCTGTTGTGAAATAGCTTTTAAAAGGGTTTTTTAACCATTATAAATCATTTTAAACAAACAAAACTCAGTGTAAAATAAGAACTGGCTCTATAAGCTTCATGTTTCTTATTGCTAAAGGAACATTTACAGTTTCAAAACAACTGGTCTCTTTAATTGATTCAGTGAATCATTTATTTAAAATATTTGATTCAAAACCAGCTGATTGATTTAGAAAAAGCAGCTCATTTTTGATTCTGATCAAACCGGCTTCACGTCCGCGAATTCCCGTCTCTGAATGATCGAGTTTTAGCTCCTTGTACATTAAAGTAGCGTTCAGAAAAAACAAAACACCCTCGAGGAAATTCGACACAGAGTTACATAAAAACTGCCAGCTAGCGTTTCGGAAGTGTTATTGCAGAGCAGCACAAACAGCACACAGAAGTATAAATGCACGACTACACACAAGGCAGGCGCTGTGGGTCACGGCGATCACTCGACGCAGAAGTATGAACCAGCCTTTAGAGATTGCAAATCCAAACTGGACCAATCAGCTGTGAGAGTGACATCTGCACCTGCTTGCTTTTTGCTCCAAATTGAAGCCATTTAAACAAAGGATTCAAGTCCATTT
>CAIGQW010033265.1:1104328-1121149 GCA_903798125.1 Danio choprae
CCAACTGACCCAGCCGGGACTCGAACAAGCCACCTTCTTGCTGTGAGGCGACGGTGCTAACCACTGAGCCACCTTTCTTATGCAAGTATGAGAGTTTTCTTCTCCATCACCCAAATTGCAGAATTTTTCTTTATGATATAAATTACCCAATTAGTAACATTACGAAAAGTTTGTAATGAAAAGTGTGAAACTGTATAAGGACTTCGTAATTATTACATAATTTGCCCCCAAGTTATGATTTGTATGATCATTATTTGTTTTCGTTTTACTACTGTATATTCGTCATCCAATTTTATGTTTATTGTTATGACTGTATTGTTAATAATAATAATAATAATCATTTTAAGTCTGAATGACTACTAGATATTAATTTTAGCCATTGTTTTAGAGATTTTGTGAATCTGTTTATCAAAGCATAATTCTCAAATGTTGTAGAGTATAATATTCTCTATATACAAAATGGCGCAGTGGGTAGCACGTTCGCCTCACAGCAAGAAGGTCGCTGGTTCGAGCCTCAGCTGGGTCAGTTGGCGTTTCTGTGTGGAGTTTGTATGTTCTCTGTGTTGGCGTGGGTTTCCTCCGGGTGCTCCGGTTTCCCCCACAGTCCAAACACATGCGCTATAGGGGAATTGGGTAAGCTAAAATTGTCCGTAGTGTATGTGTGTGAATGAGTGTGTATGGATGTTTCCCAGTGATGGGTTGCAGCTGGAAGGGCATCCGCTGTGTAAAACATATGCTGGATAAGTTGGCGGTTCATTCCGCTGTGGCGACCCCAGATTAATAAAGGGACTAAGCCGAAATGAAAATGAATGAAATGAATGAATGAATGTATGAACATACTCCTGTTAAAAACTGTATCAATAATCAGAATATAGACTTTGTTTGGTCTAAGAGCTGCTGAAGGGGAATTTTATGGCTCAGTGCTGGACAAAATGTCTTTAAAACAGGCTTTAAAAATATGCATTGACACAAACTTAGTGATTAAAATAAACAATTAAAAGATGTTATTTGGGATGTTTTCTTTACATTAGATTGAAATTAAAAAAAATTATCACTTCAATCTTAAACAAAATAAAGTTCTTTAATTTTACTTTAATCTTAATTCATTAATTTTAATTACTTTAATCTATAATTTGACGTCCATGCAAAAGTAGTGTCTATTTTATATTTAAAATAAAATAAAACAAAATAAAAACTGATCAGCTAGTAGCATTTTTTTTGTAATTCAGTTAAAAATACACTCAACCACTGTATTAGGTACACCTTACTAGTACCGGGATGGACCCCCTTTTGCCTTCAGAACTGCCCTAATCCTTCATGGCACAGATTCAACAAGGTACTGGAAATATTCCTGCACATCCATGATGTGAATCTCCCGTTTCACCACATCCCAAAGGTGCTCTATTGGATTGGGTTCTGGTGACTGTGGAGGCCATTTGAGTACAGTGAACTCAATGTCATGTTCAATAAACCAGTCTGAGATGATTTGCGCTTTATAACATGGCACATTATCCTGCTGGAAGTAGCCATAAGATGGGTACACTGTGGTCATAAAGGAATGGACATGGTCAGCAACAATACTCAGGTAGGCTGTGGCGTTGACACAATGCTTAATTGATACTAATGAGCCCAAAGTGTGCCAAAAAAATATCCCCCACACCATTACACCACCACCCTGAACCATTGATACAAGGCAGGATGGATCCATGCTTTCATGTTGTTGACGCCAAATTCCGACCCTACCATCAAAATGTCGCAGCAGAAATTGAGACTCCTCAGATCAGGCAACGTTTTTCCAATCATCTATTGTCCGATTTTGGTGAGCCTGTGTGAATTGTTGCCTCAGTTTCCTGTTCTTAGCTGACAGGAGTGGCACCCGGTGTGGTCTTCTGCTGCTGTAGCCCATCCGCCTCAAGGTTGAATGTGTTGTGCGTTCATAGATGCTCTTCTTCATACCTCTGTAACAAGTGGTTAGAGTTACTGTTGCCTTTCTATCAGCTTAAACCAGTCTGGCCATTCTCCTCTGACATCAACAAGGCATTTGCACCCACAGAACTGCAGCTCACTGGATATTTTCTCTGTTTCAGACCATTCTCTGTAAACCCCAGAGATGGTTGTGTGTGAAAATCCCAGTAGATCAGCAGTTTCTGAAATACTCAGTCCAGCCCGTCTGGCACCAACAACCATGCCACATTCAAAGTCCCTTAAAACACCTTTCTTACCCATTCTGATGCTCGGTTTGAACTGCAGCAGATCCTCTTGAGCATGTCTACACGCCTAAATGCATTGAGTTGCTGCCATGTGATTGGCTGATTAGAAATTTGCGTTAACGAGCAGTTGGACAGGTGTACCTAATAAAGTGGCCGGTGAGTGTATATATAACCACAAAATAAACCTGGATAAAAGTACAAAAGCACACATATGGCCATACTTTCTAGTTCACAAAATATTACAAAAACAAAAGCAAGAATTTTTTGGCTGTAATCAGACAAGCATAATTTAAAAATAATAATAATAATCATCATTTCATAAAAAAGCAAATGTTTAATGTACTTTAAATTTACAAACAAAGCAACACTTATGAAAAGTGCTGTCAAATACAGCATCAAAACGGCATTAAATGATTCTGAAACATCAACAAAGGAACAGAACTATGATCCATTCACATGCATTTCGTCCTGGATGTCTTCATCGTTTTCACCCTGTATGTCCTCAAACATGGGCACAGACTCAGACATCTCTTCTTCTTCGTCTTCTTCCTCCACCATGTTGTCTGTTCCTGGAAAAATGAAGAAAAGAAAGTACCATTTTGACTCCTTTTAGCTCTTAAACAGAAACCAAATACATCCCATTATATAAAGGTGACCTAGTATGCAAAAATCACTTTTATAAGGGGTTTAAACAGTTGTGTGGCAACAGTGTGACTATAACCAGATTATATTGGTAAAAATGTATTAATTCTACTTTTTATAATCACACTTGAAAAAAACAGTCTGCAGAAACACTTTGATTGACATTCTCCCTTTGTGCGCGTCATCTAAGCGGAAAGCCCCGCCCACTAGTGACCGTCTCTCCCTCATTAGCATAAACAGCCCTGTGCAGTGAAAAGCAGCCATCTGCCATTAGAGTTTTGAATCTGCCACCATGCTGACACAGGCATTTGTAGCTCTGCCCTCTTTTGAAAAAAGCACAATCTCATTTGAATTTAAAGCGACAGTCACCAAAACACCACAATTGGGATCAAAGACTAAAAAGGGTCAGTTTTAAAGAGTTATAAACACTACTTGTGTGATATTTTGAGCTGAAACTTCACATACAAACTCTAGGGACATAATAATACGTTTGACATTAAATGAGATTTCTACTACATTTCCAAGCCTTTTTCCAAACACTGGTGCTTCACTGAATCCTATATTTATGCATAAGTGTGTAATTAAAAGCTACCTGATCTGAGGTCTCGTCCTGGGATCTGTCCGGCCTGCAGGAGTCCCTTCAGCCGCTCCACTTCAGCCAGTGACGTAGCATTAGCGATAGCATTCTACATGCAAACAACATTGAGACGCATTATATCATACGATATATCAACAGTACATTATAATAAGTAGAAAATTTTCAATACTGTGAAAATTGATCTTGCTGATAATGCTAAATGAGTACATTTAACATTACAATCTTGTACAACAACACCTTTTTTTGCCTCATTTTCAATTAATGATTCAATAAGTCACTCATAAGCTCATGTTTCATTACTAGATGTATCATTTTTGAAGAACTATTCAGTGACACATTTTTAATGGCTGGTTGTCGCCACCTATTGGATAAACAACAGAATTGATACAACTTTCATTTGGAGCGTCAAGTTGCATTAAACGGTGATTTTAATCTTTACCATAAACATCAGCGTTTATATCTGAATTATAAACTGTTAATGAAATGTTTATATCTGAACTATAAACTGTTATCCCAGTGCTTCTGTGTTGTGTGATTGCTGATAACTCGGAAATAACACTGTCTGAAAAACTGAGACTAAAGACTTAATATCTTTGTCCAACGCAGACAATGAATGCATGGCATTGAATGCTTTATAAACATATCCAAACCACAATAATTTAGAATTTATGTTGCTTGGGTGTTTGAATTGGGATCCTGATCTTTTAATGATTAATTGTGCAGCATAGAAGACACAATTATAGAGCGATAGATAGATAGATAGATAGACCAAATATACAGGCAACAGAACATTAGACAAAACAAACAACAGATATAACAGACAGATATAGAAGACAGAATGAATGATAGACATGACTAATGGATTGCACATAAAACATAAACCAAATTTTAAATAGAAATACAGTCATTTAGGATATTTTATTCCCGGCAGCTGATCAAAATCACAAATGTTTTCATGTGTTGGGATTAAATATCAGGGTTGTTCCAACCAAATATTGATTTCCTAACTCTTCTTAAAGTTAAAACATTGGTATTGTGTGAAAATGAATATAAATGTATCAAAGAAAAAAAAGGAAAACACACCATTTTAATATCATTATAAATGTTTCTATGAATGATTTATTTATTTATTATTTATTTATTTATTGCCACATCAGCAACTTATGGCTATTTCATGGCAAAAGGGATATACATAAAAATATTACAGGATAAAAACAAATTCATATTACAATAAAAAGTTACTTAGACAAATATATAAAATAGAAATAAATAATTCACATTAAATCACAGTTAAATATGATTTTTCAGTTCAATTTTTGCTAAAACATTTAAGATTCTTCCTGGTGGTACCTTATTAAAAATATCAATCAAAGTGCTCTCTTTATAAAAACTTTTTCTAATGGTATTCAAACTTCTACATTCCAACAAAATATGCTTCATGGTAAGTTCAGCTTGGCAGTAATTACATTTAGGTGGTGCTTCGTTGTTCAATAAATATAAATGAGTCAACCTAGAATGTCCAATTCGACATCTAGTATAGACAGTTTGTTCATGCCTGGTCTCAAAATTATAATTTGCAAAGTGTCTTTCATTTATTTTCGGGTTAATTTCATGTAACCTATTATTTTTGCAGTTGATGAATGATATAACAATAATTGTTATTATAATAAGTAATATGTTAATAAATAATTATAAATGTTATATTATTAATAAATGTTTATAATTATGCTTGCATATATTACATATTATAATAAACAAAAAAAAATGATTTAAATCAGTGTTTCTCAACCACGTTCCTGGAGGACCATCAACACTGCATGTTTTAGATGTCTCCTTTGTCTGTTACACCCATTACAGGTCTTTCAGAGCTGATGATCTGAATCAGGTATGTTTGGTTAAGGAGACCAAATGGAAAAATGTGCAGAGCTGATGGTTCTCCAGGAACATGGTTGAGAAACACTGATTTAGATGACAATTCGAAAATAAAATAAACGACATTTTACTTAAACACTCTACCTTGATGGCTTCAACCTCGGCAGCAGACGGGCCCGTTTTCTTCTCCATCTGCAGTCCTGCTCCGGGAGTGAACCTGAGGGAAACAGTACAGTGTGGGGGGTTTACATTATATTCACATGTACAATGCTTCTGCAGCCTTTCAACCACTGTTCCCATAATCAGAGTGTAGTAACTGGAGTATCTCATCAATGTCAATAAACTGATACGAGACAGAGAAGCCTTGAGCCAGCTCTCCTGAGAAAACACTGCTGAAGTTTAACACTAAAGTTGAGTTTAAAGGAATAGTTCACGTAAAAAATGTAAATATCACCCTCACGCCATCCCAAGTAACAAACACAGTAGTTTTACATTTTATCCTGGCTCTTCCATGCTGTATAATGGTTTGGGTTTGTTTTAAGCTTCCAAAAGTGCATAAATCCATTGCAAAACTAACCCAGGAGGTTAATGAATGTCTTTGGAAACTGATTTATGCACTTTTTAAAGCTTCAAAATATGTCACTATCCAACACCATTATACAGCATGAAGAGCCTGGATAAAATAACTACCCTGACTGTGTTTATCTGAATGAAGAAAGTCACATACACAAGGATGGCTTTGAGTACATTATGGGGTCATTTTCATTTTTGGGTGAACTATTTTCTTTAACAGCCAATTCAGAGTCCATTTTGGTGCTCCGAGATGGTGGTAACTTCCACAGTCCAGTGATTCGGGAGAGCTGAGCTTGATCAAGGAGTTTCATCTTACGTTTTGGATTGCTTGGCAATATCCTTTGCAAGCTGAGCACCGCGTTTGCCTTTGAACATTTTTTCCGCCTCCTGACGTTCCTGGTGATACAGCAGAGAGTTAAAGCAAAACGTTCACAACAGACCAGTGCAACCCTGTTCTTCACATGTGTGTTATTCAATGATCATCTCAATCCAGGTATTTCAATTTCAAAACAAGGGAATTAATCAATGATTTTCATGCACATTCTGTAAGCAAAGCTGCTGAAAAATGAACCCCTGATAAATTATGCTTTCCTTCATTTGCTAGCATATTGGTAGGGTTGGAATGAGGTGTGATTGGGGTATAATTTGTCAGCAGGGTCACTGTAGGTTTCACAAAGTCAAATTTTGACTTTTTTCCAATACCATTGTGAAAAACATTTTAGACTTATACAGGGCTAAACACTAAGCTTTTTTTTCTAACGAGCAGTCCCCTCAAAAAAAAAAAAATAAATAAAATAAAAATCTAAATTTTGTTATTTCTTAGCCACACATTTTAAATAATGTGTCAAAACAAGCAAACTCTAGTTAAATATAGGGACTTAAAAAAATTGAGTTAAAGGTTGCGTGAAGTGCTTTGAAATATGCAATTTTTATCTCAACTAAAACATGGAGAGGGCTGGACATAATGTAGCTCCTCCCCAATAGAGTTTTGTTTTACCACAGCTCTGCCAGTGAGAGTGGTTGAGCTCAAGCGCAACAAATGAAAAGCAAATGTGAAGCGTCTTGAGGGGGCGGGGCATGTCAGATACTAAAGAGCATTTGATTGGTCAGAAGATTTGATGAGAAACTTAAGGTACGAGGTGACGTGAAAAAAATTGTTGACCCATTTAGGCAGAAGTGACAAACTGCAAACTTTACATGTTTATATCGGTTTTATATATTTGAATTGTCACTGTTTTGGTGTGCACTAGCTTATAAATATCCTAAAAACTAACAATACTGATAATACTAACATCTAAAAACCTTTATTCTAATTTCATGGGACCTTTAATAAATTTATGAATGTTCATTTATGAATGGGTAACTTCACATGAACAGAGGAAAATGAACACCTGTTTAAAATGATACAACACAATATTTTAGTGTATTTAAGACCTTTTAAGATACCCTGGTGAAGGGGTGAATTTTTCAGCACAGCAACAGTTCTAGTAAACTTCCAGCAAGTGCTTTTAAATGGAGCAGAATATACTATATAGTCGTAGCTCACTGACAATTAGTTCAAAATCAAAATCAATTTAATCAGACAATAATAACTTTGAGATAATCATTCTGTGATAGCGACAGCACTTTGCAAAGCTTCTCAAACTCTGTGTAGTAAATGTCTTCAGCGTATGTATATTGCAAGCACTCTCTGGCTTTCGGAGAAGATTTACTATTGATCACACAACCACACTTTTCTGACAAGACGTGCATGACAATCACAGATTTTGCTCAATCACATTTGCAATTTCATTTCATTTCAATTAAATCGCCCAGCCTTAACACAACATCAGATGTACTGAACTGCATATGAAGAACAGAGCCCTGACTGATACAACAGGTGATAAGTGAACAAAATATGAGAATATCAGTGAAATTAAACAAACAGGGTTCCCACTCTTTCATAAACAGCAGATTCAAGGACTTTCAATGACTTTTTAAAGCCTCATTAATCTCAAAATCAAGCCCTTTTTTAATTCTCCCAGGATATGTAGCACCATGAAAGTCCTTACCGTACTTAACATTTCACTTACACTTAATATTTACATTAAAATGTCATAATGATGATGTTTTGAACGTGTCATTTTCAAAAATGTGGACCGTTTTAAGCAGTCACGTTAAAAAAAATTATAATAAAATTTGTTAAATACTGATAATATTCAAATGTGGTTTGTGAAATATTGATTAAAGTGAATTATTTTTCATATTTCTTGTACAAGATTTAAATTGAAGATTTTTTAACTAACAATTTATACTGTTTTAGTTCTGATTTTGACAGCAGCACAGTACAACCGTTGAAATAAACCCATAAACAAATGTAAAATTTAATTCAAGCACTTTCAAGGAGCTATGCTTGTTTTTAAGTAGTTTCCAGGCCTTGCATCCATATGTCTAAAATGTCTGAAAAGTACTTTCAAGAAGTGTGGGAACGCAGAACAAATCAAAATAGCAAAGCAAAACTAAAAAACTAAAAAATTATAATTTGTATACAACATTATTCCCAATAAATAACAGCATTGTTCAATGCAAACCCCATTTCAAGTGTAAATGAAGGTGTACTGGCATCCCAGATCATATTTAACAATAATAACAGTACCTTTTACTATGATTTTAGCTATAATTTATATATAATATTATAATCTATAATTTAGTTATAATAAACAATATCAGTCAAATCTCTGGGGTTGGAAATGTTTTAAATGCTTCATTTTTTATTATAAAATAAACTGATATAGTGATATATTACAACTTAAAGAGTCTGAAAGTTTCAGAAGCCATTGCAATATGCGGATTTGCTGCAACAGAAACAATTTTTACTATTCCTGATTAAAAACTGTTGTGCCGTTTCATAAATTTGTGGAAACAGCAATAGATGTTCAACATTTCAACAACAACGACGACAAACCTGTAAAATAACTCTCTTGTAATACTATAAATGTAATTTTTGCTCAATTTAATTCAGCTTTGCTTAATAACAATATAGATTTCTTTAAAACATCTGACTGACCCCAAATCTTTTGAATGAAATTAACTGGTTTTAGGGTTTAATCATACCTTCAGTTTGACCTTCTGGAAGTCCAGAACTCGGATCTGTGGAATTTTATTGATGACATATAATCTGTAATGTTTCTTGTTGGTAACTGGATTTCTGAGGAGACTATAGAACAGAACAGAACAAATTTAACACATTAATGACACATTTCTATAATACATAGACTCATAGCAATAAATAGACAATAATAATAATAACATAAATACAATAAAGCAATAAAATAAACATAAGTAAATTAAAAATATATAATAAAATATTTAACTTTTGATAGAAAGTCTACAATAGCTAATTGATCCACATTGAAAAAAAAAGTCTTTAAAAATGTTTCCAGAAACAAAAACGTTGCCTTAAAACATTACTATGGCATTTCTAAAATATACATGACTATGAAAGATGCACTGATATGTATTTTTCCTTCAGTTTTGTCCAATATCAATAAGCTGAACCAAAATATAGAGCCATAAAAACAAAGCGTAATATAAAAATGTTCTGACAAAAACCAAGACCAAAATATACAATAAATTTCGATCATTTACCATCAGCCGATAATGGATTTCTTTAATGAGCTGATAAGAATAACAATAAAATAAGATTTTATCAGCCAATACAGATATGGCCATCATTACACAATGAGTCATTAACGACAGTTAATTATTAGTGATCTGAAGTTAAAACTTTAAAGGAAAATCATTAGTGCAACTCAACAGGTACCTGAGCAGACTCAAAGATTTCACTGTCGCAAGAGGGTCCAGATCACCCTGTTGAGCACAGAAAAACAATTATTTAACCATAATTCAAATGAAAACTAAATCAAACTCAGAGAATAAATACTGACTTACAACCCCAGAATCAGGAAAAAGCTGTGACATTATGGAAAGCGCAAATAAATAAAAGTAGTGATTTCTAAATTTACTTTGACTTGTATTTCATTGCAGACAATACAACAAACATTATTTAATGTGTTCCTCGTGATTTTCATTTAATTTGTTTTCATAATAAACACGTAGTGATTTTAGTTCTTGCAACACATTTCAAAAAAGTTGTAGCAGTAAAGCATTTAGCACTTTGTAATGTTGCCGTTCCTTTTCACAACACTTAAAAGACGTTTAGGGACTGAAGACACCAAGTGATGAAGTGTTTTAGGTGTCATTTTGTCCCATTCTTCCTGCAAACAAGTCTTAAGATGGGCAGCAGTACGGGGTCTTTATTGTCGCATTTTGCGCTTCAAAATGCGCCACACATTCTCTATTACAGACAGTTCGGGACTGCAGGCAGGCCAGTCAAGTACCTGTATCATCTTCCTCCGCAGCCAGGACTTTGTAATGCGTGCAGAATGTGGTTTTGCATTGTCTTGTTAAAATATGCATGTGCTTCCCTGGAAAAGAAGGCAGCATATTGTGCTCCAAAATCTCTACGTATTAATGGTGCCATCGCCATCACAGAAGTGCAAGTTACCTTTGTCAAGGTCACTGACACAACTCCATACCATGACAGACCCTGGCTTTTGGACTTGTTGCTGGTAACAGTTTGGATGATACTTTTCTTCTTTGAGCAATCCGGAGTCCGGAGCACAAGGCATCCATTTTTCCCCAAAAATACCTGAAATCCTGATTCATCTGATCACAGTACACGTTTCCACTGTGAGGGTCCATCCCACACGCCTCCAAGCCCAGAGAAGTCGATGGCGCTTCAGGACACTGTTAACATAGGGCTTCCTTTTGGCACAGTACAGTTTTAACTGGCATTTGTGTATGTAACTATGTATTGTGGTACTTGACAAAGGTTTGCCAAAGTAGTTCTGAGCCCATGTGGTGATATCGCGTATAGATGAATGATGATTCTTGATGCAGTGCCGCCTGAGAGATCGGAGATCACGGTTGTTCAGCTTAGGCTTGCGCCCTTGTCCTTTATGCACTGAAATTCCTCCAGATTCCTTGAATCTTTTAATTATGTTATGAACTGTTGAAGGTGAAATATCTAAATATCTTCCTATCTTTCTTTGAGGAACATTGTTTTTAAACATTTCAATTATTTTCTCACGCATTTGTTGGCAAACTGGCGATCCTGGTCCCATCTTTGTTGCTAAAAGACTAGTCCGTTCTTGGATGCTGCTTTTGTACCAAACCATAATTAAAATCACCTGTTGACATCACCCGTTTAAAAATTACATTATTATTAAACCAATTTGCCTGAATCCTAGCCCTGAATTGCTCCTGTCACAACTTTTTTTGGAATGTGTTGCAGGTCATAATGACAGGAAAGGATGTATATTTACAAATGAAAATTAATTTAACCAGACAAAACATGAAATATTTTGTGTTTATATTGTCTGCAATTAAATAAAAGTCAAAGTAAATTTGGAAATTACTGCGTTTTCCATACTGTTCCAACTTTTTCTGGTTTGGGGTTGTAAATAAAAAAAGACTTATAATGAATAATCACCAGTTCTTGAATGTTGTTGCTTGTGAGAATGAGCTCCTTTAGGTCTGGTAAAGCCTGCTCCAGGTTCTCTCCAATTCGGCTGAAATAAACCAGACAAAAACAGTCAAGCTATAACTCATGTGCAAGACGCTGAAGATGACAAACTCAAGTCCAATGGACCCTATTCACATTGCCAGGTTTCGCAGCAGCAGAAGTCATCATAGTTAGGAAAACGTGAAGTGCAGTAAATAGGAGAGTACAAGAAATAGTTTTTTTGCATTATTATTTGTTTAAATAATAAAAAATAACTTTGCGATAGTCTTATCAAGACTCTCAGATAATGGAAGAAAATAGTGCGAGACTGAAAGGCAGCTAACACATAATCTGTACCTGAAGTGATCATTGTCACAGTAGTTTATGTTGTGATTTTGCCGCAACATTTCATAACTAAAAACTATTTTCTATTATTATTTTAATAAATATTATTGTTTAATGTTATTATAATAAGTATTATTACTCTAAAAGGCAGCACGGTGGCTCAGCGGTTAGCATTGTCGCCTCACAGCAAGAAGGTTGCTGGTTCGAGTCCTGGCTGGACCAGCTGGCATTTCTGTGTGAAGTTTGCATGTTCTCCCCATGTTTGCGTGGGTTTCCTCCGGCAGCTGGCGGATGCCCTATCCGCTGCGTAAAACATATGCTGGAATAGTTGGCGTTTGATTTCATTGACCACTGATAAATAAGAGACTAAGCCAATGGAAAATGAATAAATATTACTCTATAACTATTATTTTCTAAAAGAAATGTTTTGTGCATTGCCGTCCCAGGTGGTTCGGAAAAAAGCCTTTCAACATGAAAAATACAGCTGTTATCATGGGTCACGGCGCCACGTCATGTGTAGTTAGAACACAGTGTAAAGGTGAATTAACAGTGTGCAAATTCAAATAGAGTAAGCTAACGTATCTCTTTAATGTGTGTTCACAAGAAATATTCATTGCAGAGTAGCAGAGTCACAAGGTATGAACACATCAGTCTGCTTCTCTCACCAGATTCTATTGTTGTTCACCAGCAGCGTTTTGAGTCTCTTCAGCAGCGGAAACCCATCCAGTTTTCTGACCTCATTATCCGACAGATCGATGGTATCAAACTGATCCAGAGTGGCGCCCAGATTCTCCAGCACAGGGATTTTATAGCCTACAAACAAACAAACAAATAAATAAGATTTTTAGAGTCACTGCAAAAAGTTTAACCATAACAGAGTGAAGGTTTATCATTTACATGTGTTTTTAAACTCCTCGTGAACCAGAAGTTGCTGAGACTTTATTTCAGCATGTTGATTTACTTCCGACTGAAACTGAATATTGAGTAGGGGGCGGGGCTTTCTTTTGTGCATCATTCACTCATAGCAAACTAACAGTAAGCATGGCGTGGCTAAGCATATTAATATACAGCTACTTTGGAAACCCTCAGTTTGATGTTAACAGAACCACTCCAAAGGCAGAAGCCAATGGTTAGACTTAGATTGAAGATTACCAAAACAATCTATTTTTTTCAGTGGATTAATTTGCACGGATTAATTACTCACCTTAAGAAGCACAATGTGTGCTAGCACAATAAAGAGCGTCATTTTTTGTAGACTTTAAAGGGATAGTTCACCCAACAATTACAATTCGTTATCATTTACTCACCCTTCACTTGTTCAAAACGACTTGGTTTCTTCTGTTGAACACAAAAGAAGATATTTAGAAAAATGCTGTTGTTGCTGGCACCCATTGACCTCCATAGTATTTTTTGTCCTACTATGGAAGTCTATTGGTGCCAGCAAGCAGCATTCTTCAAAATATCTTCTTTTGTGTTCAACAGAAGAAAGGAACTCATTTAAAACCACATGAGAATAAATAATGAGGTAATTTTCATTTTTGGGTAAACTATCTATTTAAGGCCTTGAGTTTAAAGCATTCAGGCGCAAGAAATTGTTTCATTTGTAACACTAATAATGATTAATTTTAATTAATTATTTATACAAGGAAGACCAAGCACAAGGGGTGTTATTTCACATTTAATTTTTCAAAGCTGAATACTGTTTGACTCTTCAGAAAACCAGCTTAGTTTGGTTAAATCTTATGTTTGCTCTATTGTATTTATCTGTACTTGTAATTTGTTTATTATATGAACAGTTCAGATGCAAAAACTTTTCTTCCAAACTGAGCATTTTCCAGCTTCCTATCGTAATGTTCAGTTATTTTCACTTTAAAGAGAATAAAACGAATATATTATTTACCATTAAAGCGAAATCACAAAACCTACACACAAAAGCCTGAGACAAAAGCTCATTTTAAAAGTCATTTCAAGGCTTTTGTATGTTTTAAATGTTGTACTTTAATAGTCATCGGCTGCAAATTCAATTCAATTCAATTCAAGTTTATTTATATAGCGCTTTTTACAATGTAGATTGTGTCAAAGCAGCTTAACAAGTTCAATTAAAGTCCACATTTTTGAGTTTAGTTCAGTTCAAATGAGATTTCGCCATTCAGAATTGGCAAAGAATCATTTCATATAATATATAATAAACGTTTAAGCAGAATGTCAAAATGTGTAAACATAAAACCAACTTTACCCAAACAGATTCACTCTTCTGCAAAATCATTGCAATCAATCTAAATTATTGAATGTTTTTTAAATAGCACCACTTGTGAAACTGTATTCAATGTACAGTTGAAGTAAAAATTATTCGCCCTCCCTGTGAATTCCTATTCATTTTTCAAATATTTCCCAAATTATGTTTAACAGAGCAAGTGGTTTTTCCACAGTAAATATAATATATAATATAATATAAATATTTCTTGTGCAGCTATAATATTTTTCCTTCTTAAGAAATTCTATTTTGGCTTTATTTTCAACTAAAATCAAAGTTTTTATTTTTTTTTAAACCATTTTAAGGTCAATATTATTCTCCCCCTTAAGCAATATTTATTTTCAATTGTCTACAGAACAAACCACTGTTATACAACGAATTGCCTAATTACCCTAATCAAGCTTTTAAAATGTCACTTTAAGCTGAATACTAGTATCTTGAAAAGCATCTAGTAAAATATTATGTGCTGGCATCATGGCAAAGATAAAAGAAATCAGTTATTAAGACTGTTATGTTTAGAAATGTGTTGAAAAAGTCTTTCTCTTAAGACTGAAATGGGGGGGAAAATATACAGGAGGGCTAATAATTGAGGAGGGCTAATAATTCAGGAAGGCTATTAATTGAGGAGGGCTAATAATCGAGGAGGGCTAATAATCGAGGAGGGCTAATAATCGAGGAGGGCTAATAATTCAGAAAGGCTAATAATTGAGGAGAGCTAATAACTGAGGAGAGCTAATAATTGAGGAGAGCTAATAATTGAGGAGGGCTAATAATTGAGGAGGGCTAATAATTGAGAAGGGCTAGTAATTGAGAAGGGCTAGTAATTCAGGAGGGCTAATAATTCTGACTTTATTAGCCCTCCTTTATTATCTGACTATGTATAGGTTAGCAGGAAAAACAAGATATCGCATGTTCAGCCTTTTGTCAATATGATGCAGCCCTAATTAGCACAAATATACCTCAGACTGAATGTGTTTTTAACTCACCGCGCAGATCCAGCTCTCTGTCCCGCACAGGGTTCGTGTACTGCGCCGCCTGCTCGATTAACTCCGCCGTCAGCTTCACCATGTCCGCCGCCGAGACCAAAACAGCTACGAGAAACTAATCGGAGAAAAATATGCTTGGTCAAAAGTTTATTGTGAACGTGAAACACTCATACACGCTGCCGCCAAACGGAAGTGTCTGTTTAGTTCTTCTCGAGACAAAAAAACGCCGCGTTTGATGAGCGGTTACAGCGGCACCAGGCGGACTGGAGAAGCGCTTTCCGCCGCCTACCGGGATGGAGGATGAAGTGTGGTTGAAAAATAAACCCATCCCTCAAAGATTTAGCAAAGACAGAGGGTTCTTGAGATAAAAAAGGATTGAAGCGAATAATGCTATATGTTTTGAGAAATGCCGTCACAAATATGATGTATTATGGTGGCTTGAGAAAGACTTGGAGATAGATTTAGTTTGAAACAGTTTGAAAAAGTATAGATAGATAGATAGATAGATAGATAGACAGATAGACAGACAGACAGATATGACTTAGCTTAGCATGATTTAATGTTAGCATGTTTCTAGTAAGAATTAGCATGTTGTTAGCATGTTTCTAATATGGATTAGCATGTTGTTAGCGTGTTAATTCACTTGCTTTCAAACTTTAGTTATAATACAGCATTTTAGGCACCAAATATATAAAAAAAAAAATGGCCCTAAATCCTGGAGGACTGACAAATAACCTATATATATATATAAATTCTTTTATTATTATACATATGCAGCTTTCAGGTCATTTAATAGCTTTATATGGCAGTGGAATGCATACACCTAAAATGCTAAGCTAAAAGTGCTCCCACAAGACCTGAGGATCGGCTGAGTGGATTAAAAATGGTAAAACTCACCTGTTTAACTCTGAGGGAGCTGTAAAATGAGTCTATTTCTAAATAAATAAAAAAGTAGAGTTTTAAAATGTGTAGTTTGTGCTACAGTTTGAGAGTAGAATAAGCATTAGGCTATGTTTTCTGTCTAAGTAGCTTACACAACAGAAGAGTCAAAGTAGGGAAATTTGCAAACTCTTTGAATTTTTGAGTGAGATGCTAATGGTCTAAAAATAGCTAATTTACTTTTCTTGTCTTAGTACATGATGTAACTACAGAAGAGTCAAGCTTTAAATGGAAAAATAATCAAAACTATGCCTTTTTCACGGACGTTCGATTGCATGATGCGGCGATAGTTGCGTATCGGTACTTCCGGCTAGCGCAATGGAGTCAGATACGCTAGTTCACTACCTCGTTGAAAACTGCCAACATTTACCTCAGCATATGTTTATTGTTTTGTGGACTGACATTCTATCGCTCCACACTCTTAACTTAATAAAGGATGTAAGTTTTTCCATGAAAATTACATTTTTAATTACGAAGGTAGGTGACGATCCATACGTTAGCATGGCTTAGGAAACATGAACACATTACCGTAATTGCTATTTACATTTGTGCGAAATGTACCTTTATCATAGTGTAGGCTCAAGAGTAGTTTTAAACCGATAAGAGATATAAGGGAGGTAGCAGTTCTTCCGCATTCCAATCCCACATCCATGAAAACGGCCTATTTGGTGATTTTTGAGCAAGATGCTAATGGTCTAATCAGATTCAATGAATTATGCTAAGCTACGCTAAAAGTGCTCCCACCAGACCCAAAGATCGGCTGAATTGATTCATAAATGGTAACTGTAACTGTAGGTGATTTGTAAAATTTCCACACACACACACACACACACACACACACACACACACACACACAC
>CAIGQW010033265.1:1194747-1208188 GCA_903798125.1 Danio choprae
TAAATAAATAAATAAATAAATATTACTTTTAAATGCATACTCAAACGTTTTACAAATATTAAAATTACATTATTGGTTAAACAAACTTTCTAAATAATTAATCCATGAGATTTTGGGGGGAAAAAAAGCCCATTAGTACATAGTTGGATGATTTTGTAAAACTGTAAAACACGTCTGGAGTTGAATTTCCTACAATATATTAAACGTGATGACATATTCACTGCTGGAGTGATATAAAATGACACCTCTCATGACATGAGATCATGTGATATCAAGACTGAGTTCACACAATCCAGACCATAATAACCATCATAACCAGTCCAGCATCTCTATAAATAAAAAACAATCTATCAAAAAATCTATTATCTAAAAAAATAGCTAGATAAATAAATGTATTAATTAATTGAGACCGAGTTCACACAATCCAGACCATAATAACCCTCTTAACCATTCCAGCATCTCTATAAATAAAATTTTTAAATCAATACAAAAAAAATCTATACAAAAATCTATTATTTTTTTAATAAATAAATACATGTATTAGTTAATTAAGACAGTTCACACAATCCAGACCATAATAACCATCATAACCATGCCAACATCTCTATAACTTTAAATAATTATTTAAAAAAATCTATACAAAAATCAATAATTAAAAAAAATTAATAAAAAAATAAACAAATAAATTTATTGAGACTGAGTTTACACAATCCAGACCATAATAAAAATCGTATCTATTCCATCATCTCGATAAATAAAATTTTTAAATCAATACAAAAACAAATCTATACAAAAATCTAATATTTTTTAATAAATAAATATATGTATTAATTAATTAAGACAGTTCACACAATTTAGACCATAATAACCCTCGAAACCATTCCAGCATCTCTGCAAATAAAAATAAAAAAATAAACAAAAAACATCAATACAAAAATATCTTAATTTTTAATAAATAAATTAATAAATTAATTATTAATTAATTGAGACTGAGCACCAACAATCCAGACCATAATAACCATCATAACCATTCCAGCATATCAATAATTTAAAAATCTATACAAAATCAATTATTTATTTTAATAAAAAAATAAACAAATACATTTATTGAGACTGAGCACACACAATCCAGACCATAATAACCCACATAACCAGTGCATTATCTCTAAAGCTCCCCTCAAAAGTTGTGCTTTTAACGAAGTCTTAATTGAACAGTTAGTCGGTGAGAAAGCGCTTGTGTATGCAGTGATTTGGACAACAACCTTTTTAATTCCCAGCTCAAAGGCTTGTTTGGCGAGCGGCCCCGGCCCGTCCACCGTCTTCCCATCATCGTCGGGGCCCCAGCTGGCACTGTAGATGTCCACGTAATCTGGCCGGATTCCTAGAGACTTGGCCTCCACCACATCAGTCACGTCTCCATCCAGCATCCGAACACCTTGGAGGAAAAGTTCATCCAAAAAAAACAATGAGTTCAGTCGTTGTGTAAGTTATTTCCAAATGCGTTTAATAATGTGCTGAACAGCGCTCAAATGTTAGTGGGAAATGGATGTTTTTAAAATGTCAGTACCGATAGTACCCATTTTCTTTCAGCTAAGTACCTTATTCATCAGCGATCGCCACAGTGGAATGAACCACCAACTTATCCAGCATATGTTTTACGCAGCGGATGCCCTTCCAGCTGCAACCCAGTCCTGGGAAACACCCATACACTCTCACATTCACACACACACATACACTACAGCCAATTTAGTTTATTAAATTCACCTATAGCGCATGTGTTTGGACTGGTGCTTCCTCCGGTTGCTCCGGTTTCCCCCACAGTCCAAACACATGCGCTTTAGGTGAATTGAATAAACTAAAATTGGCCGTAGTGTATGTGTGTGAATGAGTGTGTATGGATGTTTTTCAGTACTGGGTTGTAGCTGGAAGGGCATCCGCTGTGTAAAACATATGCTGGATAAGTTGGCGGTTCATTCCGCTGTGGTAATCCCTGATGAATAAGGGACTAAGTCGAAGTTTAAAACTAGACTAAAGACACATCTCTGCATTAGCATACAAATAAAACACAAATGCTTTTGAAATCCAAATCCTCTAAAGGATTGTTAGTCTGCATTATTTATGGCAACCGGAGCCGGGAAAACTTCCCCAAAAGACATTATAATTTGAATGGAATCTTCGCTTATGTTAGTCTGTTTTAGTCATTATTTCCGAGGTTTCTATAATCCTGGACCAGGCCGTATCCTGAGCAGATGCTGTGGTGGACATGGAGGAGTGGAGAGCATGAGACTGATTCCTGAAAGACCCAGTGACTGACGAGTCTCCGCACTGATTCCGTGGGCCAGCCTGAACACCTGCCGGTGACCTACTCACACCTGCAGCTTCTCCACATTGGACGTACAGGTTTATTTTGCCTCCTGTAGCCACTGGCTACAACCTACATTGTAAAAGCGCTATAGAAATAAAGATGAATTGAATTGAATGAAAATGAATGAAGTTTGACATGTTGCTGCGTTCAAAAGTTCAAGCTTAAGACATCAAGCTCATGGCGTAACACCAATAGAAGATAAAAACGTGAGCTCTCTGTTCAGAATTTTGAAGTGAGCAATTGCTCCATATTTTAATGTCTAATCATCTTGTTTTATCCTTCCCTGTTTTGCAGCGCTGTACGACAGAATTTCACATGCTCAAACTCTAGTGTGACCATGGCTTAAGACAGGAGAAAAACATGTGTGCTGTAGAGTATGGATGGGTATAGTTTTAGGTTATTTCGATACAAAAATCAATGTAAAAAAAATGTGTGCTAAATCAATACTTTTAAAACGGTACCAGTGCCAAAACAGTGCCTGAACCGATACTTTTGAGCGACAAAATTATGGTGAATGACTCTAGAAAAATATTTTATTTGACAAAAATATATATTTTAATCATTTTAGTAGAACAAATATTTAATATATTTCTTTTGATCATTTGTTGGTTAGCATGAATGTAAGATTTGCATTATGCAATTATCATTACATTAGCTTACTACTAACCTGTGGAAAGGCTGTCATCAAAATCAAGGAACATCCTTTTCCTAGGGTTGGGGTTTGTGACTATGTTTACATGGACTTCAGTAATCTAATGATTTGCCTTAATCTCAATAAGACAATAATATGATTAACTGTGTTTACTTTAGTTACTTTTTGAATGTTCCTTTCATGATCCCGTTTTACATGTTATAGCACATGGATTGAATAACGTCATTGCGTCACCAGGCTATCCACGTTTCCTGTGGAGTTTCATGTAATTTCGGGTGTTTCAATTTTAATGTTTCGACTTTAACTGCAGTTCGGCAGTTTCACTTTCATTCAGTAACATGTTGTTCATGCCCAGTGACAAACTGAGAATTTGGATAAGAATATGAAGTAAGGACTGGTGGAAGAGTGTGGTTTTAATGAAGTTTGATACCGCACGCGGGTGTCTGCGATCCTTTAAGGTAATCAAAAATCGCTGTTTACATGGTAGACTCTTAATCAGAGTATTGTCTTAATCGTACTAATATCGGAGTATTGGTGTCCATGTAAACTAACTCAGTGAAAGTGCCAGATGATGTCGCAAGCTGTCAAAGACTGCATTCCTCTGCCTTTAAGTTGATTGCACGAGCCCTCAAATGTTTCAGTGTGAAATGTCAAACGTCCTCAGTGTTTCCCCCTTACACGCAACTTTTATAAAGCATCTGCTTCACGTTGCTGTTTCAGAATCCTTGCTTGTAAAATATAGCCATACTTTAGAACACTTAGTTTAAGCAAATCTGATGAATGTGATTATGCGTGTTGATGAATCTGAAGGGAGTCGCTCACTGGATGCGCTGTACTGCGCTCATTGTTTCTATACGTTGATAAGCAACAAGAACAAATACCTAACACCGCCGACAGTGTCTATATTCCTCAAAGTTGTTTAGAATTAAATGTTTAGAGATGGTGTGACACAATGCGTACCTTTGTGTGTCTTTAATGTACCCCTTGATGCTACTTACATCCTTGTCGCAGAACCAGTGGCATTAAAATTAGGCACCGAAATTCATATGCTGATTCAGTCCGGTGCATACCGGTTACATAGGTACCCAACCCTACTGTAGAGTCGGGTAGCAGAGCTGGTACAGATATATCCGCACCTGTACCATCACTGGCGAAGAGATTTTAAAGAATCTGAGTATCACACCGGATGATAAACACAACTACGTCGCACACGTCTGATAAAAGCCTAAACATTGTTCCTTTTGGCAACTATTCGCACGTTTTCGCTATGTTTTACAGTGTAACAAACTCCTCCTAAAAATTATATCACATCAAATCCATGTTCCGTTAGTTTAGTCCAAAGGCCTTTGTGATGTTAAATTGTGAAGATCTAGAGTTTTCACCGAGGGGCGTGTCCGTGGCGGACTGACAAAGTGCAATGCTTCGGCATGGAGGAGGAAGCACTTATAACTCAACTAAACAATATCTGATCTGCCTGAAAATGTAGATGTGAGTTCGATGAGATTCCTCTCCTGAAGACATCTGCATGCCAATATTAAGTCTCAGTCAGTGATTTTCTCAGGTATTTTAATATATATCGGCTTAAATTATTATTGTCCGCTGTTTTCTCTTATGCTAGGGCCACCGGTTGGCGGTGAGCCTGGGTGCGAGGTCCCTTTCATCGCTGCTTGCAGCTTTAATATGAAACTGTTATACTCTCGCAGCTGCCATTGTTGTTGTGTTTAGGAGTCCAGTCGAGCAGTTTACAATTACATTTACAACCCAGCCCACTGCAGTACGGGGTGTCGGAAAGTTCGAAAACACTACACCGTCACTCAGCATTTTCAAACTTCTTTTTTTTCCCCTTAAAGAATGAAAAAGAACTTAATTTAAAGTATACCGGGGCCTAAATCACTTCAACAATTGGGGTTAAAACCTACAACCTTTCAGCTACCGGCCAAAAACATTGACGGACTTTTGAAATGAGGCTGCAGAGGCAGAGTTAATCTATCTAATTACTTTAATTCAACCAGTCAATAATAGCTCCTGCCCTGATACAACAACAAACGAGCGTGTTTGTGTGTTCGCTCATGAGACTAGAAAAGAGTCTGTCTGTCTAGTGTGAGAATGTGTGTGTGTGTGTGTGTGTGTGTGTGTGTGTGTGTGTGGGTGTGTGTGTGTGTGTGTGTGTGTGTGTGTGTTGCTTTTAACACCATATGTGCACTGTGCTGGTTTCCTTCCCCAAAACACCTCTAAAGTGAAAAGCAGTGCGTTCAACACCTTTCTACTTTCTACATTTCGCTTCACATTTCTCCGCACTTCTAACAAGCTGCATTATTTACACCTCAAATTGATTTCTCACCGTCTAAAGCAGCACAGAGCGAAGGCAGATCCTTTCTACATTTCTAATTACGGTTAAAAGGACGAGAAGTTCTACATAGCAGCCAAAAAAAGCGAGGCCGGTTAGATTAGAAATGCCATTAGGAGACGATGAAGTCATTGGCTTGAATCTGACATGTATTAGCTTTGGCGGCGTTTCAGTGATTAAGCAGGGGTGAAGAAAAAAGAAAAAAAAGAAAAGAAAAGTCAACCGTCGAGCCAAAAGACCTAAAGCACCATCTTTCATTGTGCTAATCTGTCTGTATCTGCCTTGGAAAACTCTTTTTCAAACATCAGTCTGCTATTCTTCAGAGGAATGTTTCGCCGACAGCACTTCACAACTGAGATGTATTATATGAGATGTGCGGCCAATATTTTAGAGAGGATGATGTCATTTTTTAGCTACTTTGAGTGCATTTTAATCAATTTCTATTATAGAAATACACTCACTGGCCACTTTATTAGGTACAACTGTCCAACTGCTCGTTAACGCAAATTTCTAATCAGCCAATCACATGGCAGCAACTCAATGCATTTAGGCATGTAGACATGGTCAAGACGATCTGCTGCAGTTCAAACCGAGCATCAGAACGGGTAAGAAAGGTGATTTAAGTGACTTTGAACGTAGCATGGTTGTTGGTGCCAGACGGGCTGGTCTGAGTATTTCAGAAACTGCTGATCTACTGGGATTTTCACACACAACCATCTCTAGGGTTTACATAGAATGGTATAAAAAAGAGAAAACATCCAGTGAGCTGCAGTTCTGTGGGTGCAAATGCCTTGTTGATGCCAGAGGTCAGAGGAGAACGGCCAGACTGGTACAAGCTCATAGAAGGGACACAGTAACTCAAATAACCACTCGTTACAACCGAAGTATGCAGAAGAGCATCTCTGAACGCACAACACGTCCAACATTAAGGTGGACGGGCTACAGCAGCAGAAGACCACACCGGGTGCCACTCCTGTCAGCTAAGAACAGGAAATTGAAGCTACAATTCACACAGGATCATCAAAATTGGACAATAGATGATTGGAAAAACGTTGCCTGATCTGAAGAGTCTCAATTTCTGCTGTGACATTCGGATGCTAGGGTCAGAATTTGGCGTCAACAACATGAAAGCATGGATCCATCCTGCCTTGTATCAAAGGTTCAAGCTGGTGATGGTGGTGTAATGGTGTGGGGGATATTTTCTTGGCACACTTTGGGCCCATTAGTACCAACTGAGCATCGTGTCAATGCCACAGCCTACCTGAGTATTGTTGCTGACCATGTCCATCCCTTTATGACCACAGTGTACCCATCTTCTGATGGCTACTTCCAGCAGGATATCGCGCCATGTCATAAAGCACGAATCATCTCAAACTGGTTTCTTGAACATGACAATGAGTTCACTGTATTCAAATTACTCAAATGGCCTCCACAGTCACCAGATCCCAATCCAATAGAGCACCTTTGGGATGTGGTGGAACAGGAGATTCGCATCATGGATGTGCAGCCGACAAATCTGCAGCAACTGCATGATGCTATCATGTCAATATGGATATTTCCAGTACCTTGTTGAATCTATGCCACGAAGGATTAAGGCAGTTCTGAAGGCAAAAGGGGTGTACTAGTAAGGTGTAACTAACAAAGTGGCCGGTGAGTGTATATATATATATATATATATATATTTTTTTTTTTATATATATTTCTCTCTCTCTCTCTGTTAAAATAAAAATGAAATCTAAAATAAAAGCATTATGGTTAATGAAGTTTTCTGCACAAATCATGCTAGCAGACATGTCTAAGTTGAATGACTGTTGGTTTCAACAAACACATGCGATTGATTAGCATCCTCAGTTTCCCTATGGAGAAAATGAATGGAATCTTTACTTCTATTGTACACTTTTAAAAAAATGCTGGCTTTTACACAATAAGTTCATGTCGTGTCAACACAAACTGATTAAGTTAACTTACAAATTTAAGTGGATTGAACATAAAACAATTAAGCTGTCACAAAAAACTCAAGAATTGTGTTGTTTCAGCTCATTTTAAATAAATATGTATGATAAAAACCATTTTTTGAGTGCATTGAGGAATTCAGACTCTACTGTGGAAATTGTGTGGCAACTAATGATTTTTTTTGGTGGTCAACTAGTCTGTCAATTATTATTTTAATTATTATATAATTATAATTATGATTTCTTTGACTAAATGGTTTAAAATTATTTTGCTCAGTTAAAATCACGATTGATGATTGTGATTTAATGATTTAAACTGCGCAAATTAATTAAAATTAAATCACTAGTTATCATTAAAAATGATAATAATATAGCCATAAAAGGTCTTTTTTTAACCACACACACACACACACACACACACACACACACACACACACACACACTGTTCAAGCTTCAGAAATAAATAGTTGTGTAAAACGCCATATTTATGAGTTAGTTTGAAGCTCTAGTGCACTTTTTACATGCATGATTTCACTCTGTGTAATCCAGTTCCATATGCGTTTTGTCAATAGAAATGAAATACTGTAAAGCCATTGTAAAGAAACCTGACTAATGAATGTTTTAGCATGCAAACGCAGATAATTGATAATCAAATTAGCTGTCACTTATTTCATTATTGTTTATTACGACCTGCATCGATTAGTTCTTGCCCTTATAAACACCACTGCGAAGTTCAAAGCCGTGAATAAAACATTGCAAGTTTGCATCTCGGGAAAAGTTTGACCATTTAAAACAAACTCAAAACATATTGATTTAAAAGCATATAAAGAAGTGAGGCTTCTCAGAAGTGCAGAGTCATGGATGTGGTCTTCAAACACCACACCGCACTGCCTTTAAAGTGACAGTCACCAAAAAAAAGACAGAAGATGTGCCAGAATACAAATGCATAGCTAAGGGTAAAAAAAAAAAAAAAAAATCAATTCCTGAGACTTTGTCTGGTTCTTGATGAGAAATTCTGACAAGAATGCCAAATTTAACAATAAAGAAGAGGAACAGGGGAAAATAGTGCCAGTACTAGGTGGTGCTGTTCCAAAAACTGCCCATAAACAAATATTGTTCTTTATTACAGTGGTCCTCAAGCAAAAATATTTATTTTGAAAAATGACTGTATTCTCTCGCTTACATCTCAGTCACTCAAGCGCCCAAATTCAACCCATAAGCAGCAAAATGAGTAAGAAACAGAAGTCTTTGGAAAGTTTCTTTGCTAAGGGGAAAAGGCCCAGTGAAGGACCCGAGAACTGGCAAGGAATAGATCCGCAACCCATTTGTCAACAAATCAGGTGAATCCACCATGTCTGTGCAAGAAGATCAACTGCTGGAGATCGCAAATGACAGCGGACTTTTAGGGACTATTCGCATATCGCGTCTTTTTTAGATTTTGTGGAAGTTCGCTATGGAAGTGTGCGGCTTGCCTTTCAGATGCACCCAGTTGAACGAATGCAGCGAGTCACGTGAGAAGAACTGACCAATCAGTCTCAGTTTGTATAGAATATACACATTTCGGTGGATTATTCATCTCAGACAAACACAGAACACCCAAACACTGCAGTGCTTTGTCATTTTCTCCATAAATAAAACTTGTATCAGAGTTACAGGAATGTTTTGTCAGCTTGTCACCCTCTAAAAAAAACGAATCACCGACCCACATCCCCCCCCCACCCCCCGGTCCGTCCGTGATAAAATTAGCAAGCGTTGACCAGTCCGCGGTGAATAAAAAACAATGTTCTAAGAAAATAACTGACTTTTAAGAAATGCCCACTTAAAGGAACACTCCTTCTTCATTTTAAACAGTTAAACGAGTTAAGCCTAGTTCACACTACAGGATTTTAAGCCCGATTTGAAAGTTAACGAGCTCAACGACAGATCGGGCTGTGATCGGGGGAAAATCTGGGGGCGCTCGGCGCTCTCAAAGAGGCTCGCTGACGAAAATCCAATATCTAGCATGCTAAATATTCCAGACCAGTCCGCCGACTCGACTCCACGTGCGGAACAAAAATTATTACAAGAATTACTTATGTTGATATCACAAAAAATTTAAAGTTGCGATCATAAGTAAACAAGAAAGAAAACTATAATTAAGGCTGCAAGCAGTGCTGAAAGTGAGCAGAATGGACATTGTGAGCTTGTGTAAGCTTATATAAAATTTCCTGTTGCCAGCAGGTGACGCTATAACTGTAACTGAATTATGGCATGTGCTCAGGTCAGGACTCTTATGAAACATGTGAATTTGGAGTCTGACTGGACACTGTATGCCTGATTATTCATTCATTCATTCATTTTCATTTCGGCTTAGTCCCTTTATTAATCTGGGGTCGCCACAGCGGAATGAACCGCCAACTTATCCAGCATATGTTTTACGCAGCGGATGCCCTTCCAGGTGCAACCCATCTCTGGGAAACATCCTTACACACCCATTCACACTCATACACTACGGACAATTTAGCTTACCCAATTCACCTATACTGCATGTCTTTGGACTTGTGGGGGAAACCGGAGCACCCGGAGGAAACCCACGCCAACACAGGGAGAACATGCAAACTCCACACAGAAACGCCAACTGACCCAGCCGAGGCTCGAACCAGCGATCAGCGACCTTCTTGCTGTGAGGCGAACGTGCTACCCACTGCGCCACTGTGAGGCCCATGCCTGATTATAACAACAATTTTTTGCCAAAAAACTCGATTTTCATAATTTAACATCACAAACACCTACATTACACTGCCCAAATTGGATGTTGATTTGATTAAATCTCTTGGTGGAGTTTGTTAAAATACAAGGGCTGGAAATGGCTTATTTGACAACTAATAATATATTTAATTTTCCCTAAATAGATTTTTTACTAAATAGGTTATTAATCTTTCTACATAACAAAACACACAACAGGTGGGAAAATATGTATTCAGACATTAAAGACCTTTCCAACGATACATAGTTTGTCACGATTAGATTAGGATTTAACTGCAAAAAAAGCGATGCAAACTTAAGCGTCCTGAAGGTGTGATGGTGACATTTAAGGGGTTATTCATTCATTCATTTTCTTTTCGGCTTAGTCCCTTTATTAATCTGGGGTCGCCACAGCGGAATGAACCGCCAACTTATCCAGCATATGTTTTACGCAGCGGATGCCCTTCCAGCTGCAACCCATCCCTGGGAAACACCCATACACACCAATTTACACTCATACACTACGGACAATTTAGCTTACCCAATTCACCTATAGCGCATGTCTTTTGACTCGAACCAGCGACCTTCTTGCTGTGAGGCGATTGTGCTACCCACTGCGCCACCAGGCTGCCTATTTAAGGGGTTAAATTTCTGTACATTTATTTTTCCCTAAATTGATTATTAATCTTCCTACGTCACAAAAAATACAAAAGACTGTGGTAAAATATGTATTTGGAAGTCTCAGACCTTTCAAAAGATATATAGATTGTCATGATTAGATTAGGATTTAACTGCAAAAAAGTGATGCAAACTTAAGCGTCCTGAAGGTGTGATGGTGACAGTTAAAGGGTTAAATTTCTCTAAATGGACTTTTCTCTAAATTGATTATTAAGTGTTCCCTTTATTTTGTTGAGCAGTGTAGTTTGTCATGATTCGATTAGGATTTAACTGCAAAAAACGTGGTGTAAACTTAAGCGTCCCAATGGTGTGACAGTTAAAGGCGTTACATTTTTCTAAACTGATTTTTCTCATTAAGGCCGGCTCAAACTGTGTGATTTTTTTATAATCCTAAAGTATTGCAGCATGCTAGACTGCATGAACATGGCTTCCATGTCACACTGTAAGATCTCAGCTGTCAATGTCAGACTGAACGACAATGAAGACGCACCAAACACGGAAGAAAAGTCCCCGGAGTTTGACGCCGTCCACCCGTGACACTTTCAGCAAACGTAAACAATCGGCTAGTTTGCACACAGCATGTCTCAATAATAAAACCAGGAAGAAAAAAAATGTTTTGACATTTCCCCGTGGTCATTTGAATTGTCGCACGGATTGCATCATCAGATTCGACACTCATGTTGGTTCTTGGATTGATGCTCATCAAAGCTGTTGTCACACTGCAGGAAAGTGTCTGAAATCTTTTGACACTGCCAGAACGTCATCCGAGGAAAAATCTGATCTCTATGGACATTAAGCGGCTGTCTGTGAACATGTCAAACCAACGATCAAAGATCACAGATCACAGATTTTAGCCTAGGATTTCAGAAATCTTTCAGGATTTCCCAAATTTGTCTCAGATGACAAAATCGTGGCTGAAATCTCACAGTGTGAGCAGGGCTTAATAAAGAGATTGGAACTCTATGACATTGTTTATGGAAAAGTTCTTTGGTTGAACATTTCTGGGAGAAAGTTCTAAACGTTTTCCCATGGTATTAAAACCGAACACTCCCAAATGTCTGTCTACTAAATATTTCTTCCAGTAACAAGCTGTTTTACTAGCTCAGATAAGCAAGTGTTGATTTTCTGTTTATTACATGCAAAACCTATAATAGCTTGTTGTTGGAAAAATACAGAAAGCCCTCCTTTTAAACAATGGTTGCAAGAATTGTCTCATTGCTTGGCTTTAGAAAAATATATTGTTAAGAGAAAACCTGAAAAGTTCTTTAAAATATGTAATTCCTTTGTAGGATTTCAAAAGGAAGCTGATATGAATATTTTGTCCATATAACTTGTATCACTTGCTATTAATATACCATTGCATATTGTATGTGTATGTACATGTGTATATGTGTATAGATATACGTGTATATTTGTATATATATTTACAGTGGGGAAAATAAGTATTGAATATTGAACACATCACCATTTTTCTCAGAAAACATATTTCTGAAGGTGCCGTTGACTTTCCCCAGATGTTGGTAACAACCAAAGAAATCCATCTATGCAAAGAAAACTAAACTAATTAGTTTACAAATGAAGTTATGCGTAATAAAATGAAATGACGCAGGGAAAAAGTATTGAACACATGAAGAAAGGGAGGTGTAGAAAGGCAGTGAAAGCCCAGACAGAAGCTGAAAACTCTCAGTAGTTCTTCAGCAACCCTCTGCCCTTCCTCAGTGTAAATGAATATCAGCTGCTTCAGTCCAGCGTCTACATTAGCAGGAGGATGAAGATGAAACCAGGGTGGACATTTCAGCAAGACAATGATCCAAAACACAGCCAAGGAAACTCAAATGCTTTCAGAGAAAGAAAATCAAGCTGTAGAATGGCCCAGCCAATCACCTGACCTGAATCCAATAGAAAATACAAATTAAAGCTCAGATTTGATAGACGAGACCCACAGAACCATCCAGATTTTTACACTCTGTTGAGGTCTGTGAAAAACTCCCATCTGAGCAATGCATGTGGCTTCATTCTCCATATGAGAGGCTGCCAAAAAAGCCTTTTATATAAAGAAATAAACAGACGTGTGTGTATATGTATATGTGACAGTTAATG
The DNA here is from genome assembly GCA_903798125.1 of Danio choprae. NCBI lineage: Eukaryota > Metazoa > Chordata > Actinopteri > Cypriniformes > Danionidae > Danio > Danio choprae. The sequence goes on from CAIGQW010033265.1 coordinate 1,207,566, forward strand.
GGTTAAATTTCTCTAAATTGATTGATCAACTTTTAACAGATCTTAAGACCCTACGGACACCCTGTAAAAGTCCCTTTCCCTAAAACCGAAAAACTGATTGGCACTCTTATTTTGGCTCCTAATAAAGATCTAAATCCTGTACTCGCACAGCTACACACTTCATGCACTGGCATCCAACGCAACTGGAACACCATGGAGCCGAACTTCAAGCCAAAGATGTGCTTTTTGCGGCCTCCCGCCACCTGCGAGTACAATACGGAAACATTCGGGTCTTTCAGAGCAGCTGAGAGCTCCACAAAACTGCCCCAGATGGCTTGACGGCATATCATGAAATCCGCTTTTTTATTAAAACCGATCGTCCTTTTCATGGGATTAATTGCTTATGAGCGCATGAATGTGGAGCGCCGCGCTGTCCGCTAAATTAATGAACTCTGCAAACAGGAGCGCAGGCATCTCACCGCTTTAATCCTGTGCACACATGCGGAATAATCCAGTCTTATCTGCATCGAGAAACCTGTTGCTCCATCAGGGTTTAGCCACTTGCGGCAATTGGTCAGTTCTGCCAATCTGTGTGTGTGTGTGTGTGTGTGTGTGTGTGTGTGTGTGTGTGTGTGTGTGTGTGT
>CAIGQW010033265.1:1218766-1232005 GCA_903798125.1 Danio choprae
AGCAACCAAACAGAACATAGTAACACACAAGCAACTATCCAAAACACCTTGGCAACACCCCAAAAAAACCTTGCCTAGCAACCACATAGAACACCTTAGTAACACCCTAGCAACTATACAAAACACCTTAGTAACACCCTACAAACTGTCTAGCAACCACCTAGAACACCATAGTAAATTCCAGAACTAAACACAATAGAAACACCCTAGCAATCGAACAGAGCACAGTTGCACACAAGTAACTATCCAAAACACCTTAGTAACACCCTAGAACTTGCATAGCAACCCCCTAGAATATCAAAGTACACCCTAGCAACTATACAAAACTTCTTAGTAACACCATAGAAACTGTCTAGGCAACCACCCAAACCACCTTAGTAAATTCCAGAACTAAACAAGACCATAGAAACAACCTAGCAACCAAACAGAACACAGTTACACAAGAAACTATCCAAAACACTTTGGCACCACCCCAAAAACATGCCTAGCAAACACATAGAACACCTTAGTACCACCCTACCAACTATACAAAACACCTTAGCAACACCCTACAAACTGTCTAGCAACCACCCAGAACACCATAGTAAATTCCAGAACAACTAAACAACACCACAGAAACACCCTAGCAACCAAACAGAAGACATAGTAACACAGAAACTACCCAAACCACCTTAGCAACCACATAGCACAACTTAGTGGCACCCTAGCAGCTATACAAAACACCTTAGCAACACCCTAGAAACTGTCTACAACCAACCAGAACACCTTAGTAACACCACAGAGCTTTCAAAGGGACAGAAGTCAGCTTTATATGGAGTTATTCTGATTCTGCAGTTTGGCGTCTTCACCTCTGCAGAACAGAAATAGGGCTGAGATGTTCAGAAGCCACAGATCACGGTGAAGATCCCACTGGAGTCATAAGATCATCATCCTCTCAATGCAGGATGTGAGGCGTTTGATCAGCCGCTTGCGCACGCACGCACGCACCCACGCACGCACGCACTTTAGCAAATGAGACTTGTTTAACAGATCAGCAGCACTCACTTGTTCTCATTGGTGGCGTCGTATCGTGGTGTCGGGTCATAGTCATTGCCATTGACATCATAACTGGCGAGCTGGTCCTAAATCATAAAGAAAACACATTCAATAAATCATCGGAGGCGTTTACAATGAAGTCTAGTAGGCTAAAATATATAACATCGGCAATCATTTTTGTGATTACAGTGATTAACACTATTTGAATTCATTTGTCACCTGAAGGGGGGGGAAACGTACATAAAAATTTAAATATAAAAAGCTAAATAAGCTGAACATAGTCCATTCAAAACATATATATGAAATGTATATAAACTCTTTTGTTGCATAATCATCTTAAATGTTAACTGAGATAATTAAAGTATTTAAAATATAATTATTATATTCATTAATATAATTAATATTGGGGCGACGCGGTGGCGCAGTGGATAGCGCTCTCGCCTCACAGCAAGAAGGTCGCTGGTTCGAGCCTCGGCTGGGTCAGTTGGCATTTCTGTGTGGAGTTTGCATGTTCTCCCCGTCTTCGCGTGGGTTTCCTCCGGGTGCTCTGGTTTCCCCCACAAGTCCAAAGACATGCGGTACAGGTGAATTGGGTAAACTAAATTGTCCGTAGTGGAAGGGCATCCGCTGCGTAAAGCATATGCTGGATAAGTTGGCGGTTCATTCCGCTGTGGCGACCCCAGATTAATAAAGGGACTAAGCCGAAAAGAAATTGAATGAGTGAATGGGAGGTTTTGCCTCCATTTTGCATCCCGGAACTAGAGGTAGGAAGCTGAAAGCCACAGGTGACAGGAAGGGAATCAATTCCTTTTTTTATTTCCTGAAATACTTTATTTGGTTGTTTGCTTGCATGCATGTCTTTTAGAAATTAAACATGGACAACGTGTAGAAAATGACTTATCAAAGGAAAATGGCAAATATGAACATCTGCAGCTATAGTTGTTGGCGGGCTTAAATAAATGGATACAGCAGTTTGCCTTTATTATGAGAGAGAGCAAATAAGATATGTTTTAAGCCGCAGTCTGTCACACTGTTTTATACTTAAATGTGATTATGTTAATGGATGATTTAAAATGTAACATTTCATGTATGGGATTAAATATTTTTACAGTGTTTTTATTAGTCATTAAGTTAAATCAAACTGTCTATTTAGTCATTTAAAGGCATAGTTCACCCAAAAATGAAAAATGAATGAAAGAAGATTTTTTGAAGACAGCTGAAAACCTGTAACCATTGACTTCCATAGTATTTAATTTTCCGACTATGGAGGTCAATGGTTACAGGTTTCCAGCATTCTTCAAAATATCTTCTTTTGTGTTCAACAGAGGAAGAAACTGAAACAAGTAAAGGGTGAATAAATGATGACAGAATTTTCAGTGTTGGGTGAACTGTGCCTTTAACGATTGGTTAAAGAACATCAGTTGTCCTTCAAGATGATTACAGAAATGAACAACCCCAATTTTTTAGGGGTCCCTCCATCAGCTATTATCTGCAAACAGTAGATCAGACAAAAACATAAAAATCTCACATAATTCTGAGCCAGATCTGGATGGTTCCTCTCAATGCCGTCATCCAAGATGGTGATAACCACGTTTCGACCCGTGTAACCCCTCTGCCAGGCCCCGAGGATATTCATTTCTGAACGACAGCGGCTGTTTTTATCACTGCAGTGCTAAAAGAAAAGAAGAAGAAATCATCAGTGAACTGAACTGGCAACCAGCTTCAAAAACATGCATTTGACTTTAAAGGCCCATGAAGTTTTTTAGATGTTAGTATCAGAATGTTAGTCTCAAGCATATCTATAATCTAGTACAAAGTTTCCAAACTTTTCAGCCCGCGACCCCCAAAATAACAATGCCAGTGACTCACAACCACCAATATCTTCTGAGGTGGTTATAAATATACAAACCTATAGACCCAAGTCTATTCTTTGTTTTATTTTGGAGAATGTCACTCTGAGACCTTCCTCCATATTCAGTCGTGGTCTTTATTTTTAATGTATGTGAGTGCCGTAAAGGTGTCAGAAAGTTTCCAACCCAATGGAATAAAACTGAAAGGCTGATGGTTTTTTATTTGCACGTCATTTTTTTAAATGTAACTATCGACTAATATTTTTTTATCTTCTGTAAGATAAAATATAAAAATAAAATATACTAATTCTAATAGTTTAATAAAATTAATTGGATTTTTGGAAATCACCAAGCAACCCCCCATCTCATTGCTTTGCGACCCCCCTCCCGGAGGCTTCCGTATGGAGGACCAGGAGTGCCAGTTAGAAATAAAATGAAGAATCAAATGATCAATTTAACAATTGATGCGTTAAAATGTGTACAATAAATCACAATTTAAATGGACAATTATTCATTCATTCATTCATTATCCTTCACTTTATTCATCAGGGGTTGCCAGGGGTCCAGCATATGTTCTACACAGCGGATGCCCTTCCAGCTGTAACCCAGTACTGGGAAACACCCATACACTCTCGTTCACACACATACACTACGGCCAATTTAGTTTCTTCAATTCACCTATAGCGCATGTGTTTGGACTGTGGGGGAAACCGGAGCACCTGGAGGAAACCCACGCCAACACAGGGAGAACATACAAACTCCAGAAACGCCAACTGGCCCAGCCAGGACTTGAACCAGCGACCTTCTTGCTGTGAGGCGACAGTGCTAACCACTGAGCCACCGTGTCGCCAAAATGTCATTTAATAAAGCAATAAAACAATGCATTTATAGATCATTTTTAAATGTACAAATAAATAAAACATTTTATAATATGTTTATTTAAAACGTGTTTATTTAACAAATATGTTTATTTCATGTTTTAAAACGCTGATTAATCAAACAATAAAAAAGTGCATCAATAAACTTGCATTTTAAAACATGAATCAAACAAACATTTATAGATTTGTCTATTTATTTGTACATTTAAAAGTTATTTTATTGTTTTATTGCGTCAGTAAATGACATTTAATAACACAATTTAAATAATCATTTAAATATATCAATTTATTTGCCCATTATTTATTCATTTAAACAGTGAATTATTTATATAGACTTTTATGCTTCAATTATTAAATTGATAATTTGATTCTTCATTTTATTTCTAACTGGCACTCCTGGTCCTCCATAGTCCCAACCCCCACTTTGGGAACCAGTAATCTAGTGTGCTCCAAAACAATCACAAAATCTGCATTTAAAGTTTGTAGTTTGTCCCTTTCGCCTAAATGAATCAACACTTTATGACATCACCTCATACTTCAGTTTCTCATCAAATCTTCCGACCAATCAAATGCTCTCTGTATCTGACATGCCCCGCCCCCTTCAGAATGCTTCTCATTACTAAGGAGTTCTGGTGGTTGATAGGGTGTTGCAAAGGTGCTCTGAGTGGTTGATAGGTTGTTACTACTAAGTCTTTTCGAGTCTTAGGCTGATTTGAGTGGTTGCTAGGGTGTTCCTAGTGTATTATAAGTGGTTGCTAATTGTTAATTTTAATACTTTAATAAAATAAATTAGATTTTTGAAAGATCGAAAGATGCTTCAAGACACTTCTCATTTGCATTTCATTTGATCTCAACCACTCATTGGCAGAGCTGTGATAAAAACCAAACAGTATTGGCTGTTTTTTTTAAAGGGGAGGAGCTACTATATGCCCCGCCCTCTCTTCATGTTTCAGTTGAACTTACATCATTCACTGACCAAAACTGTACATTTCAAAACACACGCATATGACTTTAAAAAGAAGAAACGGTGGAAGACAATCAGAAGTACAGTGTTTAACTGTAAAATTTATTAGATTTTACTGTAGGACAGTTGTGCAGTATGTTACTAAAATAAATTAGATTTTTGCAAGATCACAAAGTGACCCCCACTTTGGGAACCATAGATCTAGTGGCCTCCAAAACAATCACAAAATCCGCATTCAGAAGATATAAACAAGTTTGTCACTTTCGTCTAAATGGATCAACACTTTATGACATCACCTCATACTTCAGTTTCTCATCAAATCTTCCAATCCTCCAATCAAATGCTCTCTTGTATCTGACATGCCTGCCCCCTTCAAGATGCTTCTCATTTGCATTTCAGTTGATCTCAACTCATTGGCAGAGCTGTGATAAAAGCCAAACAGTATTGGTGTTTTTTTAAAGGGGAGGGGCTACTATATGCCCCGCCCTGTCTTCATGTTTCAGTTGAACTTACGTCATGCATTAAGAAAAACTGTACAAAACACACGCATATGACTTTAAAAAGGAGAACCGGTGGAAGACAATGAGATGTTCTCCGCTCCGCTTTAATAAACTGTTTCGTAAACTACACAGTATTTAACTGTACAATTTACTAGATTTTACTGTAGGACTGTTGTGCAGGATGTTACTGTATTTTAAAGTTGCACTGTGGAAATTACTGGATCTTTTACAGCCAAGATATACATTAAATGTTGTAAAAATACATGTGCAGCAATATAGATGGTGCTGTAAATGTAAATACAGTACTTTTCCTGTAATTGATTTACAGTAAGTCACTGGCAAACTCCTGTACAAATGCTAAAAATTGTTAACAGTAATCTCGCCGCTCAATCCCGTCTGTCAGGAATTATGTCATGACCTGTAAATGAAACGGGATGATTCGTGTTCATTCAGAGGCTCCAGTGTCCTTCAGGATTGTTTTTTTCCGCACCGTCTTTTGAGGACACGATTGGCAGAGACGTCCCGTTGTGAAGACGACATCAGAGGACGATTGAAAACAGACTCTGACTGCTTTGTGCCACAGCATCCATCACAAAGAGCCCAAATAAACACACCATGATAGCGAATGGTGTCTGCTCTAACATATGAAGCATGTACTCTTTGATACCGATATATGGAGGAATCTGCATTGACACTTCAATGAAACAAAGTCAAAGTCCTCAGAGAGACTTTAATTCGAGGAAATATTCATAGAAAACCAACACAGTTTCTTCTCCTCAGTCTGCAGTCAAAGTTTTAAAGGGGCGGTCCACTACGATATCATATTTTAAACTTTAGTTGATGTGTAACGTGGCTGTGTGAACATAAACAATGCCAATGTCAATGCCAGTTTAGCCAATTATATTTCAGCACCCCGGGTTGCTTTGCTGGAAAACTGGGCATTTCATTCATTCATTCAGTCAGGAAGGCTCTCAAAGCATGCGCTCGTTAATACATATTAAACCTCTTTAACAATATTAAATGTAGATGCTGAATCACTGATATGTGTTGGTTTTGAGTCACAGTTCTAAAGTTCAATTTTAAATGGTTTATTTTATTTTCAGGATCTGAGGTGAACTATCTGTTGCTGCTTTCAGTAGTACGGCAATAAATGTCATGTAAAATGGCATTCAAACTCACATTACTAGCATTTAACACTGAGTAACGCACATGAGGTGTACCTGAGCTGATCATTGTCAGTTTTCTGTTGTTCAGCTGTAAGAAATAGAAGCCGTTTCTAATATATCAATTCGAGGTGTTGGTTAGGACAAAAACTAACTTATAGAAAAATATTCCTTCTATCGTGTGCTGTTGCTTTTATATAGAACACGATTTAAATCAGCCTTTAGGCTCGATCGCCAGACTCGCTCCTTGGTCCTCAATCTGGCAACCTGCGCTTGCGTTTGTTATGATCCAGGAATGCAATACCTAGTTCAACCACTGGGTGTCAAACAAACACACTGCACCATTAGCATTGTTGAATTGAGTCCTCTTTTTTGTGTTCAAATGGTAAATCTAGGAAAAAAGAAGCCAAGTCTGCTCAGATTAGGGTAATAAAAAAAATTATCTAAATAAAGTGATTTTAGACAAATATATCTTAAGGGAAGCTCAAGGATTAAGTCACAGGTGTCAAACTCAGCTCCTGGGGGGCCGCAGCTCTCCACAGTTTAGTTCCAACCCTAATTAAACACACCTGATTAAACTAATTGAGTCCTTCAGGCATGTTTGAAGCCTACAGGTTATTATAGTGGAGTTAGCTTGGAAACAGAATACACAGAAGACCACTGGATTAAGTGGTCTTCTGTGTATTCTGTTTGTGCTAAAAGGTCAAAAATGACCCGCTTTCATTAAACCTCTAAAATAAAGCAGCAAAATTGAACTCTATGGGGTCTGAGGTGATTTTGGGCCCCTTGAGATGTTTGCTTATGCTCTGACATTAGTGCTTATTTCTTCTATCTATGTATAACACACCCTTGATTAACATGCAATTGTGTTTAGTTCCAAACAATTCCACTCCCCCCACAACTACACACCACATGACAACCTGAAAAAGTTATGCAATTCTGAGTGTGCCTCATACAGGTGAGTGGGCTTGACAAACCACCTGTAGAAACACTCTTCTCTCTCTATAAAAAACACTCCCCGTTACTCTATCACTTAATTATCTGAGCACAAACAGTTCTTTGTATAATTAACACTTCTTGCATGTATTGCCTCTTCTTATTGAATCACTGAATGCCTCCGCAATTGTAAGTTCCTTCGGACAAAAGTGTCTGCTAAATGACTAAGATCTAGGCTCAAAGTCTAAAGCACATGCCAAAGCACTACGGGTGTGTCCGAATCCACTTTTGCTATTTTAAGGATGTAAAAATACGGTTTGCACCCCGGCACATGGTCCAACAGGATTGTGCTTATTCTCTTAAGTTATGGGAGTGTTTTGAGCACAATCATGCATTAAACCAATCAGAGTCTCATCTTCCATTCCCTTTAAGAGTCAGTTGTGTCGCGTCATGGCGCATTTGCTATTTACATGGCGGACTATGTAAATGGAAAAACTGAATGCTTCATTTGGCTGAACGCCTCCTTCATTCGGCTTCTTTTACTTTCGTGGAGTAAGGAAATGGTGGAAACTCACTCCACTGAACATCCATTAGCCTACATATTTAATTTAGTTTGGTAAGCGCAAAGATTTGTTTCAAAACTATTTCTAAATTCAGTTTTAATTTCCAGCAAAGGAATAAATGAACAATAATAATGAAGTGTGGTCAAAAAACTGAGTTATAACCAAACACACGTCCTGTTCTTACGCCCCATATGGTGATGTAGACGTCTCCAAAACCTGACAGGTGGACAAATCTAAACTAGTTTTAATTAAAGCAAATATAAATATGCATATAATAAATAATGCTAATAATACTGCTAATAAAAACAACAACATTATACAAAAGCAAATTGTCATGAATAAACTGAAAAAAGACCCCCAAGATGAGGCATGGAGGCAGTGGTTTTTATAACATTTTAATCCTTACATTTATTTCATATGTTAAGATATTTATGTGTTGCTGTACATCCTGTGTGTGTTAAGCAATGTGTAAGCGCTTGGACCTGCATAGGTACATAACTAGCGCGCTCTGCGCTGTACTTTAGAGCAGCTTTTAGTTGGTCAATGGCGCAGTCTATTTCAGTTCCTCAAAATAGCAACGCGCCAACAATGCGCCTTAATACACCTCCTCTTCAGACCAGCACACCCATGAGTCCACAAAGTGGCGCAAATGAATATGCTATTTAAACAACGTGGTGCAAAAGATGAAAATTAGTGATGCGCTGGTCTGAAAATAGCAACAAATCGCATCATACACATCTTGCGCCGGGTGTATGATAGGGCTCTAAATGTAAAATGTAACGAGATTGCAACCAAGCTGGAAGAGCATGCTTTCATACAGATTGCATAAACTAAACATATTTGTGTTACAGTTGAGTTGCAATGTTATAAAAAAGCAGAGACAGCACAGATTTGACATACAGGACTGAATGTGTGAAATATCTACTAACAATGTACCACATGTTGGACCATTTGGGATCGTTGAAGCTGATGTGGCTGGAGTCGGATCTGGCGTGGCGCTTCACCCGCGTCTTCACCACCTGCTGCTGTGCCCAGTCCACCTGCAGAAACAGCAGAAACAGCTTACTGACGCGCAACAAACTCTAAACACTTCAGGCTCATGTTAGTGTTGTCACGATACTGGAATTCGATACCAATCGATACTGAAATTTTAAAAACTTCCATTTCCCGCTAACATTTGAGCGCTGTTGAGCGCGTTCTTAAACGGTGCTGATTTGCCCTTGTGTTCACGTGCTCAACAGAAATGACTGTGATTGGCCGTGAAGGTCATCAGTTCACCGCACTCACCGCTGTTTAGTGAGTGTAACCACAGATACAGGGACGGTGGAGCGTTTTAAAGCTGTGAAGATCATCTGGTCTGTTTATAAGTTGACATACGAGTGATCCGCTGATGAATCGACTAATCTTCACGGCTTTAAAAACACTCCAGTGTCCCTGTATCTGTGGTTACACTCAGTAAACAACTTAAGCAGGCTTTCTTATGACTATTTTTTTTATCATGCTATTTTATATTCAAGATGTGTTTGTATTTGCAACTCTCTTCGTGTATTTGAAATTATGTTCGGCAACGTTTCATTAATTGCTTTTGGTATGTTTGTTGATGGCGGCATAGTGGGTAGCGCTGCCCCCTCACAGCAAGAAGGTCGCTGGTTCGAGCCTCGGCTGGGTCAGTTGGCATTTCTGTGTGGAGTTTGCATGTTCTCCCCGTGTTCGCGTGGGTTTCCTCCGGGTGCTCCGGTTTCCCCCACAAGTCCAAAGACATGCGCTATAGGTGAATTGGGTAAGTTAAATTGTCCATAGTGTATGTGTGTGAATGAGAGTGTATGGGTGTTTCCCAGTGATGGGTTGCAGCTGGAAGGGCATCCGCTGCATAAAACATATGCTGAATAAGCTGGCGGTTCATTCCGCTGTGGCGACCACTGATTAATAAAGGGACTAAGCCGTAAAGAAAATGAATGAATAAATGTTTGTTGATGTTTGTTGTAAGGCGACCTTGGGTGTCCAGAAAGGCGCCATTTATAAATAAAATTATTGATTATTATTATTATTGTTTTTGTATTGTCTGCAATGAAATACAAGTCAAAGTCAATTTGGAAATCACTACTTTATTTATTTGTGTTTTCCCAACTTTTTCTGATCTGCGGTTGTAGTTCAGTATGACGCGATTTACTTTCTATGGAATCACAGGACTGATTTTTGTACTAAGCCAATACCCATAGACAAGAAAAAATAAAGTAGTGACTGCAGATTAAAGGAAAATAGTAGAGTAAAAGTACTGATACAGCACTAAAAATGTACTCAAGGGAAGGTGAAAGTACACTTTTTTTAACTACTTGGTTAATTACAATTCCTGAGAAAAACTGCACAATTACAGTAATTTGAGTATTTGTAATTTGTTTCTTTACACCACTGTCTGCAGCATACACAGACACACACACACAAACACAAACACACACACACACACACCCTATACAGTATTTAGTCACGCTCTAGCTTTTCCATTGCGTGACACTTATGAAGTCATTGCATTCTGAAACAAATGGGAATGTACTGACATGCTTCCAGCCGGAGGGAAAATACAGTCACCGTATACAACATACAGTCAATGCACTTCCGCAGAGGGGGCAAGATTTTTTTGTTTCATATTCAAGAGAAAAGTCGTAAACGTGTTCAATTAGAAAAGAAATAGCGCATGATTTAGGGAGATGTTTATGCATGTTCAGTGAAATAAATAAATAAATAAATAAATAAATTCATTCATTCATTCAATAAATATTTTAAATAAATTTTAAAATAATTTTAAATATTTCAAAATAAATTTAGCGGATGTCGAAAGATTTTTTGTTCATATTCAAGAGAAAAATTGTAAATGTGTTCAATTAGAAAAGAAATAGCGCATGATTATTCAGGGAGTTGTTTATGCATGTTCAGTGTAAAACATAAATAAATAAATAAATAAATAAATAAATAAATCAATAAATAAATCAATAAATACATCTTTAAAATAAAAGTAAATATTATTTTTAAACAAATCTTTTGCATATGTCGAAAGATTTTTATTCATATTCAAGATAAAAATTTTAATAAAAATAAAATAAAAATAAATTAATTAAATAAATAATTATTTTAAATAATGTAAATATTCATTTTAAATAATAATTTTTAAGTAAATTTAGCGTGTTTCTTTTATCCCTATCAAGTGTTTTTTTAAATATATTTTTTAAAAATAAAATTAAATAAATGATAAAATAAAGATTTAAATTGAATATATACAAACACCTATGTGAACCACAAAACTCATAAATATATTTAAAAACAAATATATATTTTTTTTATTTATACATTTAATAATTTCTATTAATGTCTGGTTTGTAAGGATATGACCATATTTGTCCAAGATACATTCATTAATTTTCCTTCAGCTTAGTCCCTTATTTATCAGTGGTCGCCACAGAGGAATGAACCGCCAACTATTCCAGTAGCAGATGCCCTTCCAGCTGCAACCCAGTACTGGAAAACACTGATTGTGTTGCTCTACAATAACACTTCCAAAACGCTAGCTGGCAGTAGGTTTTTATGTTCCTCTGTGTCGAGTAGCAAATAGCTAGTAGCCCAAACTCGCTCATTCAGAGGCGGGAACCGGCGGACGTGCAACAACTTTAATCATAAGGTAAACACAAAACAAAAGTTTCCATCTGGAGCTCCTTCAAAGGACTCGACACTTGTAAACACTCGCCCTCATCGGGCTCGCGGTAGTGGCGTAGCGGATGGGCCTGCAGGGCACGCACCGCAGGGAAGGCCTGTGTGATTAAGGGCCTCCCGAAATATTATTAGGGCCCCACCAGTAACTGAACGTCCGAGACACGGTTCCCTCCCCCAAAACCACTGAATGTCCACGACACGTTTCCCCCCTCCCCCCCAGTGAACTTCCGCGACATGGTTCTCCCCCCACCACCTGGTCTCAGCTTCGAGGGGGCCCCCACCTTAACTCTCGTGGGTGGGCCCACGCATTTTGTGCTACGCCACTGGCTCGCGGCTCTCAGCACCGCTCACACTCGTCACCGCTACCAAGCCTACCAATCAGAGAGCTTGCACTATGCGTCGTGCGATGTGTAATTAAATTTTTAAGAGGTGTGCGTCAGTGTCTGCGTCAGCCAGGGCGAGGGGTCTGTGACCACGCGAAGGCTGCACTGAACCAAACGTGTGCGCTTGACACAGAAGTATAAATCAGCCTTAACTGACCCCACGCTTTTAAAAAGAAGAAGTGCACACTGAATTTTAGGCATTTAGGGACACTTTCAGGGGGATATTTTCCTGATATTCTTATCCTAAATTTACACCAACAATGAATTAGAGCGTCTGCTGGTCTAAATAATGAAGAAATCGTTCTTGTGTGTTCCACATCGATTAGAGCCGCGCATCCAGATCCATCTAGATCTTGTATCTTTCCATTGAAATGAATGGGCTGCAGTAAATAAGAGATGTGGACTAGTCCTCTAATTAGAAAAGTCACCCAGCCGTAGACGCAGATTTATCCATCCTTCGGCGATGCCCGAATTTGTGGTTCCCTCAGAAGAGCTTAACTTCAGCATCACGAGCGCTTTTCTCCTGCTTTCATTAAAGAGCTCCAGAGGGAATTGCCATGAAACTCGCATATTGCAATAATTACGTTCGTTCTCTGTTACAGTCCCAATGCTATAAATGAAGGGACTGGGTTGGGAATCAAGTGCCAGTTCTTATATAAAATCAGTAAGGCATAAATAAAATAAACAAACAGGGCCAGAGGGTTTCCAGGACATTCAGTTGCATAAATTGTTGATTTTGAATACTTATTGAGACACTAATGAATCTCCTGCGAGTTATTGTGAACGTGACGAGAAACGAAGACTCAAAATAGTACAAAGACAATAAAAACACTTTTTTTAGGGAGTCATGAATTGATCGTTTTTGACATATAAGAAGTTATTGTGTTTTATCCTGCAGGGTCTGTTGAATGCTCGACTCTGATTGGCTGATGAACATCCCGGTTCCCGGTATACTTCAAACAAATTGAGAAAAGAACTGAAATGACGTCATTTAGAAGAAAATCCGTCCAAAACGAAGTTATTTTTTGAATTAGCTTCGGCAGGATTGTGTTTTGATTATGAAACACCTTTGAGCTTGAGTTTATTATTAATATTATAATACATTATAATTACTTTTTCTATAATACTGCTCTTCTGCTCACTGAGGCTGCATCATTTGACCTAAAAACACAATAAAAACAACAGTATGAATTACCATTGCAAGTAAACATTTTCTATTGTATTGTTATATTATATCCAAGAATTGTTTATTATTATTATTATTA
>CAIGQW010033265.1:1232015-1252218 GCA_903798125.1 Danio choprae
ATCATCATCATCATCATCATCATCATATACAAGGCAAGGCAAGTTTATTTATATAGCACATTTCACACACAATGGTCATTCAAAGTGTTTTACATAAACAGGAATAAAAGAATCAAGTATAAGAAAATAAATTGTCAATAAAAATAATAAACATCTTTTTGAATTGAGGTCGCATTATTTGACCTAAAAGCACTACACATTCATTAACTAAAGAATTGTTTATCTTTATCATCATCATCATCATCATCATCTTCTATACAGTAATATACACTGCTGTTCTGCTCACGGAGGCTGTATTATTTGATACCAAAAAAAAAACAATTAATTATCATTTCAAATTATTTTAGCAACAATACCAATAATTGCAAATATGTTTTCTATCTTCAAATCCAAATATGTCCCTGTGTATCTTAGGTCTCTGGATATCGTGGGGCTGTCTTGGCTGACACATCTCTACAATATCGCATGGAGGTCGAGGACAGTACCTCTGGACTGGTTAACTGGGGTGGTGGTTCCCATTTTTAAGAAGGGTCTGCTCCAACTATAGGGGGATCACACTCCTCAGCGTCCCGGGGAAAGTCTATGCCAGGGTATTGAAGAGGAGGATCCGGCCGATGGTTGAACCTAGGATCCAGGAGGAACAATGTGGTTTTTGTCCAGGCCGTGGTACACTGGACCAGCTCTATACCTTCACCAGGGTGCTCAAGGGATTATGGGAGTATGCCCAACCAGTAGACGTGTTTTGTGGACTTGGAGAAGACTTTCGACCGTGTCCCTCATGGCATTCTGTGGAAGATGCTCTAGAAGTATGGGGTCATATATATGTATAAGCATATATATGCTTACCCATGTATAAACAGAGTAGGAATTTGATTCGCATTTCTGCCAATAAGTCAGACTTGTTTTCAGTGCATGTTGGACTCCGGCAGGGCTGCCCTTTGTCACCAATTCTGTTCATAATTTTTATTATAATTTCAAAGCGCAGCCTTGGGCTGGAGGGGGTCCGGTTCGGCGACCACAGGATTTCATTTCTGTTATTCGCAGATGATGTTGTTCTGTTGGCTTCATCGAACTTGGACCTTCAGCATGCACTGGAGCGGTTTGCTGCAGAGTGTGATGCGGCTGGGATGAGAATCAGCACCTCCAAGTCCGAGGACATGGTGCTCCAATGGAAAAAGGTGGTTTGCCATCTCCAGGTTGGAGAAAAGTCCTTACCCAAGGTGGACGAGCTCAAGTATCTTGGGGTTTTGTTCACGGGTGAGGGAAGGATGGAAAGTGATATTGACAGGTGGATTGGTGCAGCGGCAGCAGTAATGAGGTCGATGTATCGATCTGTTCTGGTAAAGAAGGAGCTGAACCGAAAGGCAAAGCTCTCGATTTATCGGTCAATCTACACTCCTACTCTCGCCTATGGTCATGAGCTTTGGGTCATGACCGAAAGGACAAGATCTCGGATACAGGCGGCCGAAATGAGTTTCCTTCGCAGGATGGCAGGGCACACCCTTATAGATAGTGTAAGGAGCTCTGTCACCTGAGAGGAGCTCTGAGTAGAGCCGCTGCTCCTCCACATCGAGAGAAGTCAGCTGAGGTGGCTCAGGCATCCGTTTTGGATGTCCCCTGGATGCCTACCTAGGGAGGTGTTCCAGGCATGTCCCACCAGGAAGAGGCCTCTGGGAAGACCCAGGACACGCTGGAGGGACTATGTCTCTCGGCTGGCCTGGGAACGCCTAGGGATCCCCCCGGAGGAGCTGGAGAAAGTGCCTGGGGAGAGGGAAGTTTGGGGGTCTCTCCTAAGACTGCTTCCCCCACAACCCGGCCCGGAAAAGCAGATGAAAATGAATGAATGAATGAATGAATCCAAATAAATACGGTGATGCAAAGCAGAATAGAAACGTCAACAAAGGAACAGCCTTTATTTATAATATAAAAACATTATAAAATACCTTAACTGTAATTTCACGTCACTATTTTTCACAGAAATATTTCTGAAAGTGTTGCTGCCTTGAAAATGTCCCTGGATGTTGGTAACAACCAAAAGAAATCCATATTTGCAAAGTAAACAAATCTAATTAGTGCACAAATTAAGTTATGCGTAATAAAATGAAATGATGCAGGGAAAAAGGATTGAACACATGAAGAAAGGGAGGTGCAGAAAGGCAGTGAAAGCCCAGACAGCAGCTGAAATCTCTCACTAGTTCTTCAGCAACCATCATCAGTGTAAATGAATATTAGCTGCTTCAGTCCAACATCTACATTAGCAGGAGGATGAAGATGAAACCAGGGTGGACATTTTAGCAAGACAATGATCCAAAACACAGCCAAGGAAACTCTCGAATGCTTTCAGAGAAAGAAAAATCAAGCTGTAGAATGGCCCAGCCAATCACCTGACCTGACCAGATCAGATTGGATAGACGAGACCCACAGAACCATCCAGATTTACACTCTGTTGAAGTCTGTGAAAAACTCACACTTGAGCAATGCATTCTTGAGCAACTTCATTCTCCATTTGAGAGGATATTTATATAGAGTATTAAATACGTTTCAGTAGTTCAGCGCTTTCTCCTTCTGTCATTTCATCGTTATTACACAACTCATTTTTCAGATTTGTTTTGCTTTACTTTTATGTTTGTATTGTTTAGGTTTTTACCAAAATCTACTTCAATTCCATGTCAACAGCTCCTTTAGAAATATTATTCCCAGGAAAAAACACAATGTGTTCCATACATATTTTTCCCCGCTGTAAATCATCCTCGCAAAATAAAAAAAGCATCTTTTTAAATGGTAGTGCAATTACTTATCGACCACTGGGTGTCTTTTATCACAGATCGAACACGTCAGATATAAAAGATTACATTTTCGGTGTCCTTTTCGTGAGGACAGCACATCTATTGGAAGAGCTGCATGTTTGATTTTTTTTCCTTTTCTTTTTTTCAGCTTGACAGCTCTTTGCTTGTGGTTACAAAACATTTCGCGTGGCCTCTGCCTGTGGCCTGACACTGATAAAATGGGTTATTGGGCATTTGCCACGCCGCACCATTTGTACACATGGCCCGGGGCAGGATATGATCAGAGTTGCCTCCGTCAGATGCCCTCCAATAGACCTGCACTGTTTTATTACTCCCGAGATGCAGGCTGTCGGCAGGAGATAATCTTAGCAGGAGAGGGCCGCCGTCCAAAAACCCTGGAAACAGCTTGACTTTCAATGCCTGGCTGCTCCGTCAGATGAAGTCTTGGACAAACACGGCTCCGCTCGTCATATTAATGCACGTGTGACTGAACCGAATGAATGTGGAAGACGAAGAGAGATTTAGTCATCTGAAAATTCACTACTGTCGCAGGACTTCACAGCTTGGCTCATGAATATTCATTAGGTGGTCATGTAATTAATATTCAGCAATGGCTGAGGGATCTGATTTGCTGTGAGGCAAATAACGGTAAGTAGGTACTAACTTGCAGATAAGAGTGTTTTGCAGTCAATTGTATGTTCTTGCTAGGTGTAATGTAATGCGTGTATTTATATAGTGCATTTATCATGTATGGCCATAGACCCAAAGCACTTCACAATCATGAGGGGGGGGGTCTCTCCACACCACCACCAGTGTGTAGTATCCACTTGGATAATGCGACGGTAGCCACAGGACAATAGCGCCAGTGCGTTCACCACACACCAACTATTGGGGGAGTGGAGAGACAGTGATAGAGCCAATTCGGTGGATGGGGATGATTGGGAGGTCATGATCGGTAGGGGCCGATGGAGGGAATTTGGCCAAGACACCAGGGTCTCTTTACGAGAAGTGCCATGATCTTTTTTTAGGCATTAGGACTCACACAGACCGCAGGTTGAGCGCCCCCTGCTGGCCTTACTAACACCACTTCCAACAGCAACCCAGTTTTCCCAAGTGGTCTCCCATCCAGGTACTGACCAGGCTCAGCCCTACTTAGCTTTAGTGAGTAACCGGTTTTGGGCTGCAGAGTGATATGGCTGTGGTGCCGAAATATACGTTTCTGACGGTATGATAACCTTGGATAAAAATATCACGGTATTGTGATTTACTGTTCGAAAATATGTTCTTTGTGTTTAATGGGGAAAAAGTTGTTATTTTTTACCCAGACATTTACAATGTATTTTATTTTACATTTCAGGCTAAATAATTAAAGTTAATTATTGATTACTTCTATCTTCTTTAGTTTCAAAAACAACAATTTCTTTACAACGTGAAAAGGCATCTTTGGGTAGCTTTGTTTTCTTTGGATTTAAAGGTTGGATGTTGGTGCATAAGCGATTTGTTTCTTAAATGTTTCCTAAATCGTGGGTTGACCAATAGCTTTTGATGTTGAGATATTGTTGCCCTAAAAAATTAAAAATAGTCTAAAAAATCATGTAAAAAAACAAAGAAAAACATGCATATACCTTAGTCAAGGTTTTAAAACTGAAAAATACTTCTGTCGTAATATTAATGTAATTTTTAAGTGTGCGGTGTGCAGTTTCAGGACCGCACTAGTTGGATGACAACAAGGACAGCAAGCAAGGGGGTTAATCACCCCTAAACTCAACCATCAAAAAAAAAAACGATACACAATTAAAGTATGAATATGGAAGGTAAGCGTTAACTTCAATTATATTCTTTTTATTATTATACTGGCAAAGTCAACTAAAGGAGGCCGATCATTTTCACATATGTCTCCTAAAGTCTGGAACAGTCTTCCTGATAATGCCCAAGGCTCAGACACACTTTCTCAGTTTAAAACTAGATTAAAAGCTTATTTTTAGTAAAGCATATTCACAATGCATTACATAACTGTGGGATACAGTTCAATTCAACTCTTCAAATGCATTCTTCCACATTAGATTATGTTGCCTTAAAAATAAATTACATATACCTTAGGAATGGTACAACAGAATTTTTTAGCAGTTTTAAAACCTTGACTGTTTTAAAACCGGTTATCGTCCCATGCCTAGTTCTTGCACAACCGGAGAGGCTGCAGTTTCAGGACCGCATTTCTAGGACACTAATTCTACCGCTTGATCTCACTATAGTTGTTAAACGTGATATTTAATTCATCTGGTCTCTATCTAATGACTCTTTAGTCTCAGGTAACGTGTTTTGGCTGAGCGCAAAGATAAGATAATATATTATTTAATTTATGTAACCACGCACACTGATTCTGCACATTTGACTGATTGCTTGCCTTTATTTCCTATATTGTATAAACTTATTGTACGTTATACTTTTAAAACGGCCATTATTGATTATTAAAACTGATATTCAGCAAAAGAGACGGGGTATGTTTCATATTTTTAGATGAAAATGAAGGGAGGCAGTCATGTTCTAGGCTCCGTTTTGTTATTATTATGCATACAGTGAAGATGACGATTATATAAATATGTAGCTACGCGATGCCTTAACATTTTTGGTGTCTGTTAAGTCATAGTTAATATGTTAAGTTAATATCAAAATGAAAACAGGCAGTTCCTTATATCATGTTTTCATTGATAAGATAAACAACGTAGCCAGGGTGATGAGTGAGGGTACATGGTTCCCTTTGAAGATTTACCCGACGCGGGAGTTTGTTTTCCATATCAAACTTGCAAAGTCTGAACTTACAAGGAAAGGATGTAAGACTAAACACTATGTACTTGATGTTGAGAAAAAGCCCCAATAGGATAGGCGAATGTCGGCAGCAATGTCTCCCATCCACAATGACATGGAGCAGCAGCGTTTTAAAACCAAAATGGCCTCTTCAGTGTTTTTAAAATGCTTCGTTTTCGGGGCTCGAAAACTCTGGTGTAGTGTGGACGAAAGGCATAACCGTAACAAAAGTTATGCGTTTAATAACTAAAGCGTATTAGTGGAAACGGGGCCTTAGATTTAAAGAACAGAGAAAACCAATGCCCACCCACTGATGGTCCCCTCATCAGAGAAGTGGACAAAAGAAACACATCTAAAGGGTAAGTGTGAATGCTAAGGTGTCTCCTTTGTCCCCTTCGATCCGATCGACCAAAACACATCTTAATACCAGGTGTGAACGGCCCAAACGGCCCGCAGAAACTGATAGGTGTGATTCAAACAAAAGAGCAGAGTTCTTCAGGAAGTTCCTGCAGGGTATCACCAGTCATGTATATTCTGGAAGCACCAAGAAGTGTCATCCTTTGTGGTAACCATTACCATGTTTTGTTCTACAGATTCTTTGGGTTAAGACGTGTTAACAGCACTGCTGAAGAACTGTGCTGCAAATGTTACTTCCCATTTATCAAAATATATTGTTTCTATTTGTAAATGTAGTTGTTTCACGTGTTATGATTAGGCTTGTCCTACTTTATATGAAGTGGCCTTAACTAATATGTACTTAAACTGAAATTAATCATTTGTTATAATGCACTTATTGTGTAAATACCTGTTTTTCCATTGTATTTATGATTTAATAAATACCTGCATGAAATAATTTCTGTAATTACATTTATTAATTACACTGTTGACTATCCCTTACACCTTAACCCACACTTTAACCTTTCCCTAACCCTAACTGTGAAGTTTGTAAGACAGTATCAGATTTTTAAGGAAATTAGCGCCAGGTGGGTGCGGCACGGTGGCTCAGTGGTTAGCACTGTCACCTCACAGCAAGATGGTCGCTGATTCGAGTCCCAGCTGGGTCAGTTGGCATTTCTGTGTGGAGTTTGTACGTTCTCCCCGTGTTGGCGTGGGTTTCCTCCAGGTGTTTCGGTTTCCCCCACAGTCCAAACACATGTGCTACAGGTGAATTGAATGAACTAAATTTGCCATAGTGTATGAGTGTGAATGAGCGTGTATGGGTGTTTCCTAGTACTGGGTTGCAGCTGGAAGGGCATCTTCTGCGTAAAACATATGCCGGAATAGTTGGCGGTTCATTCTGCTGTGGCGACCCCTGATAAATAAGGGACTAAGCCAAAGAAAAATGATTGAATGAATGAATGAATAGCACCAGGTGCAGATTAAAACCAATAACTGGTGCTGTATCTAAAATCGTCCCCTATACCCTCATTCACTATTCTCTACATTATTCCCCTCAATGCACTATTCCCTACATTCCCTGAACTTGGTTTGAAAAGTACTTGCAATTACATTTTAAGATATTTTTTTCAGTCATTTGCAATTTTGTCATTGCAAATTCCCACTAGGACATATAAAGTGAGGATTAAATGCAACATAAAGCTTTCTATGCAAGTTATTTTTTTCCTCAAAAAAAAAAAAGGTTTGTGAATTCGAGTCGCTGTACATGATGGTGGAGTCCATCTGTGCTATTGTTTAATTATGCAATATTGAGCATCGAGCGCTTCTGATACCCCAGGCTGAAAGTCACCCTGTGATGCTGAAACCAAATCAGGCCACAGAAAATGACACCAAAACCAAAAAGCCAATCTCACAAATGAAAAACGAGCCCTCTTTGAGAACACATGAACTCTGGCCAATGTGAAACCTCGAAAGCAACTACTTTAATTAAAATGAAAGATGCGGATGAGTGTTAGTTTCTCATCTCTACACACTCAAAAAATATACAGCGGGGGAAATAAGTATTGAACACGTCACCACTTTTCTCAAAAAACATATTTCTAAAGGTGCTGTTGACTTGAAATTTCCCCGGATGTTGGTAACAACCAAAGAAATCCATCTATGCAAAGAAAACAAATCTAATAAGTTTACAAATTAAGTTATGCGTAATCAACTGAAATGACGCAGGGAAAAAGTATTGAACACATGAAGAAAGAGAGATGTAAAAAGGCAGTGAAAGCCCAGACAGCAGCTGAAATCTCTCAGTAGTTCTTCAGTAACCCTCTGCCCTTCCTCAGTGTAAATGAATATTAGCTGCTTCAGTCCAACGTCTACATTAGCAGATGATGAAGATGAAACCAGGATGGAAATTTAAGCAAGACAATGATCCAAAACACAGCCAAGGAAACTCTCAAATGCTTTCAGAGAAAGAAAATCAAGCTGTAGAATGGCCCAGCCAATCACCTGACTTGAATCCAATATAAAATACAAAACAAAGCTCAGATTTGATAGACGAGACCTACAGAACCATCAAAAAAATCAGATCTTAAGATCTTTGAGATCTTACCAGCGTTTAAAGGAAAGTTAATTTCATTAATTTTCCTTCAGCTTAGTCCCTTATTTATCAAGGTTCGCCACAGCAAAATGAACCGCCAACTAATCCAGCATATGTTTTACGAAGCGGAAACCCTTCCAGCCGAAACATCCATACACATTCATTCACACACACATTCATACACTATGGCCAACTTTGGACTGTGGGGGAAAACAGTGCACCCGGAGGAAACCCATGTCAACACGGGGAGAACTCCACACAGAAATGCCAACAGACCCAGCCGGGAAATGCCACTAAGCCACCATGCCGCACAAAAGTTAATGTGATTCATCTAAAACAAATGTAAGGCAGCAAATATTTTATTTACAGTGTAATGACACAGCAAATAGTTCCTTCTGTCTGATTACACATAGGAGGACATGTCAAAAACTGCACCGTATTGCAAATAACACCAAACAAAGTTGAAGTTATAAACCTTTTTTTTTTTAACTCCCAACAATCACAGTGCTCCGCGGGACATCCGGACAATGAAATGTGCCGTAAACGCACCACTGCTGCCACACTGAGCTGTAAATTTTAACTAGCAGCCCTCCGGCATCAGCGAGGTGTTTATGATTCAGACTCAAGCCTCTGGTGTCAGACGGCCACAGTTTCAGGACTTTATGGCATTACATTTTTGAAACATATTGAATAGTTTCCTTTGAGGTTCTCAGACCAACATAATGAGAGCTTTTGTGAAGATAAGTATTGCAATTTGCTGGCATTTTAAGCTTTATTTATGATAACGCCATCTTTCAAAGGGGTAGTTCACCTAAAAATGAATATTCGGGCATCTTTTACCACTTCATATAAAGTTAATCAGGTTTTAACTTAATATTTTCAAGTTATACAAAGTTTAACTTAATATATAGCTGAAACTATATACTGTGTAAAAATATTATTACATATTAGGCTATAATTTTCATGAGGTTTTGAGGCCTGTGACTACATTGAGGTTCTCAGACCAACATAATGAGAGTTTTTGTGAAGATAACTGCTGCAATTTGCAGGCATTTTAAGCTTTATCTATGATAACACCATCAAGTTAATCAGGTTTCAACTAAAATTTTTTAAGTTATACAAAGTTTAACATGATATTTTTACACAATATATTGTTTCAGCTATATATTATTACATATCAGGCTATCATTTTCATGAGTTATTGAGGCCTGTGACTATATAATGATTTTAAAACCATTCACGGATAAGAAACTGTACCGTTCGCAACTTTAATAATGATTAATTTGATTGAATTAGTCTTATTTTTATTATTCAATTACTGTACCTGAATACAGTTAGACTCGGAAAACGATAAAATTGTTTGTTTCAATTGTATTTTATTTATTGTATTGAACGAGGCTTGAAACATATTCAATAGTTTCCTTTGAGGCTCTCAGACCAACATAATGAGAGTTTCTGTGAAGAAAACTGCTGCCATTTTAAGCGTTATCTATGATAACACCCTCTTTTAAAGAGGTAGTTCACCTAAAAATGAAAATTCGGTCATCATTTACCACTTAATTAACTAGGGCTGCTAGTTAAACATCATTTACCAATTTGTTGAAACCTGATTAACTTTATATTAAGTTATATAAAGTTTAACTTAATATTTTTACTCAATATATTGTTTCAGCTACATATTATTACATATTAGGTTATCATTTTCATGTGTTTTTGAGGCCTGTGACTATATTGAGGCTCTCAGACCAACATAATGAGAGTTTTTGTGAAGATAACTGCTGCCATTTGCTGGCAATTTAAGCTTTATCTGATAAAGCTATCTGATATCTGATGATAAGACCGTCTTTTAAAGGGGTAGTTCACCAAAAAAAGAAAATTCGGTCATCAAAGTCACTCAAAAAATTATAATTCATTGGATTTTGCTCAGTATTTTTAAGGTAAGTGGTTGCAAACTATTTATATGGGCTGAATGTAAACAAACCCATTCATTTTTAGTAATGTTCAACTCTATTAGTGTTTAAATTGTTTGCAACTCATTCATTCATTCATTTTCCATCGGGTTAGTCCCTTATTTATCAGGGGTCGTCCAAGTGGAATGAGCCACCAACTATTCCAGCATATGTTTTACGCAGCGGATGCCATTCCAGCTGCAACCCAGTACTGGGAAACACCCATCCACTCTCATTCACACACACACACACACTCACTCACTCACACACACTCAAACACTATGGACAATTTAGTTTATTCAATTCACTTATAGCGCAGGTCTTTGGACTGTGGGGGAAACCGGAGCACCCAGAGGAAACCCACGCCAACACGGGGAGAACATGCAAACTCCACACAGAAATGCCAACTGGCCCAGCCGGGACTCGAACCAGTGACCTTCTTGCTGTGAGGCGACAGTGCTAACCAGTGAGCCACCGTGCCGCACAGAGATTACATTTGTAACATTATTAATGTCTTTACTGGCACTTTTGAAATGTCCACGCATTACAAGTACACAATTTGTTGTGACACACATCATACTGACACACATGCATTTTTGTGATGGTAGCATAAAACATACAAAACAAAAAGAGAGTTCACCCCAAAATAAAAATTCTGTCATCATAGAATCTCTTGAGTTTCTTTCGTCAGATGAACAAGAAAGAAGATATTTTGAAAAATGTTGGATTTTTCTACAGGAATGGGTCAATGTAATAATCAGAACGTCCTCATATGAGTGCTTGCTTTATAAACTGCACAATAAAGGATAAAGCAGGGACTTCTGTGTATGGGAAAATGTCTGGTCATTAATTTTTTATTATTATTTTATTTTCCTTCTCTCTTTTTCTTATATTTTAGCTTTATGTGTAATAGGGCCACATACAATGTGCAAACAAATCTGTAAATTTGCCCTTGTTCAAGATTTTGTCTTTGTTTCTGTTATATCCCATCGTGTATTGAAAGAAAACAATAATAATAATAAAAAAATGTTGGATTTTGATCCACTATGGAAGTCATTAGCGGTCTTGAACATTCTTCAAAATCTCTTCTTTTGTGTTCAATGGAGATCTGAAACCAATTGAGAGTGAGTAAACGCTGATTAAACCTTCATTTTGGGCTGTGAAATGATCATGTGGTGGTCATCGGAGGGGGCCGAGTTTTACCTTGGGGTCCATGTGAATGAAGCTGTGTGCGCCTCTGGTGGCAAAAGTAGATCTGCGGACCACCCTGCTGTGATGGAAATGGTAATGATGCTCCAGTCCTCCGATCTACAGAACAAACAACCATCAAAAAAACAGCAAGGGAAAAATCACAGCCACACGTTTCAAGAAAAGAAACCATTTTCTCTTTGATGGACAGAGATTGCATATATATATATATATATATATGGTATATAAAAAGTTCATGCATATGGATTGTTATTGCAAAAGCTAGAGAATCTGAGCAGAACGGACATATGGCACACAGTGGGTGGTGTCATGGAAGGCGCAATCTAGTTGGCACATGCCTACTGCCCTCAAGATCTGACTGTGATATGCAGCACATCTATCACACACACACACACCCCAGAGACCTGTGCTTAAAGGAACAGCGCACAATTTACCTCTGATTTTACTCCACACTTGTGCGCTGTCATTTAGTCAATGAAAATCAGGTTTTCAGCATCGATTGATCATTGGCAATAGTCACATTGCAGGACATGCAATGTTGAGTCTGGATTACAAGTAGGCCCACACAAAAATCCGCAGATCATTGAGTCTATTTATTTACTTGTATAAATGTGTGTTAATTTATATTTATTCAGTTCTTTTGTTATTTTCAGTAATATTATTGACTAATATGACAGTGTTTCATATGATTTATTTACAATACAGTTTGTAAAGGAATATTTTCTGTCTTCTAGTAGATATACTGCATGAGAGACTTGTTTTGTTTACCAAATAAGTGGATCTGATTGGATTCGCATTGCAAACACTAAATAAAGGTTAAAAAGGTATTATTTTTTATTTCATATATTAAGTTTTTAGTTGCTCCCAAAATCATTCCGCATAAATCTGCACATTTTTGACTAAATTCTGCGCAGAAATAGCACAAAATGTCCACAGATTGTGTCTGGCCCTACTTATAATGTATCATTTGCATGTGTTTTTGAGGCCTGTGACTGTATGCGGATTTTACCTTTAATAATGATTAATATTCATTCATTCATTTTTCTTCGGCTTAGTCCCTTTATTCATCAGGGGTCGCCGCAGCGGATGCCCTTCCAGCTGCAACCCAGTACTGGGAAACACCCATACACACTCACATTCACACACATACACTACGGCCAATTTAGTTTATTCAATTCACCTATAGCGCATGTGTTTGGACTGTGGGGGAAACCGGAGCACCCGGAGGAAACCCACACCAACATGGGGAGAACATGCAAACTCCACACAGAAATGCCAACTGGCCCAGCACCTCTTTCATCAGTTGAACAAGAAAGAAGATAATTTGAAAAATGTTTTTCATAAAGGAATGGGTCAACATAATGATCAGAATGTCCTCATACGAGTGTTCGCTTTATAAATTCAGGCATAAGACATTGTACCTTTATTACCGATTAATATTATTAAAATATTATTTTTTTGGATTATTCAATTACTGTACCTAAATACTGACAGACTCGGAAAACAATAGTGTCACCACTATTGTTTGTGCTTTATACCAATGACTGTCAGCAAATTTGAATCAAGGTATATAATTAAGTATGATGATGATGATGATTCTGTCATACTTCAGTCTTTTGCATGATCATGAGGTGGGTCATGGCCCAGCGTTGGACAACTTTGTTGCTTGGTGCAAAGACTCATATTTACAAATGAAAATCTCAAAAACTAAAGAGATGCTTATTGATTTTCGACGTAGCTCTATTTCTAATGCATCTACTAGAATAAACGGTTCCATTGTTGAGACGGTGAGCGAGTATAAATACCTGGGCACCATCCTGGATGATAAACTAAACTTTGAGGCCAAAACAAATTTTATTAGTAAAAAGGCCAATCAACGATTGTTCTATCTGAGGAGGTTGAAGGGATTGAATGTGGATAGACCTCTTCTTAGGACATTTATTGAGTCTCTTTTGACTTTTGCAGTTATATACTGGTATGGTAATCTGAGGGTGACGAGTAAAACCAGACTTGTAAAAATTGTTCACCTATCTCAAAAGATTATGGGCACAAATCTTAACAGCACTGGGCATGTGTATGAGGGGAGAGTCATACAGAGGGCTATGTCCATTTTAGCAGATGAGAACCACCCACGTTATTCCAAGTTTTGCCTCCTGCCATCAGGCAGAAGGTATACTTATTTCAGACGAGCTAGGTCCAATATTTGCATTCATTTGATCCAACTGCAGTTGGGTTACTTAACAAACTTAAAGTTGTATTTGCTTATGCATATTAATTTTATCGTTATTGTTCTGCTCGTTTGTGTGCTGATCTGTGTCGGCTATGGCTGTGATCCAAATTGCCCCTCTGGGACAAGAAATTGCAATCCAATAAAACACTGTTTGTTTCAATTGTAACGTTTTTTATTGCATTTATCTATGCTTTTTAATTATCGTCACATTTTATGCAGATGCACTTCCATAAAATCATCCCAATCGATCTAAAATGATCAATTCTATTCTACATATTCAAGTCATCTGATGTAATTGTGCAATATCGCGGAATATATATCGGAGAATAACAAAATATGGCAATGTTAGATTTTTCCAATATCATGCAGCCCTACTTTGCACAAGACACAAAAACTTTGGATTTAAATTTTACAATTGCAACATACTGATATATGAGCATATACAGTAGGACGGATCATGCATTATCATGTGTTATTTTGGCATTTCAGAACAATTCAAAATGAAAGAACAGTTGGAAAAAAAAAAAAAAAAAAACCTTCATTAATTTTCTCAACAGGGTTTGTTGTTTAAATCTGGTGTGAGCTTAGAGGCTGCTTATTGATTGCGTGCACTTTTTATGAACACATCTGCTCACATAAGAAATGCTCTTTTTGCCAAACAATATTGTTTTAAAGCACCAAAACATCTATGTACAGCTGAAGTCAGAATTATTAACCCGCCTGCATATTTTTTCCCCCCAATTTCTGTTTAACGGAGAGAAGACTTGCTTTTCAACACATTTCTAAACCCAATAGTTTTAATAACTAATTTCTAATAACTGATTTCTTTTTATCTTTGCCATGATGACAGCACATAATATTTGACTAGATATTTTTCAAGATGCTAGTATTCAGCTTAAAGTGACCTTAAAGTAAGGCTTAACTAGGCTAATTAGGTTAAAGTTAGGGTAATTAGGCAAGTCATTGTATAACGATGGTTGGTTCTGAAGACAATTGAAAAAAATAATGCTTAAGGGGGCTAATAATATTGACCTTAAAATGTTTTTTAAAAAATTAAAAAACGCTTTTATTCTAGCTGAAATAAAACAAATAAGACTTTCTCCAGAAGAACAAATATTATAGGAAATACTGTGAAAAATTCCTGAATCTGTCACAGGAAACATTCACAGAATAATTCTGACTTCAACTGTATTTTAATTAAATGTGGTTCATATAGATATATCCAACACCTTTAAAGAATGCTATTTCAGGAATTCAGCTATTTGCACTGTTAGAGAGTTGGACTCTCCTGCTCAAGCATGGGTCAAAAGTCCAAAAAAATTATTTGGATGTAACAGATTATTATTATTTTTTAATTTAACTTCATGATTGTAACTAGTTTAGCATTTTATATGTAACCAATAGCTGAAATCCTTGCAAAAGTGTGTGAATGAGCAGTACGAGAGCGCACCTACTACCTGCTCGACTTCGAGTGCCAAAACGTATGCTTTTGGATATGTGGGAAATTAATCGTGTTCATTCATTCATTCATTTTCTTTTCGGCTTAGTCCCTTTATTAATCAGGGATCGCCACAGCGGAATGAACCGCCAACTTATCCAGCATATGTTTTACGCAGCGGATGCCCTTCCAGCTGCAACCCATCACTGGGAAACATCCATACACACTCATTCACACACATACACTACGGACAATTTAGCTGACCCAATTCACCTGTACCGCATGTCTTTGGACTTGTGGGGGAAACCAGAGCACCCGGAGGAAACCCAAACCAACACGGGGAGAACACGCAAACTCCACACAGAAATTCCAACTGACCCAGCCGAGGCTCGAACCAGCGAATTTCTTTGAACCCTTTCACACATAGGTTTTAAATTATTCCACTGACCCTCCTTTGTGATTTAGTTAGAATGCATCACTTTTATATTTCAATGGCAAAGTTTGTGGTTTACGTCAAGAGACGCAGCAGCCCCCATGCACTGCAATGGAGATTAGAGCTGCACGTCAGTTTATCAGCTTCTCCGAAACTACACACTGCTGTAATTGTATGCATGAAGGGTTATGATTACAACGTCATTCTCTTGTTTTTTACAGCCATATTACAGGATGTAGTCTATCGCCACTCCTGTCGTACTTGCGCACTATTGGCTACACGCCTTCAGGCACTTGTTTACTTCCAGAGAGAATTGGAAAGCTGTAACGTTGTCTTTAAAGTATTAAAAAAAACAGACTTTCTGACACAGGATGGGTGCTACTCTATTGGGCACTCAAGATTAATTTATGATTGGGCAAAGTAAGCATGATATGCCCCATTTAAAAGAATAGTTTAATATATTTCCATTGATCATGTCACTCCCAAATGTTTAAAACTGTAAAGTTCTTTCCATTTAAGTTAGGTTTACAGTGCAGTATCTTTGTCTTTTTATCTGATTTTCATATATTTCTTTGCTTCAGGTTTACAGTTGTGATTCTCCTCATAGCTGGTTGGTTTCGTTCACTAATTATAAGCTTTAACAGATGAAAAGGTAAAAAGACTCGTAACTTATTATAAGGTATTTCCTGTGCTCTTTTGACAACTGAGATCATTATAAACTTTAAAAGGGGTGGTCCACAGTGTATTTTTAAGGCTTGGTTGTGTTTATAAGATGCAAAGCGATGTGTGCTCAGGGTTCAATTACTTTGATTATATACAGCTACTCAGCTAACAAGAAAACCACTGTCATATTTCTTAGTTCCTCCGAAAGCCCGCCCTCAAGAAGCTCTGATTGGTCAGCTAATATAATGTGCTGTGATTCGCGGATCAGCTCCATATCACCAGGAAAAGCGTCACGCGCCTTCAAGCACAGAGTAGCTTGTTAGCCGTATCAGTTTGTGCCTGAATCAGTGCCTGAATCAGTAGCTCTGTCAGTCAGAGTAGCTGTTAGCCGTATCAGTTTGTGCCTGAATCGGACAATGAAGAGCACACAGCTAAACCTCACGCTTGCTCTCTAAAATAAAATCTGACAAGTGTCCTTCACAAATATATTCGGAATAAGGATGTGTAAGTAACATGAAACATATTTTTGCGAGTTTGTTATTTGAGGTGTAGAAAGCAGGGAAAGCAGCCGCATAGAGAGGCACTGCAGCGCTGGAGAAGATTGTGGGTGTTTACAGCGGTTTGACTGATAAATATGAATTTGTAGCTAAATTGTTAGCGGTGCCAAACAGCAACTTTTTACAACTAAAAACACTTACAGGTTGTGGCTCACTATCCACAGCTTCATCTGTTGGAGGATTTTTAGCCGAATCCAGCACTGAACTGGGAGAGACTCTGGAAGCTGTCCATTGTCAAATGCTAGCGCTATATATGTTTTTATAATTCTCTGGAATATAATTAAATTAAACTGTAAGCACTTCTGTCTTTGTGTAGTGTACTTTGGAAGCCCAAATACAGAAACAGAAGAAGCTCTGTGGAAAAGCAGCGTTTGGACGGCATTTTAGCTTTCACTGCTATAACATTACAGCGCCTCTGGCCACGCCCCTTCGCTGCGCAGGGTGTGTGCGCGTGGTGAATGCAGGTAACCTGTTTACGATCTCACTAACCTGGATGTATTTTTTTGTAGTCCCCAAACTTCGTTCCCTGTAGGCTTTGCTAAGCTAACTCTGTAAA
The DNA here is from genome assembly GCA_903798125.1 of Danio choprae. NCBI lineage: Eukaryota > Metazoa > Chordata > Actinopteri > Cypriniformes > Danionidae > Danio > Danio choprae. Next base: position 1,249,133 of record CAIGQW010033265.1, read on the forward strand.
AGCCAATGCCTCCCTTTGCATTGAACTTTAAGCATATTACATTCAGAGATGTTGTTTATGTTCACACAGCCACATTACACATGAACTAAAGTTTAAAATATGATATCGTAGTGGACCACCCCTTAATTTGAATGGAAAATTGTTTTTTTTTTCCTACTTAGGTTTGTCATATAATAGAAAGTAAGTCATGAATGCTGTGTAAAAACAATTCAATGATTTCCAAGCTGGGACAAAAGCATTTCTTTAACACCAAATCACAATGTTTTCTTTTCCAACATTTGAAAGAGTTTAATATTAAACAATCCTCAACCATTAAAAAAAATAATAACAAATGTGCGAAATGATGTGTTTATCTTTCAGGAAGCCTGTCTATAAATGAACTCCGTGTTTCTTTGCTCGCTCATATTGATTGTCCTTGCTGTCAGGACACACTGGGCAGAACTGAGGCGCATGTAAATGCATTAGGCGACAAAGACGTCTTAAAGTAACCTTGGGAGACTATTTTATTGGTGCTTTTAACAAAGAAATGAAAGAGATCCGCCATTGTGACGGGAACTGAGCAATCTATCCTCTCAAATCCAAGAAGCTTCAAAGCCTTCAGAGATTAGCTGGAGGAGAACATCTTGGAGCCTTGCAGATACGTGATCTCACAGCCGTATTCAATGCGGACTACTAGCGTAGACGGCGTTAACTTGAACACACACCACCTCCAGATGTCCTAAGGCTCTCTAGTGCATTCCATACAGTGTGGTTGACTTGGGAAACAAGAGCCGAACGACGTGTTCAAACAATCCACGGTGAGATTTCTCAAGTTTTTATGATGCAAACACGGTTGAGAAGGGTTTGTTTAAGGATAAAGAGGCACAAACTGCTAGAACGTGAAGCAATGTACAGTTGAAGTGTTAATTATTCGCCCTCCTGGGTATTTTTGTTTTCTTTTTCAAATATTTCCCAAAGGATGTTTAACAGATTCAGGAATTTTTCACAGTATTTCCTATAATATTTTTTCTTCTGGAGAAAGTCTTAATTGTTTTATTTCAGCTAGAATAAAAGCGTTTTTACATATTTTTTAAAAGCCATTTTAAGGTCAATATTATTAGCCCCCTTTAGCTATGTTTATTTTCGATTGTCTACAGAACAAACCACTGTTATACAATGACTAGAGCTTTAGGGGGCAGGGTTTTATTTTTGCTCTCCTCCTCTCATCTTTCACTCGCAACAATCTTATAGTTGAAGGGGCGTGACTATGCAAATTTCACCCAATCCGTCAAACTGACATCAGAGGACTGCTGTTCCAGAGCAGAAACAAATGGTCAGATCTTTATTAAAGAGAACTTAAACAATAACTTTTTTTTCAGTAAATTAACTTGCACGGATTGATTTTTCACTTTAAGTCAAGCAATGCGTGTAAGCAAAACAAACATTGTAAATTTTGTTTTCACGCAGACTTATATGCCTTATATGACTTATATTAAAGTACAATATGCCAATTTTTTGCAATAGGCTATATGCACGGCTAGCGTTTTTTTCGCCTACCGATAAACTTCCGGAGAAAGGTTTATGTGACTATTTTTAATTTCATAGGGTTCCTTTTACAGCATCGATGTTGTATCGTAATTAAAATGCAACCTATTAGTTGTTCAAACGTAAAACGAGATGAAACACAATCGCCGTCAGTATCGGCAGGCAAGCGCAGAAACTCCATTGAAAAATACTGTGGGAAAATAAATGTCCATATTTCCTTCCATTGAAGAGGGTTGTCATAATACTGGAATTCGATACCAATCGGTACTGCAATTTTAAAAACGTCCATTTCCTGCTAACATTTGAGCGCGCTCTTAAACAGCGCTGATTTGCCCTTGTGTTCACATGCTCAACAGAAATGACTGTGATTGGCCGTGAAGGTCATCAGTTCACCGAACTCACCGCTGTTTACTGAGTGTAAACACAAATAAAGGGACACTGGATCGATTTAAAGCCGTGAAGATCAGTCGATTCATGAGGGGATCGCTCGTACGTCAGCTTATAAATAGACCAACTGATCTGTTTAAGAACGCGCTCAAATGTTAGCAAGAAATGGACGTTTTTAAAATTTCAGTACCGATTGGTACCGAAATCCAGTATCATGACAAAACTAAAGCGGAAACAATGTAAGTGCTTCTTGTACATTCTGAGACCCACTTTATATCATATATCAATCAGGCAGTGAAGATCAGTGATTTATAAAGAAAACAGACCTTAAACGCGGCGGTTTTATGAGATACAGTTCACCGGAAGCACTTGAACTGGGTTACTAAAAGATTAAAAGTTCTTCTGCATATGCACTGTACTACACACACATAAAACGATCCCACTACCTGAAGCATGTCACTGAAACCTCACAAGCCTGGACTTCTAGCCTTCAGTCACACCATAAAAAAGGTTTCACCAATTCCCAGCCGGTTGAGTGTTCAGGTTTATTGGCCAGTGTGTGTTTACAGGTTGTAGATTTACAGAAACTGAGCATGGGTGGTCTGCTGAAATTTCCCACCTTCAACCTCAAAGCATTCCTGTCAGCTCGGGATTCTCCAACCTCAACTTGAAGACTCGTCACACAAAGGACAATAACTTTCAGAATAACCAGAAAAATATAGTTTTAAGTATAAAAGGTCACTAAAACTACAATGATAATGGCATAGAAGGATTATTTTGATAAAAACTTTTTTTTTTTAGCTGAGGAATGATACAATTTCTGACATAAAAGCCGAATTCATCCTGCTATACAGTGGGGGGGAAAGTATTGAGCACGTCATGTTTTTTCCATGGATAAAATATTTTCAAAAGAGCTGTTGACATGTGGTTGAACAAGATTTTGATAAAAACCCAAACAATACAAACATAAAAATATTTTAAAAACTAAAAAAATATGAAAAAATTGTTCATTAATAACAATGGAAAAACAATATTTAATTAATAACAATGGAAAAACAATATTAAATAATAAACCTATTTAATACTTCATATAAAAGGCTTTTGGTGATGGCAGCTTAAAGACGCCTTTCATATGGAGAATGAAGCCACATGCATTGCTCAGGTGTGAGTTTTTC